>OY728167.1:357649269-358031592 GCA_963277665.1 Viscum album
TAGTGATAAGGAAGAGATCCCAAGTGATTCCAAGGGTTATTCTCCATCATCTCTAGGTCACTTGGAGTGTTATCAGTTGTGAATCGAAGATCCGGGTAAGTCTAATATCCACCTAGCTACCTCGTCTCGATTAGGTTATTCATATTTCTCTCATATCATTATGAATCTTTAAACCCCTCATTTTTTGGTGATATATAGTTTGATTATTCATGTTTTTTTTGGAATTGGGATCTATGGCTTCAATTGCGAGAGCGTTTGTCAACGTATGCAAGGTAAGTGACCTACATGTTTTGTCCAATAGATTCGTTGTAGATTTGTGCATGTTTGAAATTTTTTTCTATAACTTATTATTGTGATTTTTAAACCAATTTAATGATTTTATATTTTGGGTGTCTAATTGCGGAATAATAACCATCATGGTCCCCAAGGGATGCATCAAGTATGATTAGACCTTTTTAAGGTCACCCATGGGGTGTGTTGATACCTTCCAGACCAATAATTAGCTAATAATGTCTAAGATAGTTGTGTTATCATGTAGATACCTTGAAAATTATATTTATATTAATAAGGTAAATCCAAATTAGGTGTTGGTAAACTATAGATGGGGTATGAGGCTTTTGAAATACATAGATATGCCTAAGACAGTTAGTGCATGTGAAACGGTGAATCTTCTAAATTTGCTATGGTATGTGAAATGGGAGATAATTTGAAGGGAATTTCATAAGGGAATTTTTTAATATGTATAATGGGTTTATATAATTAAATTATTGAATATGATAAGTTATCTAGTCTTGAGAATGGGATTTGGGATAAATGGGATATCTTATGTAAAATAGAAAATTTGTTAAGGGTTATTGCTCTATATGTTTTACGATGTTGATTACTATAGATTCTTAATTTTTTATGTATTTGATGTGTTGGTTTATGTATAGATTTTGTGTGGTGAATCGATGCAAAATCTTTTTTACATGGCTTGAGGTGTGCACTAGTAGAAAAAAGGTCTTTAACGTCGGTTTTTTTTTATTTTTCACGTCGGTTTTTAACCGACGTTGAAGTCGCCGACGTAAAAAATATGACTTTTTACGTCGGTTTTTGTAAACCGACGCCAAAAACAAATTTCAATTGCTTTTTTGCGTCGGTTTTGTAAAAACCTGACGCCAAATAAACTCATCAGCGTCATTTTTGGCGTCGGTTTCCCTAAAAACCGACGCCAAAATGTTTAAAAAATAGTTTCGGCGTCTGTTTTTTTCAAGAACCGACGCCGTAAATGGAAATAACTTAATTTTGGCGTCGGTTTTTACAAGAACCGACACCAAAAAGAAATTTTTATTGTTCGATGTTTTAGAGAATTTCATAATCTTCGATTTGACTGGTCGTGGAGCTAAAACGGACTTACGGATCAAAAGTTATGGCCGTCAGAAGTTGAACATGTCAAAGTATTGATTGATACAATATGTTTTAAAGAAAACAAGATAAAAACAAGTTAAAATCACGTACACCAAATGATATAAAATATACATAATATTTCAAAAAAATTTCGATTATTTTTCGATCTTCCATTGAAATGATATGTTGTTTATCATCATATCTCTTATATTTAGCGTAGATCTCATGTGATAATAAAAACGACGATTGATAATTAAACTTACACCAAGCTTGGTAAATGTCATCCGAACGTTTTATATTTTTAACACAATAAAAAGTAAATCATCATTATTTGAAATCTAATCGAGTTGTTTATAAATGAAGGACATTAATAATAATGAAAATGAATGAATATAATACGTACCGTAATCAAATTAATGGTTGATGCCGCATTGAAAACTTGATTGAATCGAAGAGGATGAAAATGATAAATGAAGGACAAACAGATTTATATATAGTAAATGAAAATATTTTCGATTGAGTTGTATGAAAATATAGGCGGGATTTTAAAATGATAAACGCGCATTGTGAAAAAAATTGAAATTTTGATCCCGCGTAATAGTGAATATTATTTGGCGTCGGTTTTTAAATAAACCGACGCTAAAAAGACAAAAAAAATACGTTTCGCGTCGGTTTTTTTTAAAAACCGACGCGAAAAGTAAAAATAAATTGTTTTTGCGTCGGTTTTTAAAAAAACCGACGCGAAAAATAAAAATCAGTTTTGGCGTCGGTTCTTATGAAAACCGACGTCAAAACAAAAAAAAATTACCATGTATTAGAAAATTTCTTAATCTTCGATTTGACTGGTCGTGGAGCTAGAACGGAGTTACGGATTAAAAGTTATGGCCTTTGAAAGTTGGACTTAATTAACACTTCTTTTAGAGAAGATCAACTTCCAACATCCATAACTTTTAATCCGTAACTCCGTTTTTGCTCCATGACCAGTCAAATCAAAGCTTAGGGAATTATATATAGTATTGTAAATTGTTTTTACATTTTTGGCGTCGGTTTTCATAAAAACTGACGTCATAAAGTTTTATTTTTTATTTTTTCACGTCGGTTTTTTAAAAAACCGACGCGAAAAACATAAAAGTTTTTTTTGGCGTCGGTTTTTATAAAAACCGACGCCAAAACATAAAAAACAAAATTTACCATGTGTTAGAAAATTTCTTAAGCTTCGATTTTACTGGTCGTGGAGCTAGAACGGAGTTACGGATTAAAAGTTATGGCCTTTGAAAGTTGGACTTAATTAACACTTCTTTTAGAGAAGATCAACATCCAACATCCATAACTTTTAATCCGTAACTCCGTTTTTGCTCCATGACCAGTCAAATAAAATCTTAGGGAATTATCTATAGGATTGTAAATTTTCTTTACATTTTTGGCGTCGGTTTTCATAAAAACCGACGTCATAACTTTTTATTTTTTATTTTTTCACGTCGGTTTTTAAAAAAACCGACGCGAAAAACATAAAAAAAAAATTTACAACGTGTTAGAAAATTTCTTAAGCTTCTATTTGACTGGTCGTGGAGCTAAAACGGAGTTACGGATTAAAAGTTATGGCCTTTGAAAGTTGGACTTAATTAACACTTCTTTTAGAGAAGATCAACTTCCAACATCCATAACTTTTAATCCGTAACTCCGTTTTTGCTCCATGACCAGTCAAATCAAAGCTTAGGGAATTATCTATAGGATTGTATATTGGTTTTACATTTTTGGCGTCGGTTTTCATAAAAACCTACGTCATAACTTTTTTTTTTATTTTTTCACGCCGGTTTTTAAAAAAACCGATGCCAAATCATTTTTTTCATTATTTTTTCGCGTCGGTTTTTTTAAAAACCGACGCCAAAACTATTTTTTTTTTATTTTTTGGCGTCGGTTTTTAAAAAACCGACGTCATAACTTTTTTTTTATTTTTTCACGTCGGTTTTTTTAAAAACCCACGCCAAAACTAATTTTTTTTAGTTTTTGGCGTCGGTTTTTAAAAAAACGACGCCAAAACTTATCCGCAAAAATATTTTACGTCGGTTTATAAGAAACCGACGTCAAATTGACGACGTTAAAAATGATTTTTCTACTAGTGGTGGGATAAAAGACTGAGGCTCCTCCCACAAGTTGAGTTGGATTGATGCCCTTACTCCACCCACAATGAACTGGTAAGGGAAGGAATGGAGCTCTATTACCCTAACGGTTGACTTGCAACCGGATATATTCTTCATGGTGAGGAGTTTGTGATGTTGTGATATTTTATCCGTAGTTATTTAGGGACTTACTTATTCCCTTATAAAAAATTATGAATTCCATTATCCATGGGTTGTGGCTAACAGAGATGTACTCATACCCTGCTCGGGCTGTTATTGGGTACCTGAGTAGAATTCTTGCTTAGAGGACATGACAAGGGAAATGGAACTATGATAGGGAGTTAGTTAGACATGGGACCTGCATGGATGAGGTCAAGAAATGGAGTTAGGACTATTTTGGGGATTCCACTGTTTTCCATTATTTTGGGTTTCTTCACATGAAATTATAGCATGAAATGACATATTTAATGTTTCTTTGGGATTGGACCCATTTTTGTAGATGTTTGGTAATAATTTTATTGGATGTGTTATATTATTTATTCTATTTCTATTTTTATCTATTGTGAATTACTATGGTAATGACGTTATACACTCCCCACATGACCTATTAAACCCTTGCTTCTAGTCGGCAATGTCTGGAATTCGGGGAGGTGCAATTGAGGTCATCTGATGACCCTAATTGGGGCACCAATTTAGTGTAACCTAGGTCAAGGATGTTAAAAAACTGTATAAGATGAGTTATATTAACTTTCTTACTATTCTGGGACAGTAGACAGGATATTTGGACAGTTTATGGGCTTGGAAATGAGCTAGTTCCATGGAGTAGCTGACCACAGAATGAGGAAAATCCCATCTTACCTAGGGAGGGTATTGTTTTAATGTTGTGTGTTGGTACATTTGATGATATTTCACCTTTTTGGTGGTGAAAATGTTGTGTTATGTGACTATTTTATGATACATTTCTCATGGATTGATTGGATTGAGATTTTTCATTAATGAATCTTTTAAGGAACCTATGTATATAAGTAACATGCATCATGGTTGGCACACACACCAGATGGGTGTTTGGCACATAATGGGTAAGATTCATTTGATTTTCTTGAATGTAGTGAAATTGTGTCGAATGGGGTGATATAAACAGGAAAAAGGGGATTGATAATGATAAGTAATAATTAAAGAGTGATGATTTATAATGAATGGTAAGTTAATTGAAATTTTATACATGTAAATTTGGATATGAAAACCGTTTGGAAATTGTGTAAAAGTCAGGGCTTGTGACCATGTGAATTAGTTAACCTGTGTTATTCATAAACTTAAGAATGATGGTTGAAGGTAGTGTTTGTGAAATGCATTGTTTATGGATAGTGATGAGAATTATCTTATAATTTGTGAATGATTCATAGTTGTTTTCTAAAAGTTTGGGTTTGGAATTATATTGGAATGACACCATGAAAGTGTGTTCTGGTTGGGCGATAAGAGGATATTTCCATGAATGATTCGGTATTAGTAGAGAAATATTACCGAATGGTTCAGGATGATAGGGAAGAGTAATCCACTATATTTACTAAACCTGGGTGTACCCATGCCTATGTGTCACCACCACAGGCAGCCACGTCACCAATTTTCCAATGCCAATTACAATTATACCCACTACCATCCTCACAAACACCCGTGGTGCCCTTCATTTCTCAACAACCAGCCACGGCTTCCTCGCGTTACGCATTCGCGCTTAGGGTTCAGCTCATCGACCTTCTTCCACCCGCAGCTCGCATGCGACGACCGCCATACATGCGATGCCTTCACCGCCTTCCGCCTTCGACATTATCGCCCATCGTGAACTACACTCCACTGAAACCCACGCCTAATTGTCCTGGCTTTCAAGGTCAATCCAAAGTTGCTCGATGTCCGTCTTCGACATCCTCCTTCTACCGGTTTATACTCTACCGTCCTTCTTTTTCCTTACGTCGATCGTCATCGGGATTGTGTTCTTCGTATCCTTGGGTTCGCGAAAAATCTCGACGCGGGCGCCGCTTAGGGTTCTCTGTATTGCTTTCTTTTCTCTCATTTCCGAGACTGCTCTTCGTCAGGTAAGGTTCTCACTCTCTGCAACTCCTCCTGGAAATACCACCTCAATCTTCTTTGGCTATTTTCCCTCTTCCTTTTTCTCCTCACGCAAACCGTCATCGAACCATCCTCAGTGTTTGATTCTTATAGATAACTGGGACATCCTTCCAATCCGCTTACTACCTTCCTTGATAGCTTTGATTTCAACACCAGTTTTGTCCTCCATCTCCTCTGCTCGACCTATGCTTCCCACAGAACCATGCCTGCATCGTGATCCCACTACAGGTTCCCGCAGAACAACGCAGGAATCATGCTCTTGCTCTTGGTTTCCCTTTGATTCTCCTCTAATTGTGTATTTGCTGATAATAGTACTCATATGTTTTCAATTTTCTGTATGAAATTCAAATTAACTTTCGATTTTGGATAGTTTTATATTCAGCATTAGTATGTACTGAATGAATATCGATAAGCTATGAGTTTTGACTACATTAATATGGCCAAGGTAATATTCAAAAACCATGAGTTTCAATATGGGTGGACATTAGTTTTGATTATGTATTTCTTCATAATAAGTGTTTCCATATTTCTTATGGAAAACTATTTCCAGATTTCATATGAACACCACTGGAGGTTGATATGGATAGTTTGATATGCGGTATTAGTATGTACTGAATGAATACCTATAGTATATGAGCTTTGACTACATAATATGGCCAAGGTAATCTTTATTAGTATGTATTCTTATTTTTATACAGTAATGTATCTATATGTAAACATTTTGGATGATTTTCTAGGTGCTGAAACGACTGGATCATTACCTCTTATTCAACAAGCCAACAGTTTGGAGTGAGGCATAGACTGGATGGTATGTTTAGGGGTTCCTTCCTTGAAACCTTTATTTGAATTCAAATTTTTAGAGAATGGAATTCTGTTTATAAATATAAATGATTTGTTTTTAAATTAAGCATCACGGATTTTTAGTTCTGTTTCAAAATATATGTTTCATGTCTCTACATATATGCCATATGCATTGCATTTGAATTATTGCAAAATATAATTTCTTATTTACTCATCGAGTCTGACTGAAAATGACAATTCCGGCTATTACACCTATATTTATTTCTCATTACTGCTTTCTATAGTATGCACTTTATAACTTTTCAAAATAATTATTATTCATAAACTATGCATTGTATGTATAAATTTTATGAATCAATATGCAATTTTTTTATATGATCTGTACACACACACTTCTCCATAAACATTTTTCCACCGAGTCATTATAAAAAGTAGCCCATATGACCTTCCATAAGCCATAACATGCATTTCTACTACAGCATTTAAATCATAATGTGGGTCTGTCAGTAGGAACTTTTAAGTGAATTATCATGTCAATGGACTCATCAATGAGTAGTGAGTAGAAAATTAACAGGGTCATCACTTCAAATGCCCCATTCAACTTGAAATAGTATAGGAGCATATCTAGCACAACAATTAGTCGGGATTTCTCTGGACCATCCTGTTTGCATCATGACAAGCAATGAATCCATATTCTCCCTTAATGGTCGAGATTGATATTCTGACATGTTTGTAATGTTGATAAATATGATTCTTGTCTATCCAGATTGAGAACGAGTATGGGCATCATGAGCCAATATCCGGAACAGCTGTTCATGATTACATGACATGGGCTCCCAGCATGGCTGTTCAACAAGGAACTGGCGTTCCTTGGGTGATGTGCAAGCAAGAAGATGCCCCATGTCCTGTTGTAAGTAAATTTATACCCTGACATAGAATCCCTTGTGGTTCGATTATATATCATTTTGTGTCATGGAACAATTGCAATTCACTGGATCCTTCTCAGCATTATGGGGTTGAGGCAAGGGTATATTTATCATTGTTGGTTATGACCTTATGTTAATCCCTTCTAAACTTCCATTTAAGAATGGAGTGTAAACAGAATGTTTTAAGGCTTAAATATCAAATTTCTGTACAAAGTATACTTCAATGATAAATATACCTTTCACAAAGATCATTCTAAATGTCCTGGACTGCTACTTGATGATGGTGACAGATAAACACGTGCAATGGTTTTTATTGTGACACATCCACTATATTTACTAAACCTGGGTTCTTCCATCCTTATTTGTCACCACCGCAGCAAGCCACGTCACCCAAAACAATTTCTTCTTCCCCATTATACCCCCAAAGCCTCGCGCCCGACCTTCTAATTCTTTCGCCTCTGCCCGTAGACACACCTCCCAGAATCGATTAGGGTTTCCGCAGTCATCGATTCCCTCCCTCTCCTCCCATATTCTGTCTCCATCCTCGACCCAGGCGCGACTCCTTCGTCGTCGAATCTCACCACCGGTGCTCCATTCCCCTCATCGGCACCAGTTTTCCTTCAACACCATCCTCGACGCCATCTAGGGTTACCTACACTTGCGACTCCGCCCCCGCTCATGCAAACTCGCCCACTCTCATGCAACCACGAACCTGCTCGGGAAATACCTTCAAAGAACCTAGGGTTTTTTCATCAGCAATCACGCCATATGCATCCATGTCGCCTAACTTATTTCCATCATCCCTCCCATATCGTGACGATATTCCAACCCGATTCCATTACCCCCGCGCTTCCTCATTCTTCCCTACCTGTTAGGGTTTCGCTTCCTCCGACTTCTCCTAAGGTAACGCCAACCTCCTCAAATCTCTCCACCTGCATTGCCTATTTCACATTCATCTTAGCATCATCCTCTTTCTGCTACGCTTCCAGCCTCTCCACCTGCCCCATCTTCATTTGCTTCACTTCCGTGCGTCTGAATTTTTTATTAGCATCGACCAGGTGCTCCTTCTATGTCTATCACCACTCTTTATATATCCAATCCCCACCCCTTCCTCTCTTTATATCCACTTTCATCTCGCACGGTATGTTGTTACTATCGTCTCCCTTCAAAATACCTTTTGTTCATGACATTTTTCACCTATATCTATGGTAACCCTCCATTTACAGGGGAGGATAATCTACGCAACGCAAAAATTCCTTGGGGTCAGTATTTTAGTTCCTTGTAGCTGCAGTAGCCACTAAAAGTCATTTTATTGTACTATTTTGTTCTAATTTACCATTACAATTCCATTACCATTGAATCCTTGTAATATTTTTAAATGCATTTGGTTTCCCCTTCTAAATTTGCAGGATTTTAGGTAATCAAGGACAGGTCTAAATGTGTTCAATGTATGATGGTTAAGTATATTTATATCAATCATGTTTTAAATTTTAGCAAACATAGTTACTGTTCACCATATTATCATTTTGTGTTTCTCTCATCTGCAGATGTGACCTTCCAAATTTGGTTCAATCAATATATTAAATGTATATTAATACCCATCCCACTAACACGAGACCACCAAATATTACTTACATGACAAATGCATCCTTATCACCTTTAATGGCATTTCTTTTGTTTATCATTGAAGCCAAAAATCCACTGAATTTTCATGTGATTATAAATATTGTGAGAATTCATTTTGTTTTATCAATTCCTTGAAGGATGACATTCTTGATGGAAAATTGAGCTTCTGAGGCAAAAAACAGCATTGATGGTAATGCTTTTTTATGCATCCTTGATTTCTTTTTTCCTTTTCCTGTTTATTTTCCAATGTAACTCTGTGCTGATTGTAAGTTTTTCAGATCACGTCTAATTAGATCTTTGATTGTGTTTGGTGTCATGACTGAATGAAACATTTTATAGCTGGGTTGTAGGTATGGGCTTTCATGGATCTTTGCATTCCTGAAGATATGTGTCACCAATTTGAATTAGCATTATAAGGTGATTATTCCTATTTATAATTTATATGCTTCGGTTTGATTGAACTACATTATGAAAAAAATCACCTCCATAGAGAAATATAGGGATTTTTTGAAATCTGGAAATCAAAAAATCCTGTTACTCAAGTATGAAATTCCTTCAAACAACAACAATAGATTTCTGTTTTCTTGTCACAATGCATACTACTCATTTGATTATAAATATTCCGAGAGTTCATTTTGTTTTATCAATTCCTTGAAGGATGACATTCGTGATTGAAAATCGAGCTTTACATGCAAAAAAACAGCATTTGTGGTAATGCTTTTTTATACAGCCTTGATTTAATTTTTCCTTTTGGTGTTTCTTTGCCTATGCAACTCTGTGTTGATGGAAACTTTTTCAGATCATGTATTATTAGATTTTTGTTTCTGTTTGCTGTCATGAAATAGAGAAACCATAAGACTGTTACCTAGAATAAACCTCCTTGCATTTATTGACACGTTGATAATACATCATTATTCCTTTTTTTCAATGGCAATGATTTTTATATTGTTTTGAGTGTTTCAGATTATGTTACATAGACCAATTTTCATGGAATGAAATATGAGATGTGGATGTGTTTAGTACGAGCAAGGGCAGGGGTTGATATAATTGGTTTGATCTTGGTTATCATAATTATTGCTACATTAATGTATTTTTAGTATGTTTATATGCATGGTCTAGATGTTCTTTTAATATATAAAAATACTTTAAAACAGCTTATTGTGTTGGATTTTTTTATTAAATTAATAACTGTATGTAACTTTTGGGTTACAAAAATTTTGTAACATTTTTTAAATGTTTCATACTCATGATTAAATCATTCATACTCAATTAATATAATGATCTCCATTGTCAATCATGATCAAAACCATGAAGGTGAATTATGATGCAGCATTCTGTTTCTGCCATCTTTGTTTTTCTATTAGAGAGTTGTATGTGATTTGAGTACCTATGGAATTGGAGGTTTGTGGAAATTTTTTATTCGATCTTGATAATGAATTATTTTTTTGTAATATTTGTCTTTACTGCATGCATCTTTAAATTTTTTTTAATTATATAATTTGTTTCTTATAGTATCCCTGGAAATCAATTACAGAGTGGGGGAGTTCTTCTAAAGAGAATGCAACCAGTTCCTACATTAATTAGTTTAAGTTATCTAGGGTGAGATTAATTTTAATGTTTAATTTTGTTATTACTCAATAAATAACTTTGCTGTGTTTTTTATATTGAAACATATTTTTTTCGGGAATTCCATACTGTTATTCAACCAAGTATTTGTTGTGAAACTACGATATTTTGTTATGTTTTTTGATGGGTTGATTCTCAAAGACAGTTTTCTATACAAAAAAGTATCCATTGAGAAAATAAACTATTGGGTGTAAATCCTTCATCGGAGGAGCTTGAAAATTTTCACCACTATATAAATGAGTATTCTGAACATGCTGACTTGATAACATGGATTTTTGGTGAAAAAAATAAAAAACCATAGTCATGTAATTAGTTTTTAATGTGATAATGTTTTTGGGAAAGCCAAATAAACATCAAATCCCGATATAGATGGATTTGGTGTGCATACTTTCTTATTCATTTAGAATGTCATGGCCTGTTTCATTTCACCATTTTGGTGTGCATGATTCTTTCCATTGGTTTTTTGAAGCAGTATTATCTGGCCAACCTTATTAATGTGTCATGAAATCTTCACAAAATTTTTCTACTAACCCGTTCTAGGTCTGATCCTATAGTCAGGGGTATCAAATAAGGGTATGTTATCATGGTAATGTAGCAATTTGGACCTCAATCGATGGTTAATTTATAAGGTGCACATGATGAGATTTTTTCTTGCACACCTTGACATTGCTGGTCTATTTTCAAAATAAAGTATTCTCAATTAGTATGTATGTCGTTTAAGATTACCATATATATGCTACTAACTTCGGCACTATTGTTTCTCATCTTTGAACAACAATCTAACTGTTTACATAAGTTATTTCAATTATAGAACTAGCAGGTTAATCAAGCAACATGACTTCTATGAATGATGTAGATATCATGAACGAATCAACAGCTGTATCAGTGGTTTTGTAAGTTTAACTCATTCCACTAGAAAATGTATTTAGTTTGTGTTCACTATTACTGCCTCTCCATTACTCTTTCGTTCTTTATCTTTCCATTGATTCTTTCGGACATATCCTTTGTTTTTTAGAAACCTGGTGGAATAATTTCTCTTATGGATGAAGCCTGGTAAGCAAGCAACCTCCAAAAATTACTTCCTTCATTTCAAACCATTCTGATTATGTGAGACATTTAAAGATCATAATTATTATTCAAATATCTTTACATTATTTTCATCCATGAAATGGATTTTTAGGTGCAGGAAGATTCATGTTTGCTTGTATTTTTTTTCATATATTTCTAATCTGGAAATATTATTTGATTTCTTTACCTCTATAATATCATTGCTGCTCCGTCACCTGCATTCCATTGTAAGAAATCTGTTCTAGTGAAACCCATTTTGGTATTAATATTTTCTTCTTCATACTAGACATGTGTCCCTAAACACTTCTTATTGCATTATAGTGACATCTGATATGTTCCCCCCTTCTCGGTTCACTTAACCTTGAAGCTGCTCGATGACTCGTCTTAATACTACGGTATGCTTCCAACTCTAAAATCCCTGTTAATATAGATTCAAACCTGTATACATATGTTTTCTTTTTCCAATGCTTTCGGCTGTTAATTATTCTTTGAACTTCATTTAATTGTTTCATCTATTACGTTGATGTCAAGTGAAGAATAAGGATAGTTAATTTTCAATTTTCCCATTCCATTATTTTTGTTACCATATCTAATTTAATTATCTCCATAATTTCATCTCTAATAAAGTTGTGTCCATACACACTTCTTATTGCATTACAGTGACATGTGACATGTGACATGTTCCCCCCTTCTCGGTTCACTTACCCTTGAAGCTGGTCGATGACTCATCTTATTCCGACGGTATGTTTCCAACTGTTAAATCCCTATATTATTAATAGACTCAAATCTTTATACATATGTTTTCTCTATCCAACGATTTCGGTTGATGATTATTCTTTCAACTTCATTAAATTGTTTTCATCTATTAAGTTGATGTCAACTTACAAGAATAAGGATAGTTTATGTTCATTTTCCTCATTACATTATATTTGTTACCATATGTCATTTCATTACCTCCATAATTTCATCTCTAATAAATTTGTCTGCAAGTCGACAATTAAAAAAGCAAACTATTCTTAGAAATACACTACACTCCCAAAATTTTATCCTTTTGTTGATAAATCAATTCATAGTTTAGAAATATTAAGATTACTTTTCATGA
This sequence comes from Viscum album, assembly GCA_963277665.1. NCBI lineage: Eukaryota > Viridiplantae > Streptophyta > Magnoliopsida > Santalales > Viscaceae > Viscum > Viscum album. The sequence goes on from OY728167.1 coordinate 357,662,046, forward strand.
GTTATATTGAACTGTTCTAAGAACCTATTCTGTAGTCAATCGACATGTAGAACTGCTGGATAATTTCACACACGGAGAACTGCTGGATCATTTCAGATACAACGCAATCAGAAATGGAATTTTGAGCTGGGTACTTCTATAATTTTAACTTTTACATTCTTCTACCAGAATTTCTGCCTTTCTGCTGTTATAAAATTCAACCATTTTTTCTGCGAAAATTTGATTCTGTGTATACATCTTATGTGTCATTGGCACACGATTTTACAGTTCAACCTTGAATATGTCTATTACTCAGGTTATCTTTAATGAGTACTAATTTAATTCCATTAACATTAAAAATTTCAATATTTTAGTGGATGTAGTCTATTATATGTATTACAAACTGTCCCTTCAGGCTTGGAAATATGAAGGTTATAATTTAAATTACAAGTACATGTTTCTAAATATTATGGTTTTAACAGATGTACGTTGCCATAACAGAACATACACTTCCTGTTTTTTATATTTTAGTTTTTGAACTAATTCCATGGATGGAATGTGATATAATTACATAATTCATCACAATTTTTTGAAATTGTTGTGATAAAACTATCTCTATGGAATCTGGGAAAATAAGACAAATCCCAACTGAGCTACGTAATAGAAACATTTAACCCATTTTGTTATGATAATTTCATTTCAATTAATGTTGATTGTATTCTAAAATGCATTTAATAGCATGGATTTCATCAATCTTCTCATGTTCACTTTGGGTTATAATCATGTTATTGAAAAACATAGCGACTGAACTTTTAATTAGAGATGAAATTATTTCTATGAGACCTGCAAGTTATATAAATGGTTGTGGAAATTTTATTCTTGAATTGATTGATATATGATCTGAAAGTTATATGAATATTGGGAGTTGACTAGATTATTTATAATTTCCATATGCTGTTTCAAGGTTACATCATTCCTTTCTCTAATTTTTTTAATGCTATATCTATTTTTGGTTTAAAAATTTTAGGCATACAACAAACACAAAATAAAAAACCAAATTTGTGGAACCATGATTCAGGTTTTAACTCTAGATATTTAAATTTCATATGTGTATTGATTTCTGTAAGTTTTACATGCATTTAAAATATCTGTTGGGATTACATTTCTATATTGTATTTCAATTTATTGACTGAAGTTCTAGGAATGCAGTGTTTCGTATACTTTTTGAATTGTATATTTATTTTAAATATTGTCTATTTTCTTTTCATGTAGTACTATCTCCATGGGAGATATGATTTAGTCACATTCGACAACCTGTTGAAGCAAGCCGGCCTAGACCTTCATCTCAGAATCAAGACTTCATTCTACGCCGAGTGGAATTTGGGGTAATTTTTCAATTATTTTGTATGTAAAACATATTACCGTGTTTGAATTCAAGAACATTAGCTGTATTTAATTCTTTGAAATTCATAGTGGTTTCCCTTTTTGGCTGAAATATTACTGTGTTAGAAGCAAGCACTCCCAGATGTTCATATCAAAATCGGTTCTTAGGTATATGCCATGTGTTATTTCAGGTGATTCTAAAGGTTTCTTCTATGAGTTTTTCTAATCTTAAAAGTGAATATGCGTACAGATGTTCATATCATCGTATTGGTGTTTCATCGTGTTTCTTTTAATGATTTGTTAGTGTCAATTTTGTTTATTGTAATGGGACATTGGTTAACTGAGAAAAGTCTATTTTAAGCCATTATTTGGGTGAGATCTTCAAAATAATTATATCCACTAAATTATAAAGTGAGGTTGTCGAGTTTATCTAGCACATATTATTGAAAACTCTTGTAAGTAATTATTATTCTGATGATTTTAGTGTTTCCCATTGCATTACACCTCAAGAGGGTACCACTTTTCTATTTCTATTTAAATGTTTCTTTTAAATTACATCCCTTTCTATGACGTGGTGTTTTCATGATCAAATGCTCCTCCTTCGTCTTGACTCTATTGTTAATATCTTGAATGTATATATCTTATCAGTTATTCTTGAGGATTCTATTTTATTTTAGTCAATGATGTGATTTTTTTATATCCTTCAGTTGTTCAATATTATTACTCATGTCAGAGCATCCTTTAATTTCATGCTAGGTAGGTCAAGAGTCATTTAGATCCATAACAATATCATACTACAGAGGAGCAACTGGGGAACTTCTGGTTTATGACATAACCAGATAGGGGTATCTATATGTCGGCATAAGAGAGTTCGATATTGAGCGGTATTATCATGAACTGTTGGCTCGTCTTATCCAATATATTAATTGTTTTTTACTCCAATTTATACTCTCAAATTCAATCTTCGTGTTGTTTGTAAGCAGTGGTATGGGTACCTTTGATGGTTTTATATTTTTATGTTTTCATTTGTTGTCTCTTGATTGCAGCTTGTATCATGAATCTATACAAAATCCTTTTCTTTATTTTTTTATTTGATCTGGCATGAGACATTTAATCACCTTGCAAGATGGCTGGAGGATGGCCATCAACATGTGAATCCCAACATGGCGATCATGATAAATGGGAATAAATGTGATGTTGCTCATCGCGGTCAGCAAGGAAGGATATCATTTTGCAAAGTAACATGGGATTATGTTCTTCGAGGCTTCGGCAAGAACAACAAAGAATGTTGAGTAGGTATGATCACCTTGAGTTGATACACTAAACTGTTTTACACTAGATTATTGTTTTCTTGTAGGCCTTCTTCTGAACTACTGCAAAGATTCTTCAGAATATTCAGGAAGGTGTGTTTGATTTATCCAATGAGGTAAGAAGCACAAACCATTTACCTTATACATGAAATTTCAAACCTATTATATTTCATCTACTGATTACGTTATTTATTTTTTCAATAGGTCAACATGGATATGAATTTAAAAATGAAGATTCAACTCCACAAGTTGCTAATTTTGATTCTCCTACATCGACTTGTGATTTTTAAAGACAAATTTGATGATGATTTTTTATTCATTTATCAGTTGTTGGGTTAGCTAACATTCAGCTCTTTAGCTCTTTATCAGTATCTTATAACTCATATTTCAAGTACTTTTTGAGTGTGTAAATGATATCTTTTCCACTATCCATTCCTTTGACACTATCCAATGCTATCATTATCCATGTTTTTTTGAGTTATAATTATTCATTCATGTTGTGATTTATTATTTCTTGGAATAATAAAACTAGAATTTCATAGTGTCTTCATCTTGGACCCTACATATTATAATAGTGGAATGATTCTTCTTTTCATTATGTTCTTGTGATGTTTATTCAAATCCAATCCTTTGTTTTTTTTTATTTTCAAAATTTGAATTAATTTTTTCATTGATATCATTGATATCTCCATCTTTAACACATAACAAAAAAATATTTATTCCTGATTAATTCTACTAAATATTGTCATTTCTATTATCTCTCAAAAATTTCTCCACCCCACCAGTATTCTAATATCATGTTCCACTTATTTGTGATTTAAATATATACAATATTAATGTTCATTATTAACTTTTAATAATAGTTTTCTCATACTCAATGTAAGCATTTATTTATAGATCCGTGCATACGCACGGGAGATGTACTAGTTCTATAAGAACTGTGCTTGTTTCATGTAGATGATGGAATGAGACCCAGGATGGGTTGTTCTGATTTTGATTGAGCTGGCCCGGGTGTTTTAGCTGTAGCACCTTCTGAACATTAACAACAAGGTTGGTCTATAGGAAACCAAGTTTTGGATAGAGTATATCCAAACTATTCATGATCATATAGAGATTCATCATGAGAAGTAATTCATGCTATCAACCTATATATTAAGAGGTCAGGCCAATTGATGGTGGGATATTATAGTTCAGATGGAGTAGGTTGAAGGAATGGATTAGAATGATTTCCAGGAAATGTTTCTGGAACATTACTACCCAGAATCCATGAGGCTGGAGAAGGATATAGTGTTTTTGAGTTTCACATAGGAGGCTACGTCAGTAATGTGTTTTGCTAGCCATTTCATGGAAGTGCGTTTAGTCATCCCAATTATGGTTGGATATGAGGAGACCATGGAAAAACACTTCTGGGATGGGATTAGTCCTGAGATTAATTCCCGAGTGAACATCTTCAATCTGAAGATGTTTTCAGAGGTAGTAGATCAAGCCCTTATCTCAGAAGGGAACATGAAGGGAGCATCAGGAGGCATATTTGAGGTGATAGCTAGGTGGAAAAGTGGTACCACCTCTATGGTAAGGAAGAAACCTTTTAGATTTTTCCAATTTGGTAAAAGTGAGAAAAATAGTTACAAGAGAGGGTTAGCTTCTCACGGCGGTGATCAAGAGTTCTGCTACCATTGTGGCCGGTTGGGGAACACGTGTGGCCAGTGTCCCCAACACCTAGTCGAGTGTCGGTCCTATGGAAGGTTGGGGAATAAACAGCAATTCTGTAAGAATGTACAGTATCTGGGGATGGATGGGATTCTGAATAATATTCATATTTTGGATAGGGGATCGATCTCCCCATATAAGGAAGGTATTTGGAGCTCCACTGGCTGTACTGGTAGGGTTGTGGACATGGATCTCTAGGAAAAGACCAACAAAACCAATAGGGAAGTGTAGTATAGGTTACTCAGGCTAGATCATAGAGTATGGGTACATTCTCTCTGTACGCAAATCCGTATACACCTGGAGGTAGGAAGGCTGGACCATATAATATTCTTGGTATGATTCGTGTATCTTCTACACTTCCTATTGTTTTATTTTACATAGGTTTCATAGAATTTTTTATCACTTCCCATTTCTTTGTTGTGTTAGGCCAAGCCATGGAAAGAGTTTGTGGGGTTATGTAAATTGATACTCCATTAGGGGTGTGATATGAGGATATGAAATAGTATAGTAGTTGTTCCCTAGAGGTTGGTGGTTATCATTTTCTATAGAACATGTTTTTCCTCGAGATGTCAGGTTCTGAACGTATTTTTAATTTGGACTCTCCAGCTCCGTATTAGGCCCATATTGACTATTACCATTTTGGGGAAACATTCACATCTCTTGATGGATACATGGATGTAATTTTTAGTGAGTGGGATGTTCAAGTAGGCTGTGAATGACCATTTTTCTGCTGTTGGGAGAGCTCATGACCCCTGTGGAATGCATTGTTCTTGAGAATATAAGAATGAAACAACATGAATTTTCACTAGTGGTGGATCTGTTCCAGGATGTTTTTCCTGAGTAATTATCGGGGCTTCCACATCAGAGAGATGTTGAGTTCAGAATCAACTTACTGCGAGGGGTAGAGTCAGTTTCTATTCTGCAAAATTGAATAGTGCTGGTAGAACTCCATAAAAATAAGTGTCAGTTGAAGGATATTGAGCGCAAAGGGATTATTATTCTTAGTACATCACCTTTGTGATATCTAATTCTATTTTCCATGAATTAAGATAGATCAATGGGACAATGTGTTGATTACATGATGTTGAATCAGATGAAGGTTAAGAACTCAAAACCACTACCTAGAATCAGTAACCTATTTGACCTACCTGAGGGGTTCTTCATTGTTCTCTAAGATAGATTTGATTTCGGGGATCCATTAACTAATTGTGAGTCCTTCTGACAAAACACAAATAGCTTTCTAGAGGAGGTATGGGTTGTCTGAATTTTTTGTGGTGCTATTTTTATTGAAAAAAATGCATCGGTTGTGTTTATAGTGCTGATGAATTGGATATTTGACCCTTATCAAGATCATTTTTTCATTAGCATTGTTGTTGGAATCATGGTGTACTCATGAACTCTTCGATATCATACCCAACATCTTGACATTTTTTGGATCACACTAAGGGTGAATATTCTTTATTATATGCTATCAAAATTCTGGTTATGGATTTATAAAGTGAATTTCTTAGGACACAACATTTCTGAGTTAGGTGGGTTGGTGGATCCATATAAGGCACATGTTTTGGTCTCTTGGGAGTATCCCAAGAATGTTTATGATGTTTAGAGTTTTCTGGGATTGACCGGTAATTACTAGAGATTCATTATGGATTTCTCCCATTTAGAAGAACCACTATCAAGATTAACCTAGAAGGATGTTACGTATGAGTGATCAGAGGTGTTATAAACTACCACTAAATAATTGATGAAGTGGTTGACTACAATATAGATTCTGATCATACCTGAACCTCATAAGAAGTACACTTTCTTATGTGATATTTCTGGTGTGGGAATTATAGAAGTGTTGATGTATGATGACTGGGTTTTATCTTATGGGTCTAGATAGTTGAGGCCCCATGAATGAAATTACCTTAATCATGATCTCGAGCTACCTATTGCGCTTTATGCCTTTAACTGTTGGAGGCATTAATTATTTGCAGATAATTTCACAATGGTACCGATCATAAAATCATTAAGTACATATTCTATTAGTGGTAATTGAATCTTTGGAAATGAATGTGTATTTAGAACCTATAATACTTTTATTTTCATTTTATTTATGCACGTGAAAAAGTGAATAGAATTCTGGATTCCCTGGTCCAGAAGACTTTAGAATCAGGTGGATCAGGTGTCTGATGTCGAGTGGAGAATGATGACATTTTTTTCTAAGATTCACATAGAGTGGTGGGAAGGTCATTGATAGACAACCTTTTCCTCTATAGTAGTTAATTTAATTATTTTGATTCAGTTCAAACAGAGAAACACTTTGGATCTAGAATGTTTGGCCAAGAAGGAAAGTCTTAAAGGTGGGGAGACACCTTCTAATTAGACTTTGGGTGGTGATGGAATCATCAGTGTTATTGTCCATGTGGTTCTACTAGTTTGTTTCCCTGAAGAGTTGAAATGTGAGTTCCATGCATCGAAGTGGGTAGTGAATCCCTGAATGACTAAAATATATTGTGATATTCGTAAGCAGTATTGGTATTCAGGAGCAGACAAAAAAGTTGTTGGTTTTTTGGAACGTTTCCATACCTATCAAAAGGTGAAGTCAGAACATCAACATTCATGTGAGTTGTTACAGCCATTGAAAATCCTGGGATGGAATTGGAATGATGTATCCCTGGACTTTGTAGTGGGCCTTCCGAGGATGCCTCAAATGAATGATTCAATTTTGGTGATTTTGGATTGGCTGACTAAAGTGGCTCATTTATTGTGAATCTAGAAGATATACATTCTTGATCAGTTGGGTGATTTTTATGTTTAATAAATAGTTCAATTTCATGGTGTGTCTAGAACCATTTTTCCAGATCATGATCCGAGTTTCATATCACTCTTCTTGTAGGGATAATAGTGGGCTCTTGGTAGACATGTTATGTTGAGAATGGATTATCGCCCCTAGAAGGATGTGCCATCTAATCTTATGATTCAGTTATTAGACGACTTGTTTAGAGATAATTTCCTTGATTTTGGTGGTTCATGGGAAAATATATCATCACTTACTGAGTTTTCATATAATAATATTTTCCATGCTATGATTCATATGGTTACTTTTCGGAAACTCAATGGGAGAACATATAGATCAATTTTGTGTTGGTTGTAGCTGGGGAATCTGAGATGTTATGACCATGTCTTATTCCAGAGTCATTGAAGAATGTTCATATGATTAATAAGATCATAATGAAAACTCACCGTCGGCAGAACTCGTATTTCGATCGGAATTGTAGACGTCTTTGGTTTGGGGTGGGAGATACTGTGTTTCTACATGTGTCACCAAGGATGGTTCACCATAAAATTCAGAGACATGCTAAGTTGGCACCTATGTACAATGGGCCATTCAGAGCATCCCAGGTGACCATAAAACCTTGGACGGAGGCTTGCTCATAGTTACTACACTGTTATGAATACCAAGTATAATTCCAATGAAACTATGTGAATGGACGATTTTATGATACTAGCTCTTGCACTGTTTGCACATGTTTTGGAAAACCGTGCGGGTAAACCGTGGAACCCGATAATGTTATGAAATTTACAAAAATTCCATTATGGGGTATTTAAAAATAACTCATGATTTATTCCTTTCTTCCCCCATGAAACCTTTGTTATGGGGAAGATCTCCCAAGAGCTTCAATGGGTTACTCTTCCACCTATCTAGGTCATTTGACGTGTCATCAGTTTTGAATATAAAATCTGGGTGTGTCTAATCTTCTCCGTACTTCCCCTTTTAGATTTGGGTTTTCATATTTATCCCATTTACTTTTGAATCAATAAAACCCTATTTTTTGGAGATATCAATCTTTTGTATTATAGGGTTGGTGGAATAAGAATCTAAAGCTTTGATTGATGGAGCGTTCATCATTGGATTCAAGGTTGGCGGTCTACATGTTATATCCCATAGTTTCGTTGTAGATTTGTGCATGTCTAACATTTTTCTTTGTCACATCTTATTGTGATTTTGAAACCCATGGTTAGATTTGTTATTTTGGGTTTCTAAATGATTAATGTAAACCCTCGTGCTCCCTAAGGGATGCATCTTGTATGATTTGACATAGTTAATGCCAACCCTGGAGTGTTTTGATACCTTTTGGACTTAGCATCATCTATGTATGTTCTAGATTTTTTGTGTGATCATGTAGATCCCTTATTGAGTATGTTGATATTCATAATGGAGATCCAAATAAGGTATTGGTAAATCATGTTTAGGTAATGAGGATTATTAAATATGTAGATATGCCTATTCGAGTGAGTGAATGTGAAACAATGAATATGCTAAATTAATAATGGTATGTGAAATGGAAAAAATATTGAACGTAATTTCATATAGTGGTTATTTAATTGTATAATAGTTTTATATATGGGAATTATTTAATATGATTATTGATCTAGCCTTAAGAAAGGGGTTTGGGATAAATTTTCTATGTGATGTAAAATGGAAAATGTATTAATGGGTTATGGAATAATATGTTTTACCATGTTGATTATTGTAGATTCTGATAGTTTTATGTAGAGGTTGTGTTGTAACTAATATGGTATGTGTGTGGCTAATAGATGGATAAGGATGTTCACATGGATTGAAGCATGGGATAAAGGATGATGGCTCCTCCAACTAGTTGACTTAGACTAATACACTAACTCCACCCACAATGGACAGGTTATGGATGGGGATATAGCTCTATCCCATAATTATTTCATTGCACCCAAACATAGGCTTTAATGTGGGGATATTTTAATGTTGTGTTATGTTATCCCTATTTAGTTTTCTTCTAACTTACTACCTAATTCACAATGATTAATTCGATGAACTTTGTGTGATTGATGATAAACTAATCGTAATGGAGACCTAATGAATTGGAACCTTCGTCAGTAATAACTAATTTTAGATTATGGAAAAGAGGCTCATGAATTGTCTCTATTTTTCATGTTATTTATTTATACTTGCATGAATTGTCTATTAAAATGGATATTTTTAGACACCGTTGTTGGTTTCATTCTGAGTTGAACTCACAACCTGCTAAGGTTGCTATTGTGTACCCGAGAAGACTTCCTGCTTGTAAGATAGGACAAGGAAATGAGATCTATGATAGAGACTTGAGTTAGACATTGGAAATTAATGTATGAGGTCCAAACATGTATTTAGGATAATTTTTTGGATTCCTCTAATTTTATTTATTATGGGTTTGTTAACATGGCATTGTAGCATAACATGACATATTTATTGTTACTTGTGGTTTGAACCCCATTTGGGAGATGTTTGACTATGCATGCTTTTGGATGTCTCCTATTGTTTATTCAATTCATATTTTGATATGATATGAATTACTTTGGTAAAGTGGGTATAGTCTCTAGAAAATACCTATTAGACCCTCGCTTCAAGTAGGAAACCTCTGGCATATAGGGAGGCACACCTGAGGTCAGGTGACAACTCGGATCGGTGCATTGATTTAGTGGCACCTGGGTCAGGGATATTACTAGAACCCAAGGTTTATAAATTTTTCGATGTGATGGGTGAGCCCAAAATTATATAGAAAAAAATTAAATGTTAATATGTGATGGGTGCAGCTAGAGTTATATAGTGCTCAATTTAATTTGGTAATGTGATGTATCCCATACGGGAATGTGATTTTTTTGAACATGATTCTTGATTTGTTAAAAAATAAGCATGATAGTTAACCACCAAGACATGATGTTTCATTTTAATTCATTTCCACATTCAGTGCCTTTATCCAATGACTCCTATCATGTATATGATTATGATATTATGATTATTCTCACCCAATGACATAATTTTTTATTATCTTATCTCTTCTCTTAATGGGAGTTTAGCTCTTCCATTTTTGATATATATCCTCATGTGACTACATGTACTAAATATAACTCAGGGGCCAATGAGAAGCTTGATAATAATGAATTAAATAAATGTTCATGTTTTTTTTGTTGTAAATGTTATGTATCATCATAGTTTTCCCAAGACACTAAACCATTGGATCCTTATTGTGTAATTTTGTTATGTTGTTTATTATTAAAATGAAGTAATAGTAGTGTATGAAAATAAGGGTCTCTATAACTTGTATCATATGGTGGTTTAGTTAATTTTGTAATTAGGATTAGAGGGCCTTAGTTAAAACCCTTAGTATAAGACTATGTAAAATTAACCACCCAAGATACATTTATAAATATATGGATCCCACAATATATAAATTTATAATTATGTGAATAAATAAATAAATTATTTATTCATAAATTGCTGACTATTATTTATTATATCCTATTCTATTTTATAAAATTGTGGGAACCACGAGAAACCATGCCATCGACCCATGCGAGGGACAATGCAATGATTTATCAAATGATATCACCAATTCTTTCAAAGGTGGAGGTAAGAACATCATGTTGATGATTACGCTAGCAGACTCAAGTTATGAACAATAACCTAAATAATGTTGAATTTTCACCTTCCCCTAAGAGGGGGAATTTGGCTAATGAGTGATTTATGTGACAAAGACCACTGATGTTTAGTGGATCTTATGATCCACTTGTCACGGAGCAGTCAGTCAAATCAATATAGAAGGTATTTTCTATGGTTCACTATTCTGAGATGGATACAGTGACCCTATCCATTTATCATCTTGATAAAGAGGTCGATCAATGGTGGGTGTTGATTAAGCATACCATGCTATGGTATGAAATTGAAGATATTGAATGGTACTACTTTAAGATAATGTTTCATAACACGTATATCAAAAACAAACATCATTCAAAGATAAAGAGAGAATCATAGAACTGATGAAATCGAATGTATAAACTATCATGGCCTATGAAGCAAATGTCAAAAGGCTTGGAAGGTACACATCACATTTTTTATCAACAATTATTGAAAATTTGATATATTATTTAGTGGATTAAAACCAATCCTTCTAAATGATATTACAATTAGAAACATTGGGAGTTCGGAAAAGCTGTCTGATGTGATATCAAATTGGAGTTGGATTCTAGATAATGGTGAAATGGATATGGTGATAATAATCAAAATATAGAGTTTCATGCTTGAGTATCTAATGATAAGGGTGGGATGAAAACTCAACCACACACAAGTCAGAGATATGGGATGAAGCATCATTGGAACATCCTCATTGGGACTGGGAAATGGTTCAAATGTGGGAGAGAAGACCCCAAAGCTTATAAATGTCAAAAAGACATGAGGAAGTAGTAAAATGTGTTCGAGGAAAGCGGAGAAACACACATAGTACAATGCTAAAACTGTATGGATCAAGGTAACTATGAAATCAGGTGCACTAAACCTCTAGTCCTCTAGGGTAATCAAAATCATCACCCACCAAATCCAAAGTAGAAATGAAAGGCTTATTTCATAACTACTTCTGAAGTGTTGAATGAAAATGAAGTCATTCAAGGTACAATTATTATTCATTCATGAATGGAAGAAATGAAATTTTATTCTGGTTATATTCATTCCTTTATATTATTCATGTTTCCAAGAACTATTGAATGAAGGCCTAAAAATCTTTAAATATAGATATGTGTTAAAACACCAAGTGGTGAAATAATTTCAACCTGAGTGATGGAATCTTCTCATATTGGTTTATGTTGGAAGATTGTTCGAAAAAATATCATGATTCTTCCCTTGGTATAATTTGATGCAACTTGGGAATGAATTGTCTCTTGTAATACAGAGCATATATAAACTGTCAGGAAAAGGAAATATCTTTTCAAATTCTAAACCATCCCAAACTCCTCTACAAATTCAAGGAGGATCATGATTATACTTTGGAAAATACTTCAACAATGTGGGTGTTGATTCGCTATTAATAAGCACACCTCAATCAAATGGTTGAGTCAAATGAAGGTATAAACCTAGGGGAGTTCCCATTGTATGGGAATACAATGATGTATTTCGCATAGAGTTTCCAAAAATTCCATTGGATCATGTTGTAGAGTTCTTAATAGAACTCACAGAAGAAGCTGCACCTATCTGAATGTATCCCTATAGGATGGATCCTATAGAACTAGATGAGTTAAAGGAGAATCTACAAGAAAATTTGGATAAAAAGGTTTCTACACCCTAGAGCATAACGATGGGGTGCGCTAGTGCTTTTTGGAAAGGAGAATCAGGGTTCAATGAGGATATATATCAATTATTATGAACTCAACAAGATCGCCTTAAATAACACATATCTTCCTCCAAGGATTTACGAGTTATTGGATCAGTTAAGTGGAGCTTAGTACTTCTAAAATGTGGATCTCCATTCTAGATATCATATGAAAAAGGTGAAAAAGGAATATATTAATATGACTGCCTTCCATAAAAGGTATGGGCACTATGAGTTTCTAGGTATTCCCTTTATACTTCCACATTCATTTGAAATTTTCATGGATTGGATGAATAGAGTATTTAGAAATTTCCTTGACTAATTTTTTATAGTTATTAATGATGATAATTTCATATAATCCTAGAGAAACCAGAAACATGATGAACATTTAAGGATTTTTTTGGTGAAATTAAGGAAGGATAAGTTGTATTCTATGTTCAGAAAGTAGTAATTTTGGATTAATCAAGTCATTTTCTTTGGAAATTTCATCAAAAGTTAGGGAATTTATATGGAACTTTAAAAAACAAAGGTAATTGAAAAATATCCCAGACCCTGTAGTGACACATAAATAAGTAGTTTTCATAGATTATCAGGGTACTATCAATGTTTGGTGAGAAATTTATCTTGATTTTCATGATCTATAACTAAGTTAACAAAGAAAGGGGTAAAGTATACATGGATGGAAGAATATGAAAAAAGCTTCAAGGAGATAAAGAGAAGGCTAGCCACGTCATCGGTACTAACATTTACAAAGAGTAGAGAAAGTTTTTTTATTTATAGTGATGATTTAAAAAATGTATTTAGTTTTTTACTCGTGAAAAAGATAATGTTATAGCCCACACCTCTGGAAGCTCATGATACATGACTAGAAGTACCTAATTCATGATCTAGAGCTATATGCTATGATTTTTTCCTGGAAAATATAGTGGAACTACCTCTATGGTGAGAAGTATTACATATATACAGATCACAAGAGCCTAAAGTATATATTCACACAAAATGATGTCAACATGAATCAAAGGAGATAGTTATAGAAAACCAATTACTATGATTTCATTATTAACTATCTTCCAAGAAAGGTGAAAAAGGTTGTTTTTGTTCTTAGAAGAAAAGAACCAGCTGCTCTATCCATGTTGCGGATTGAAAAAGACCCCATATTCCTAGATATTCAAAGTAAGGATTTGGAAATCATGAGGGTAAGGAATAAATCCTATCTTTCCTGAATGGTTTCCCAACCATCTATCCAAGAGTAGAATGATGGGGCACAAAGGGATTGGTTTAGTTTGGACCTGGATTTATGTGCCTTCATCACCTGATATAATGAATGAGTTATTGAAAAATGAACATAGATCAACTTTCTCTCTCCATTCTAGGAGTACCAAGATGTATCGTCATCTATGAGAACACTTTTTATGGGATAACTTGAAGAAAAAGATTTCAGAGTAAATCTAAAGGCCCTTTGTAGAGACCTGAAGCTTGAAATACATGAATATTACATTACTTTTGCGGAATACTTAATACATAAGAAAAACAAACAAACAAGGACCGTAATAGTTTAGTGTCTTTGGAAACTCGGAGTAAAATCTTCTAATCGTGGTGAAAGATCTTCAACATCTCCCAATAAATATATTCCCTTTTTTTCTTACCTAAAAAATTTATTTATATCCTCGGGAAAAGAAAACATAAAAGGGTGAGCTCAAATGCTCACTAAGGGTAAACAAAAGAAATATCAATCCCATCATATTCATAAGAACATATCTTTTGGAAATCTTAACCTGCAAAAGAGATCATGATTTCATTACATGGGATAAATCATAGTAGTGAAATGTAATCCCAAAAATAATAACATAAAACAAGAAACTTTGTGGAATACACACATAATCATAGAGAATCATTTCTTATTAGTCAAGACTCATTGCCAAGACTATCTTAGTGGACAAAGTCCATTTCTGAATTGAGTTACCCTCATTTCAGTCCTGCTTCACTGAACCGGTATAACATACCGTTCCAGCCGTGTCTATCTCATGAGATATAAAATCTTTACCCAATTCATTGGAGGGAGATATAGGTCCCATCCATCTCATAATGATACCATGCTTATGTGTGCCACAAAATCATAAATCATACATCATTGCATAACCCATATAAAAAAAATGGGAATCTTAAACATTGTGACATCATAAAACAATTCATATAAGATAAAGGAATTCATAAAAATATAATTCCATCACAACATAATCAAATCAATAGGGATAAAAAACAGAACCCTTTATTATCTTAGATGGAAAATAATTTTGATAAAACACTTGAACACCATTCTTGAGGAAAATATCCTTTCTGCTTCAAAAACATTTTCCTTTCTTAAAATGTCATAAAATTTTAAACTAAAAGAAGTTTATTATAAATAATCTTGAAAACTTTTAAAGGAAGCTTCTTGAAAATAATGTTTTAAAAATCCATTCATGCCCTATAAGTTAAAAAACATTCTTCGTACTTTTGTTGGAAAAGTCAAAAAGTACCTCGTACGAAAAATGACATAAGATTCCTTTCATATCCTTTACTAAAAACTCACTGAAGGGTAAAATTGGATTTAAACAATTTTAGGTGGATGGAAATGATATTACATATTGAGGAAACTTGGATGTAGATGATAAAATACACCCCAGTAAATGCCAAAAGTATAAACAATCTCAGATAAAAATGAGATTGTGATATTTCCCTTACCTTAGGTCTGATTTGCTTCGTAAGTGTCCGAACCTCATGTTTAATGATTTTAATAATGTCATTGACTTATTAAAGAATCATATTAATTGTTATGATATCATATATGGTTCACTTATGACTTTATATTACCCGTTCTTTTGTAAATTCCATGTTAAAGAGCATTTTGGGTATAATTGTTTCATTTGTCGTCCGTGTTTTGACTTGTAATTATTCATATGATTACTTAGATAATGATTACTTAATTCCAGAATATAAAACATGATTTATATATAATATATATTCAGAATATACATATTTATAATAAATTAGAAAATGGAATGAAATACACCGTTCATGGAGACGGTAGGTCGTACGTACGCATGAACGCTGTTTTCGTTTCCTTATTGAGTTGAATGGAATTAAGTAGATGACATACATATATATACTCATAAATATATTATCATTATTATGTCATATATTTCATGATTACTTATTATATATACTTTATAATTATTCATGAATGGTTAAAGTGGAGAATGAATCTCATCGCGTCGTGGAGACGGTAGTCCGTACGTACGCACGAGCGATGATATCGTTCTCATGATCGTGGAATTGTATTGCAGTGTATGTATACTATTTCAGAATCAATATCACTTTACAATAATCATATATAGTTATTATGTGCACCATTATACCCATCCACGTAAGGTGGTGATGGAAAATAGATTACACCACGGCGTGGAGACGGTATTCCGTACGTATGCACGCGCGGTGATTTCGTTTTCCGTAGGATGGATAGATGGTGAAATAAGGTTGTTTCATAATTATAATAACATATCAGTATATAAGTGATACTGATGTTATTACTTCATAATGAAACAACCTAATAAGAAAATGTGGAAGAAGAAATAAAGATGAAAGAATCGGTAACGGAAATTACCTCTTCTTTGAAGGGCCTCTTTGAGACCTCCTCTTAGGGCACTAAAATTGGTATTTGAGGAATACCAGAACCTCTAGGATGTTTCTAGGGAAGTGGAAAAGAGAAATTGGCAGATTTTGGCTGAGCTTGAAAGCTCAATGTTTTTTGAGGAAGAGAGGGAGGGGGTGCCCTTTTATAAGGGAGGAGAGGGGCACGTTTGGAATAACAAAAAATATTATTTTATTATAAAGCCAAATTCTGTTTTAAATAGCTCCAAATTGATTTATTTCAAAGATAATGTGTGGATGGGTCGAAATCATATCATCAAATATAATTTAGACAAGTTTAAGTCCATATTTTAACCTTATCATTTATATTTAACTTTAAGTTAGATAATTTTACTTTTACCGTGTCTTCTTGTTTTCTTACACTATAAGGTTAATAAACATACTATATCAAGCCAAACGAACCCCAAGTTGTTTATTATTAATATATATAACCTTATCTAAGTCATATGACATAACCTCAGATTTTTAGGAATAACATAACAATTAATAATATAATATTTGTTTAAAAACTATTTTATGTCAATTTTGACACTATTTAGTAATTGATATTTGGGAAACTCATAACAGATTGATTAGTTAGAAAAAAGTTAATTAAATCAATAATAACATCTCATATTAACAATTAAAATTAGTTAAATTCATAAAAAGTCTTAAATTACATTTATTTGGGTATTTATAACATCAATTATGTCAATATTTCATTAATAAGTTAATTTCTGCATCATCTTTGTGTCATAATAAATGATACATATTTAATCCCTAAAAATTCAAAATAAATTCCTATGATGTAAATAATTGTATTAGATTTCTGGAGACTATTCATTTTCGATGTTTCATGAAGTTTATCACTAAAATAAAATTATTATACTTATAAGATTTAAGAAAGTGACATGTTGTCACATTCTTTGGTTTTTATAATAATTAACTTATTTTCAGGGACAAAAGTCCATTAAATTATTCTAATCCGACCCTTAGGTGCTATGGGTCTACTTTTAGTCATAAAATAGTATTTTTCCAAGTGTTACGGTAATTTTATAATATTATATTTACCCTTAATTACCCGATTTACCTTTAACTATGATAAATAAAATTTACCGTAGTTACTATTCATAATTCCCAAAAATAAAAAGTACCTATTAACATAATTTGGACCCACTGATTCTAAATATGGAATCCATTTTTCCAAATTAAATACACAAAATTTTCAGAAATTAAATTAAAATTAATCCCGTTGTCAAAAGAAAACTGGTTTTTCTTTAAAACATTGCAAAAGATTGAATTGATTTAACCTACGAATTCAAGGTAAAATCAATTCTAATGACATAAATTATATTAAATGGTAAAAATATATTCTATTTATACATTAAAACAATTCAATATTTTAATTTAACCACATAAGATATTACGATGAAAAAAGTTGTTTTTTTTTAAAATATAGCGTGTTTTTACTATTCATTAAAATATGAAAGTCATTAGAATAAAATGAAAAATTTATCCATAGTAAATTTTATTTCTTGATTCCAAAGAATAATTTTATTTTGTCATATTGAAATTATAAACATGTCAAAAACTAGATTTAAAGTGGGTGCGCCATCAAAAGGCGGCAAAACTACATTTTTTGAAAAATACTTATTTTACCCGAAAAATTTATTTTGTTCTTATACCATGTTTTAGAAAATGTGTAAGACGAATAATAATGTTATAATATTCAAAATTTAGTTAATACTATTCATAATGGCTAGTTCATAATAATATTATAATAATATATCTTTGTTTAGTAAAACCCAGTATTGGGTACAACACACGCTATCGAGGAAGGTCGTGATTGCGTGTAATGCAAGCCAATCCAGGGTTGCGTGCTGTGCAAGAATCCTTCATTGTTTCGTATAACATAATCCAACCATATTTCATTTATAAATGGAATATATATATATATATATACTCAATGTTGAATAGAATAACTATTATCAAAATTGTGTGTAACAAGATCCAATAATAGTGTTGCGTATACTGCAAGCTAATACGGTGTTGCTTACAGCGCAAGGTAATCTTGGTGTAGCATACAACACAAGACATTAATGAAATTAAAAGAATATTTTTCATAAAATCTTGGGGTGTTACATTTTACCCCCCTTAAAATGAATTTCTCCCTCGAAATTCATCGGGGTTATAAATGGTTTACTATTCAAAAGTTTCTTTAATAGAAACCCACATCGTAAAAAGGAATACCAAAACCAATATTTAAAAACAAAAGTATGAAATGTAACAGTTTCCCAAATAAACAAATCACTGGGTTTCCACATAGGTGAAAATATGGATGTGGAAGAGAAATATAACCATCATGTTCTAATGGAGAGTGGTAGAGAACATGGCTATGTAAAAGATAGAAATCACAAATCAATAAATTTGTGATGATCTAAGGTACCATATGATTCATCAGATATAAGGGAACTAGGACAAAATTTTTGGTTTTCAAGATAATTTCCCTAATGTTGTTGAATTAAAAGAAATAATTGCATGATTTTGGTACAATCTCACTGTTGTTTGTGAATTGAACAATTTCCACTTCATCCCTTAAAGAAATGAAGTTGATTTTGTTATTCATGACGTGTTAGCAGATCATTTGATAGAATGATGGGTCATTAAATCTCTTTCAAACAAATGGGTAGCAAAAGTTATAAGTCCATCTTATGGTTAGATTAATCGTATATGGTTCCAAAAATGTACTTACACTTCATATATCATACCGCTTAATAAAATAAAACTAGTTTCTACTAAACAGGGACTTCCTATAGGCCAGTGGTAGGCGATAAAGGCCAGTCGCACTTTGGTTGTGGGTTCGATTCCCACAGCCTTGTCCGACGAGATGGGATGTCGCCCATCCTGCAGGTTGTCCTTTTTCTAAAGCTATATTACTATAACATCCCATCAACAATATCAAAAAAGTTTTATCCTTAAACAATACTATCTTATGTCCAACATAATCCATTCCAATATTTAGGCTTATCTAAAATACTTCGGTCTAAGCTCATAGTATAAAGAAAATGATCACATGAATGCCATCATTTATCCCCCATATATCATATGATATATCTTGTTGGTCAAATTGTAAACATGTGAATACCTTAATCATGTATTCTCTTGAATGAATACCCATTGAACATTTGTGAAAACATGAATGCAGTCAAAAGTTAACTCTTTCTACATACCAAAATCCAAAAATTCTATATAGTCAAACCATGATATAACCTTCTCCTTATATCATTCATGGGCTCATGAATACTATCAAACATTTAATTTTCTCCTTACCCCTTCATTATGCGCATATAATCTACATTCAAAAAATATCTGAATAACCTTTCATGGATATTGGTACCATTAATCATACACTTTCAAAACTCAAGGAAAGATAACAGTGTAACAATACTTAGATGTCTCTTTATTCCTTAGTACCATGAGAATACTTATACAACATTACACATTATAAACATGTAATCATTCCACTACATTCTAAACCATTGACCAAGCTTCAACAATTCTTTCATCTCACATATCATTTGTAGTCTCTTCATCATCATCAACATAAATACTACCCATACAACCATACTGATTCTCTTCATGAGACTTTCCCTTAGGGAATTGGTTTTCATAATGCCAGTACATTCAACATTTAAAAAATTTAACCATTGTTGATGTCGTATCAATACCATTATCCTCATCCCTGATGTTAACTGAACCTTTTCCTTTTCACTTACTGGCTTTGTGTCCTTCTTTTCCACACCCAAAGCATCTTCCAGTTCCTTTGAAACATTCTCCTCGATGCCTCTTCCCACATGATTTACATAGGGGAAATTGAACTTTATTTCCTCTATGATCATCACGAAAATCCATCTTTATCTTATTAGCTGAGTCAGGAAACTTAACAAATTTTACATTATTGATCATATTATGAGATTTCTGATTCGGCATAATAATGATGTTTGGACTTCCAAATCCCATTTCATTTGGTTGCACATGAAGAATATCATTTCATTGTCCATCATATCCTCCATTATCGTGAATCATCTTGTTTCCATCCATTTTCTAAAACCCAAAAAGAATTGTGTGAGAGGAAAAAATCATAATAAAGGGGGAGTAACTTCAATATCTAACATCATTGGTTTAATCTAATATTGTTACCATAGTTCTAGGAATATATCCTATACGTATACTTATCCTTAGGGACATCCCTAGACATACCTTAGAAATATCTCTAGAGGTCTTACTAATGTTTTTGCATCCTAGTTTCCAAAGGTTGACTAAACTATTCCTCTGATACCAACTGTAGAGACCCGAAGCTTAACGTACAAGAATATTACATTACTTTTTCGGAATACTTAATACATAAGAAAAATAAACACACAAGGACCATAATAGTTTAGTGTCTTTGGAATCTCGGAGTAAAATCTTCTAATCGTGGTGAAAGATCTTCAACATCTCCCAATAAAGATCTTCCCTTTTTTTCATACCTAAAACCTTTATTTATATCCTAGGAAAAAGAAAACATAAAAGGGTGAGATCAAATGCTCAGTAAGGGTAAACAAAAGAAATATCAATCCCATCATATTCATAAGAACATATCTTTTGGAAATCTTAACCTGCAAAAGAGATCATGATTTCATAACATGGGATAAATCATAGTAGTTAAATTTAATCCCAATAATCATAACATAAAACATGAAACTTTGTGACATACACACATAATCATAGAGAATCATTTCTTATTAGTCAAGACTCATTGCCAATACTATCTTAGTGGACAAAGTCCATTTCTGAACCGAGTTACCCTCGTTTCAGTCCTGCTTCACTGAACTGGTATAACACACCGTTCAAGCCATGTATATCTCATGAGATATAAAATATTTACCCAATGAATTGTAGGGAGATATAGGTCCCACCCATCTCATAATGATACAATTCTTATGTGTGCCACAAAATCATAAATCATATATCATTGCATAACCCATGTAATAAAAATGGGAATCTTAAACATCGTGACATCATAAAACAATTCATATAAGATAAAGGAATTCATAGAAACATAATTCCATAAAAACATAATCATATCAATAGGGATAATAAAACAGAACCCTTTATTATCTTAGATGGAAAATAATTTTGATAAAACACTTGAACTCCATTTTTGAGGAAAATATCCTTTCTGCTTCAAAAAAATTTTCCTTTCTTAACATGTCATACAATTTTAAACTAAAAGAAGTTGATTAAAAATAATCTTGAAAACTAGTAAAGGAATATTCATGAAAATAATGTTTTAAATATCCATTCATTCCATATATGTTAAAAAAACATTCTTCGTACTTTTGTCGGAAAAGTCAAAAAGAACCACAAACGAAAAACGACAAAATATTCCTTTCATATCGTTTACTAAAAACTCACTGAAGGGTAAAATTGGATTTAAACAATTGTAGGTGGATGGAAATAATTTTAAATATTGAGGAAACATGGATGTGGATGATAAAATACACCACAGTAAATGCCAAAGTATAAACAATCTCAGATAAAAATGAGATTGTGATATTTCCCTTACCTTAGGTCTGATTTGCTACGTAAGTGTCCGAACCCCCTGTATAATGATTTAAATAAAGTCATTAAATTATTACAGAATAATATTAATTGTTATGATAACATATATGATTCACTTATGACTTTATATTTCCCGTTCTTTTTTAAATTCCATGTTAAAGAGCGTTTTGGGTAAAATTGTTTCATTTGTCATCCGTGTTTTGACTTGTAATTATTCATATGATTACTTAGATAACAATTACTTAATTCCAGAATATAAAACATGATTTATATATAATATATATTCATAATATACATATTTATAATAAATCAGTAAATGGAATGAAATACACCGTTCATGGAGACGGTAGGTCGTACGTACGCATGAACGCTGTTTTCATTTCCTTATTGAGTTGAATGGAATTAAGTAGATGACATACATATATACACACATAAATCCAGTATCATTATTATGTCATATATTTCATGATTAATTATTATATATACTTTATAATCATTCATGAATGGTTAAAGTGGAGAATGGATCTCATCGCGTCGTGGAGACGATAGTTCGTACGTACGCACGAGCGATGATATCGTTCTCATGATCGTGGAATTGTATTTGAGTGTATGTATACTATTTCAAAATCAATATTTCTTTAAAATAATCATATATAGTTATGATGTGAACCATTATACCCATCCAAGTAAGGTGGTGGTGGAAAATAGATTTCACCACGGCGTGGAGACGGTATTTCGTACGTACGCACGCGCGGTGATTTCGTTTTCCGTAGGATGGATAGATGGTGAAATAAGGTTGTTTCAAAATTATAATAACATATCAGTATATACGTGATACTGATGTTATTATTTCATAATGAAACAATGTAAGAAGAAGAAGTGGAAGAAGAAATAACGATGAAAGAATCGGTAACAGAAATTACCTCTTCTTTGAAGCGCCTCTTTGAGACCTCCTCTTAGGGCACAAAAATAGGTCTTTGAAAAAGACCAGATCCTCTAGGATGTTGATAGGAAAGTGGAGAAGATAATTTGTCAGAGTTTGGCCGATCTTGAAAGCTCAATGTGTTGTGAAAAAGAGAGGGAGGGGGTGCCCTTTTATAAGGGAGGAGAGGGGAACCTTTTAAATAACTAAAAATATTATTTTATTATAAAGCCATATTCGGTTTTAAATAGCTCCAAATTGATTTATTTCGAAGCTAAGGTGGGGATGGGTAGAAATCCTCTCAACCAATATAATTTATACAAGTTGAGGTTCATGTTTTAACCTTATCATTTATATTTATCTTTAAGTTAGATAATTCTACTTTTACCGTGTCTTCTTGTTTTCTAACACTATAAGGTTAATAAACATACTATATGAAGCCAAACGAACCCCAAGTTGTTTATTATTAATATATATAACCTTATCTAAGTAATTTGGCATAACCTTAGATTTTTAGGAATAAAATATCAATTAATAATATAATATTTGTTTAAAAACTATTTTATGTCAATTTTGACACTATTTAGTAATTGATTTTTGTGAAACTCATAAAAGATTGATTAGTTAGAAAAACGTTAATTAAATCAATACTAACATGTCATATTAACATATAAAATTAGTTAAATTCATAAAAAGACTTAAATTACATTTATTTGGGTATTTATAACATCAATTATGTCAATATTTCATTAATGAGACAATTTCTGCATCATCTTTCTGTCAGAATAAATGATAATTATTTAATACCTAAAAATTCTAAATAAATTTCTATGATTTTGATAATTGTATTATCTTTCTGGAGACTATTCATTTTCGAAGTTTCATGAAGATTATTACTAAATTAAAATTATTATACTTATAAGATTTAAGAAAGTGACATGTTGTCACATTCTTTGGTTTTAATAATAATTAACTTATTGTCATGGAAAAAAGTCCATTAAATGAATATAATACTAACCTTAGGTGATATGGGTCGACTTTTAGTCATCAAATACGTTTTTTCCAAGTGTTAGGGTAATTTTATAATATTATATTTACCCTTAATTACCAGATTTACCTTTAACTATGGTAAATAAAATTTACCGTAGTTACTATTCATAATTCCCAAAAATAAAAGGTACCTTATTAACATAATTTGGACCCACTGATTCTAAATATGGAATCCATTTTTTCAAATTAAATACAAAAAAGTTGCAGAAATTAAATTAAAATTAATCCCGTTGTCAAAAGAAAATGGGTTTTTCTTTAAAACATTGCAAAAGATTGAATTGATTTAACCTACGAATTCAAGGTAAAATAAATTCTAATGAAATAAATTATATTAAATGGTAAAAATATATTATATTTATACTTTAAAACAATTCAATATTATAATTTCACCACATAAGATATTACGATGAAAAAAGTTGTTTTTAATTAAAATATAGCGTGTTTTTACTATTCATTAAAATATGAAAGTCATCAGAATAAAATGAAAAATTTATCCAAAGTAAATTTTTATTTCTTGATTCCAAAGAATAATTTTATTTTGTCAATTTGAACTTATAAACATTTCCAAAACTAGATTTAATGTGGGTGCGCCATCAAAAGGAGGCAAAGCTGCATTTTTTGAAAAATACTTATTTTACCCGAAAAATTTATTATTGTTCTTATACCATGTTTAAAAAATGTGTAAGACAAATAATAATGTTATTTTATTCAAAATTTAGTTAATACTATTCATAAAGGCTAGTTCATAATAATATTATAATAATATATCGTTGTTTAGTAAAACCCGGTATTGCGTACAACACACGCTATCGAGAAAGGTCGTGATTGCGTGTAATGCAAGCCAAGCCAGGGTTGCGTGCTGTGCAAGAATCCTTTATTGTTTCATATAACATAATACAACCATATATCATTTATACATTGAATATATATATATATATACACTCAATGTTGCATAGAATAACTATTATCAAAATTGTGTGTAACACGATCTAAGAATAGTGTTGCGTATACTGCAAGCTAATACGGTGTTGCGTACAGCGCAATGTAATCTTTGTGTAGCATAAAACACAAGATAATAATGAAATTAAAATAATATTTTTCATAAAATCTCGGGGTGTTTCACCCTTGATATTTCATAAGGTTAAACCAAAGTAATATAAGTCCAACGGGATGATCCAAACATTTCCTATACGCATGTGGAAATGGGAGAATATCCCTATAGACATTATTGTAAGTATCCTCAAGACATCAAAAGTATATTAGGAAATATGGGTCTTAGTGGACCGACTCACCAAGAATTCCCACTTTATCACTACTTGGGATGATATCTATCTTGAAAAACATGTAAATATATATGTGAAGGATGTGATGAGACTACATAGAGTTTCACTCTCTATTTTCTCTGATCATGATCATAGATTCACATCTAAATTATGGTGGAGTCTTCATCATGCATTTATTATTGAATTAAATTTCAACATGCCCTATTGCCCCCAAAATTATGGCCAATATGAATTGAAAATTCCGAAGTTCAAAGATATGTTATGAACATTCTCATTAGAATTCAATGGCGGATGGGATTACCATATCACATTGATGGAGTTCTAAAACAACCCAAATTCCAATCGAGTATTAAGATGGATCGATATGAAGCTATTTATAGTAAGTCATGTAGTACTCCATCCTATTGTGTGGAAGTCTGTGAAATAAAGATACATGGGCCTGATCGAGTACAAGAAATGATAGAGAAGATTAAATCAATCCATCAACATATCAATAATGCTCAGTGTTGGAAGAATATACATTCTGACAATCACAGAAGGGACTTGATGTTCAACATTATAGGTAAAGTCTTACTTTGAACATCACCATGAAATAGAGTCATTCGGTTTTGAAAGAAAGGTATGTCATGCCAAGAGTACATTGGCCCCTTTGAGATTCATGATCTCATTGGACCTATGGACTATTGTTTTTCACTTCCACCGAATATGGATCATGTTTATGAAAGGTCCACATATCACTCCTGAGAAAGTACATTCCAGATCCATCACATTTTCTAATCATAGACGTGGAAGAGCTGGAAGACAATCTCTCATATGAGGATCATCCAGAAATGATTCTGGACTGGAGTGATAATTTTCTACGAAACATGAAAAAATCACCTTATAAAATTGTTTTAATGGAACCATAACTAGGGAGAATCAACTTTGGACCAGAGGAGGGAATGAAGTAGAAGTATCCCACCCCATTTTATGTAAAACAAAATTTTGAGGGTAAAATTTTAAATTGGGGGAATAATGTAGTGACCTAATAAGAAGTAATGATAAAATGCTTATAAATGATAAATTCATGAAATTAGAAGTATTTACATATGTTAAGGAACCAATAACAATGAAATATTAACTAGACCTTAGGAATATTAATATAACACTTTTTAATATTCAACCAACCAAATAAATAGTATCCTTACCCATGAATGTAAAAATAATATTTATGCATCTCATTAATGAAATGTTGATATAATTATATCATAGTATATGTAAATAGATATTTTGAAAATTATTAACTATGTTTTGGTGTTTATATATTTCATATATATTTAATTACAATATTATAAAAAAATTAATAATTTAAAAAAAAATTAATCAATTAATTTCATGAATTATTATTTTAATTTCTTGTGATTTTAAGACAATTTAATGAGTCCTTAAGTAATTCTCAAAAGTGTTAAAAAATCAGTTATAATTTTAAAATATGTAATTTTGAAGTAAATTATGTTTTTTATTTATAAAAAATTATCCATATATAGAAAATTATTTTCATAAAATGCAGTAACATTTTGGATTCTACAGGTTTAAAAATGGTTTGGGTGAAGTTTTTGGTTTTTTATGAAATACAAGATCTTTTTATGAATAGTAAAGTACATTAATTTAAGGTATTTATATAGTATAAGATAAATATATTATTCCAAATTTATTGAATGAAGTAATCACCATAATACCAAAAATCCCTTATATATCATAATATTTTTAATGATAATTATCATACTATTAATATTCTTGATAAAAAATAATAAAAAAATGAATATAATTTTGATAAAACACCCCTCTCATCCATTATAAATATAACTCCTCACCCCCTCTTCTGCTCACAACTCATAAGATTTGACCCTTTCTTAATTCTACCCAATATACTTACCATGTACCTCTCCCATTTCTAGAAGGTATTGGTCTTATCAAAATACCAAAACCTATTCCCTAAGGTGGTTCTCAAGGAGGATATATTTAAGAGATAAAATCTTCTTCATTTTTCTCTTTTAATTTATTGTAATTTCATTTCATTTCTTTATTCCCTCCTCACATCATCTGAAAAAATGTCATGATAAAATCAATTACCACACATACTCTATTATTCTATTACTTTAATGTATGATCCAAAATTAAACTCCTCCCTTTCTCTTTCTTATCATAAAAAATGAATTTGTCACTTCTGTTGTGCCAATTTACCAACATCGTGGTCAATGCACTTTTATTTCCCCTCAATGATTTCAAGGTTGTTAATAAATCCATTAAATGGTGAAAATAATATTTTAATTTTATATTATAACCCACATTATGTTCCATAACTTAATTATATGCGTAATAAAGAATAAAAAAAACAACTTCATTGTGATTGAAAAACTCACAAAATTAACTTAAAATGATCATCATAAACTTTTATCTAATGTATACTATTCATGCTATTTAACAAAATACATTGCAAAATAATTTATGTTTATGGATGATCATTAAAAAAATATAATAAAAATACTTAATATTTATGTTTACAAATGAACCTGTGATGAAAAATATTAAAATGAACACTCCCGAATGATTGGATTAAACTCAATAAGTCATCCAATGGCCCATAAAGAAACATACTAATAAGATAAAGAATCATATTCATGTAGACAAGGATATTTAATTATTAATTAATGAATCTAATTTGGTTATATTTGATATTAACATGATGGAATATTTTGATTTCATGAATTGAAAAATAAAATAAATTTTATTTAAATAATATTTTTTGTTTCTGAATTTTCACTTGAAAAATTAAAACTGAAAATTATTGAAAATGATGGGTTTTTTGGTTAATAATATTTTTGAATCCACATTAAATTTACAATTAACATAAAAAAATTTATATGATACTTTTTATTAAATATAATCAAATTAATTATAAAATTTAATGAAAAAAATATTTATTTCAAAAATCCAATAATTCATAAAAATATATTTCCTACTTAAATTTGAATATTAATCGAAAATACTATTTTTTCTTTAAAAATAATGTACAATGTAACAAAAATAGGAAGAAAATATTATCCTTTTTCTATAAAAAAATAATTTACTTATTCCTAATGCTATGTTCTTAATAAATATCACTTTATTACAACAGAATATGCACTAAGAATATGGTGGGAAATAGTAGGGAGTTCATGGGTACATTGGGTGAACATAGTGTTGTTCATCATCCCGATTGGATTGAACATCATCAGTAAACTATTTTTATCATTCATATATTCTTGAATATCAAATTGAGCATTGTATTGGAAAAGACCAAAAATTATATCTTCCTTGGAAGCTCTGATAAATTATCTTCATAGGGTATAATCCTAATGGTTGAGGTCATCACATCATTTGTCTATGACAAATTGATTTTATAAAATCCTTTATTTATACTAGGAATGTGATCACTGTTTGATGACTATATTATGAACGGTAATGATACCTAATGTTAATTTAGATATAATTGGATATAATAAAACAAAACAATTGCATGTGTTTTCTATATCCATAATATATCTAAATAAATCAAAATAAATGGAATTTTATTCATAATAGTTCAGGTCGTTACATGAGAAATGTTACATGTGTGGAAGATATGGCCATATGCTCAAAAATATCATAGTGAGGTGAAGCCTAAACTCATCAACACTAAAGACAATGGTATGTTCTATTTGGCCTAGACTGATGTCCAACTCATCAAGTGTGAATATCATGGTCACTTTTCCATTCACTGTCTAAATATAAAGTTACTATAGGGGACTCACCACTACCCTCAGCAAATTCCAAGGGAGAATTTATTTTCATTTCTATCATGGTAGCTGAATTTTATGATTAAAAAGATATAGTGATTGGTACTCCTATTTTTATAATAAATATTGAATGTTATTTGATTCATTCTGGTTCTACGCATTCCTTAGTTACCTCCATGTTTGCAATGAAACTATAATCAATCCCTGAACTACTAGATGATGAGTTTTCAGTAAAATCTCATTGAGGGATTATCCATTCATCAACAGTGTATATAAAGTATAGTATTGAAATTGGTTAGCATAATATCATCACAAATCTAGTATTCATTACCATAATGGAATTTGACACTATAGAAGGGATGTACTGGCTGACAAATTATTATACTAATATCAACTATGGAAGAAAGGAAATCTCTGATGTCATGAATGGACAAGATAATTTTTTTCCTAAGGAGAGTTATCTCGACTATTGATTTGTCTAGAAGACCCTCCTTTAGCCTTTTTATGGACAATATCAGTATATATTATCATGTAAATGAATGTATAATAATATAAAATGTCCCCATAATTTCGAAATATAATGAAATATTCCCTCAGGATTTATGTACACCTCCCATGGAATGAAAGGTAGAGTTCTCCATTGAACTCATGAATGTATCCAAGATGATATAAAAGGCCCCATATATAATCGAAAATGTTGGGTTGGAGGAATTTAATTGACAAATTCAAGATCATATGGTGTGTTTATGCATTGATAATAGTGTACATAATAAGATCACAGTGAATAACATGCCCTCACATCCATGGATTTATGATTTTTTTTTCAGTCTCATGGGGCTTAATTCTTCTCAATGATTGATCTTTGATCTAGTTATCATCAATTACAAGGGAAGTAATAATACATTACAAATACTTCCTTCCAATCAAGATATGGAAATTATGAGTATGTTTATATTCCATTCAGATTGACTAATACACGTGTTATATTTATGGAGATGATGAATGAATACTTCAAGGAATACCTTGATAAATTTGGGGTAGTTTTTATTAATTAGTTACTTATAATTTCCAAAATTAGATAGGACCATGGGGATCATCAAAGGGTTATGTTGAAAAATATGAGGATATTAAGTCTATTTGGAATATTCAAAAAATGAGATTTTTTGTTATAATAAGTTTCTTTCTTATGGAACATTCACTAGTGCAGAAAGTTTTTTTAAGGAGGTTATTGTTAGTTTTTTACATTGTCGTTTGGCCGACGTTATTATAGGAGACATTATAAAATTTGTTTTTTACATCTGTTATTTTACATCCAATGTAAATGTAACACCCGAGACTTTTGTAAGAAATATTTTTTTTATAAACCATCAAAGGAATCTTTCACTACACACAACACTAGCTTGGCTTTCTTTACAATCAATCGTGACCTTCTATGATAGCTTGCGTCGTACGCAATACCGAGTTTCACTAAACAATGATATTCTATTAAAATATTATTAAAACTAGCCATTATGAATAGTAATAACCACTTTTTAGAATTTTGTAAATTTTATTTTTCAAAATGGACTTCATTTTTGGATTCGGAATATCGAAATTAGCCTAGGGTGATATTTTGGTATTTTTCTGAAAAATTTCAATTTTTGATGAATAGTGAAATCAGTGGGTTACTCTTTAAAAACCGACTTTTTATTTAAATAAAAATTTATTTTATTTAAATTTATTTTAGTTCAAAATTGATACATAATACCTATATAAGTTTAATTCAATTCATTGGATTCATTTTATAATCATTTTAGATATATAAAAATTTTATTGAACTTTTCACCGTCTTTAACCACCTCCTAGGAGAATTTCCAAATTCACATAAAACATAATTTTACCACTTCTTTGAAAGGAATTTAAAAAATCTGAGAGACACAGTTGATGTTAGTAAGTAATATGTGGTTCAATAAGATGAAAATAATTTTTGGTGAATAATAACTTTTTACTTTTTTTAACCACGGTTAAGAGTAAATGGGGTAATTAAGTGTAAAAATGATATTATTATTACCCTAAAACGTGTCCTAATTATATTGGATAAGTGTAATTATACCAAAAACAACCTTATCAATAAAATATGACCATTTAGGCCCACTTGTATTAGATTAGGACATTTATTATTAATTTATTTAAAGAAGAGATAAAATAGTTAAAATCAAAGTTTAATAACTAAATAATTTTTAATATAGGGTTATAAATAATATAAATTAGACTAATAATATTAATTACAAAGATAAAACAATTTCCTACATAATTGTATTTTATTTTTAATTTTTATACAATATATAATTTAATTTATTTATGACACAATGATGATGCAGTAATTATCTTATTAATGAAATATTGACATAATTGATGATATAAATACCTAAATAAATGTAATTTGAGACTTTTTATGAATTCAATTAATTTTCTATGTTAATATGACATGTAAATATTTATTTAATTAACTTTTTTAGAACTAATCTATCTGTTATGATTTTCTCAAAAAGCAATTACCAAATAGTGTCAAAATTGACATAAAATAGTTTTTAAAACAAATATTATATTATTAATTGTTATTTTAAACCTCAAAAACTATGGTTCTCCAAAATGACTTAGATAAGGTTATATATATTAATAATAATAAACTTGGGGTTGTTTTGGATTGTTATAGTTCGTTTATCAACCTTATAGTGTAAGAAAACAAGAAGACACAGTAAAAGTAAAATTATTTCACTTAAAGTTAAATCAAAATGATATGGTTAAAATAGAAATATAAACTTGTCTAAATTCTATTGAATTAGATGATTTAGACCCATCCCTACCATAGCTTCTAAATAAATCAATTTGGAGCTATTTAAAACTGAATATGACTTTATAATTAAATAATATTTTTAGTTTTTCCAAAGGTGCCCCTCTCCTCCCTTATAAAAGGGCACCTCCTCCCTCTCTTCCTCACACCACATTGAGCCTTAAATCTCAGCCAAACCCTGAAAATGTCTCCTCTACACTCCCATAGAAACATCCTAGAGGTCCTGGTCTTCTTCAAAGAACAATTTTAGTGCCCTAAAAGAAGGTCTCAAAGAGGCGCTTCAAAGAAGAGGTAATGTCCGTTACCGATCCTTTCAACTTTATTTCTTATTCCACTTCTTCTTCTTTATTTGTTTCATTATGAAGTAATAGCATCAGTATCAATCATAAACTGATATGTTATTATATGTATGAAATAACCCTATATCACCATCTATCCAACCTACGAAAAACGAAATCACCTCGCGTGCGTACGTACGGAATACCGTCTCCACGCTGTGATGTGATCTATTTTACATCACCACCTTACTTGGATGAGTATAATGGTGTAAATAAATAACAATATATGATTATTTTATTGTGGTATTGATTCTAAAATAGTATACATACACTCCAATAGAATTCCATGATCATGGGAATGATATCATCGCTCGTGCGTACGTACGGAATACCGTCTCCACGATGTGATGCGATTTGTTCTACATGATCTTCATTTCCTAATGATTATATAAATGAATTGAATAAATAAATATGATATATAGTACACTAATACCATTCTGGAAATAAGGTATCTATAACCTAAAGATAAGAATAAGAATTTATTCGACAAAACACGATTAAGAACAAAAAGTAATAAACACCCAAATAACATGTAGCAATGAAATATTACTAATAATAAGCTAAGAATATGACAATATATGATATCATAACAATGCGTATGATTATGAAATATGTCAATGACATAATTTTAAATCATTATACAGGAGGTTTGGACACATACGAAGCAAATCGGACCTAAGGTAATGGAAAATATCACAATCTCATTTTTATCAGAGATTATTTATACTTTGGTATTTAATGGGGTGTATTTTATCACCCACATCCATGTGTACAACATATGAAATATTATTTATATCCTACTAAAATTGTTTAAATCCAATTTCACCCTTCGGTGAGTTTTTAGTAAAATATATGAAAGGAATCTTTTGTCGTTTTTCGTATGAGGTACTTTTGACTTTTCCGGCCAATGTAGAGAAGAATGTTTTTTATCTTATACGGCATGAATGGATTTTTCAAACATTATTTCCAAGAATCTTACATTACAAGTTTTCAAGTTTATTTTTAATCAACTTTTTTTAGTTTAAAATTTTATGACATGTTAAGAAAGGAAAAAAGTTTTCAATGTAGAAAGGATATTTTCCTCAAGAATGGAGTTCAAGTGTTTTATAAAAATTATTTTCCATCTAAGATAATATAGGGTTCCGATTATATACCTATTATTACATTGATTTGATTATGTTTTGATGGAATTATTTTAATGAATTCCTTTATCCTATATGAATTGTTTTATGATGTCACGATGTTTAAGAATCCCATTTTTATTACATGGTTTATGCAATGATGTATGATTTAGGATTTTGTGGCACACATAAGAATGGTATAATTATGAGATGGGTGGGACCTATATCTCCCTCAAATGCATTGGATAAAGATTTTATATCTCATAGGATAGACATGGCTGCAATGGCAGGTTAAACCAGTTCAGTGAAACAGGACTGAAACGAGGAATGAACTCGGTTCAGAAATGGACTTTGTCCACTAAGATAGTCTTGGAAATTGGTCTTGACTAATAAGAAATGATTCTATATGATTATATATTTATGCCACAATGCTTCATGTTTTTAGTTATGATTATTGTGATCACATTTCACTACCATGATTTATCTCATGTTATGAAATTATGATCTCTTTTGCAGGTTAAGATTTCCAAAATCTTATGTTCTTATGAATATGATGTGATTGATATTTCTTTTTTTACCATTAATGTGAAATTGAGCTCACCCTTTTTTATGTTTTCTTTCCCCAAGGTAGGAATAATTTTATTATGTAAGATATTCCAAAAGGGACTAAAGATATGATGAAATAAATGGGAGACAGTGTAGATGCTTTATGAACCATTTGTTTATGTTTCCCAGTTTCTAAAGACACTATACCTATACGGTCCTCTCATGGTTTTGTTATATGTTGTAATAAGTATGCTTCAATTTTGAAGTATTAACCATGTATGTAAAGTATGGGTCATTATAGTTGGTATCAGAGGAAAGGTATAGTCAACCTTTGGAAACTAGAATGTGAAAGCCTTAGTAAGAAACCTAAGGATATGTCTAAGGGTAGAACATGATCTTAGTGTTATAAAAATGGCCATGAACAACCTATGATAAGACATTAAGTGTGAAATTTTATTCTTGATTATGTGTTTTTCCTTTTATAATTATTGTTGCTCACACTATTCTTCTGGTATTTAGTCAATGGATGGAACCCGAAGGAACCGTGTTAATGCGGAATGCGACGGGCAATGCAATCATTGTCCCCCTGAGCAACCAAACGTTATGGGAGATGGGATGAAAAATCTTGTAGCCATGCTCACACAAAATTCTCAAGATATGAATCATGCAGGACTTCCAAACGAGAAAAGGAAGGAGAAGCATTCTATTGAATCGTTCATGAGACATCGTCCACCTTCATTCAGAGGGTATATTGATCCACTAGTTACTGAACAATGGATTAAAACTACTGAAAAGATATTTTCAGTTCTTTAATGTTCTGAACATGATAATGTCATATTAGCAGTGTATCATTTGGAAGGAGATGCAGATCAATGGTGGAATCTTATCAAGAATACGAGGCAAAGAGATGAAATTGAGTCCATGGAATTGGACGAGTTCAAGAACTTCTTTTTCAATAAGTACTTCCCTCGTATTTTCGAACAAAGATGGAGAAGGAGTTTCTTGAACTAATGAAAAATGATGATGAATCTGTTGGTACCTATGAAACAAATTTTATAATACATGCAAGGTACGCTTTTAGGATTATTATCCAACCCGAGAGTAAGATCGATCGATTATTTAGTGGCTTAAAACCAAGTCTTCGAAGGGAATTATCCATAAGGGACTTCAATAGCTACGAGGAAATCGTTCAATGTGCTCTCAATGTTGAGAAGAATATTGATGTTACCCATCAGTCTTATGGGTTTGATAAGAAGAGGAAAATGGAATTCAAAGGAAAATCTAAAGAGAACACTGAACAGAAGATGAGTTTTCCCTTATGCTCAAAGTGTGGAATGAAACACGGAGGGATTTTTCTTAAAGGGACAAGTAAATGTTTCAAATGTGGAAAGGAAGGTCATCGGGCATTTTAATGCCACAATGATGGGAAGAAGATGTCTACTGATGCGAACAATGAAAATGCTACACAGAGTGCACCTCCTACACTTCAATATTAAAAGTTCAAGGAAATGGGGCATTATGCCAATCAATGCCCTAATCCAAGGGTTGTTGATCATGATAGACGTCAACAACCTCTTAAGGCTAAAGGCAAAGGGAAGTCACATGCAATTTCTATCAGCGATGTGGAGTACGATGCCGAAGTAGTGAAATGTACACTTACTATCCACTCTAAAGTAGTAAACATTTTATTTGATTCTCGATCAACCCACTCTGTTATTTATGAAGAATTTTATAAGGGTATCACTATATTACCTCAACAATTAGATGTTGAGTTAGCTGTGACAACCCCTAATGGAACAACAGTCACATCAAAAGTTTATAATTCCCCTCCGATGGTTGTTTGTGGGAAAGTTCTTCCGTCAAATCTTATGATCCTTCCTATAGTATAATTTGATGTGATTCTTGGCATGAATTTTCTTTAATTATATGGAGATCCTATCAATTTCTAAAGATGGGAAGTCACATTTCATATTCCAGATTAATCTTTGATCGTCTACTGATGCAAGGATGAACATAACCTTCTAGTGGAAATTTCTTCCATCTTATGGGTCCTGATTCCACTAAACGAAGGTTATTTATCTCAAATGGTTGGTGAGAAACTCACGATTAAGAATATGCCCACTATAAGAAAGTTTGATAATGTCTTTCTGGAGGAATTTACGGGTCTTCCACCAAATCGTGAATTTGAGTTTTCAATAGAACTCATACCGGGTGCTTTACCTATTTCAAAGACACCTTATAGAATGGCCCCAATTGAGTTGCAGGAATTGAATAAGCAACTCCAAGAGAATCTTGATAAGGGGTCCATACGCCCTAGTGCATCACCATGGGGAGCACCTGTTCTATTTTTTAAGAAAAAATATGGATCAATGAGACTCTGCATTGATTATCGAGAACTTAACAAGATCACTATCATGAAAAAATATCCTCTCCCATGCAGTGTTGACTTATTTGATCAACTAGGCGGAGCTAAATACTTTTCCAAGATTGATCTCTATTCAGGGTATCATCAATTAAGGGTCCAAAGAGAGGATATACCAAATATGGCTTTCTGTACAAGTTATGGACACTATGAATTTATAGTGATGCCATTTGGTCTTACTAATGCCCCTGCTATCTTCATTGATCTAATGAATAGAGTCTTTAGAAAATATCTTGATCAGTTTGAGGTTGTATTTATAGACAATATTCTTGTCTATTCAATGAACAAGGAAGAACATGAAGATCACATGAAAATTGTATTGAAGACCCTGAGAAAGGAGATGCTTTATGCCAAAGTTACCAAGTGTGAATTTTGGCTTCAAAAAGTTGCATTTTTTGGGTCACATAATCTCAAAAGAGGGGATATCTGTAGATCCAGCAAAAACGGAGGTTATCAAAAGATGGTCGTGACCAACAATAGTAACAGAGATCCAAAGTTTTCTTGGTTTGGCTGGATATTATCGACGTTTTGTGAAATATTTTTCACGATTATCTAATCCACTCACCAGGTTGACTTGGAAAGGAGTTAATTTTGTTTGGACGGAGGAATGTGAAGAGAATTTCAAGAAGTGGAAAAGAAGGTTATCCAGTGCACCTGTGCTCACAGTACCTTGTAGTGGAGAAAGGTTTGTGATCTACAGTGATGCATCCAAGAAGGGATTGGTGTGTGTTCTTATGAAAAATGATATGGTGATAGCTTATGCATCACGACAGTTGAAAATCCACGAGAAAAATTACCCACCTCATGATTTGGAGTTAGCTTCTGTAATCTTTGCATTATAGATTTGCATGCATTATCTTTATGGAGAATGGTGGGGACATTTATACTAATCATAAAATTTTAAAGTATATTTTCACAAAAAAGGAGCTGAATATATGCCAATGAATATGGTTGGAGCAGATTAAGGATTATGACTACTCAATTCATTACCACCCTGGGAAAGCAAACAAGGTGGTAGATGCATTAAGTCGACAAGACCGTGCCAGTTTATCAATTATGAGGATAAAAAAAGATTTAATATTTATGGATTTACAATGGATGGATCTTGGAATTATAATGAAAGGGGAAAATCGTATCTTTCTCAAACAAATGATCAACCATCTATACATGTTAAGATTAAAGAGGCACAGAAAGAAGATGTAGAGTTACAAAAGAAGGTGTGAAATGTTCCTGAATTCAACATTGATTGTGATGGGATAATAATGTTCAGGAATTGGGTTTTTGTTCCTCCCATCCCTGAATTAAAGAAGGAGCTGCTGGATGAGGCTCATAGTTCTTCATTCTCTATTCATCCTGGAAGCACGATGATGTATAGGGACCTGAAAGTGTACATCTGGTGGGATGGAATGAAAAGAGATGTTGCTGAATATGACTCTCGATGCTTGGTTTGTCAGCAAGTTAAAGTTGAGAGATAGAAGTCTAAGGGGATGTTATAACCATTACCCATACCCGAACGAAAATGGGAAAAAATAACTATGGACTTTGTCACAGGACTTCCTTAAACATCCAAAGGCAATAATGCTATCTGGGTCATATTTGATCATCCTAAAAAGTCTGCACACTTCATTGCTATTAGAGAGGATTTCTCTATGGATCATCTTGCCCGGATATATGTAAAAGAAGTGGTAATATTGCATGGAGTACCACTTTCTATTATATCTGATAGGGATCCAAGGTTTACCTCAAAGTTCTTGAGAAGTATTCATCATACTCTGGATATAGAATTGAGTTTCAGCACTGCTTATCATCCTCAGACAGACGGTCAGTCTGAGAAGACAATTAAAACTCTAGAAGATATGTTGAGAGCTTGATCTATGGATTTCAAAGGTGTTTTGGATCAAAACATACCTTTGGTGGAATTTTCTTATAATAATAGCTTTCACTACAATATTCAGATGGCTCCTTATGAAGATCTCTTTTGAAAGAAATGCAGGACTCCAATTTGCTGGGATGAAGTTGGGGAAAGAAATCTATTAGGACCTAATCTTGTTGATGAGATGGCAGAAAAGGTCTGATCTATTCAACAACACATAAGAGCATCTCAGAGTTGACAAAAAAGTTATTCCAACAATCGAAAAAAATATTTAGAGTTTGAAGTGGGTGATAAAGTGTTCTTATGAATATCACCTTGGAAGAGAGTAATGAGATTTGGAAAGAAGGGAAAGCTGATCCCTAGTTATATCGGTCCTTTCAAAATACTGGATCATGTTGGGAAGGTAGCTTACCGATTGGAGCTTCCAACGAATCTCTCTCAAGTTCACGATGTGTTCAATGTATCGCTCCTGAGAATGTACATACCTGATCCTTCACATGTACTCTGCTGAGATGTTATACCGCTGGAACAAGATCCTTCTTATGAAGAATAGCCGATAGAGATTCTCGATCGTAGTGAAAAAGTCCTACGGAACAAGACCACTTGCATGGTGAAAGTTTTATGGATGAACCACCAATTAGAAGAAGCTACATGGGAGCTTGAGTATATGATGAGGGAGAGGTTTCCTCATCTATTTGTTACATGTGACGAATTTCGAGAGAAAAATTCATTTTAAGGGGGGTAGAATGTAACACCCGAGACTTTTATAAGAAATATTTTGTTTTTATTTTATATAAATCATCAAAGGAATCTTTCACTACACACAACACTAGCTTGGCTTTCTTTACACGCAATCACGACCATCCTTGATAGCTTGCGTCGTACGCAATACCGAGTTTCACTAAACAACGATATGTTATTAAAATATTATTAAAACTAGCCATTATGAATAGTAATAATCACTTTTTAAAATTTTGTAAATTTTATTTTTCAAAATGGACTTCATTTTTGGATTTGAAATATCGAGAATAGCCTAGGGTGAAATTTTGGTACTTTTCTGAAAACATTCAAGTTTTGATGAATAGTGAAAACACTGGGATACTATTTAAAAACCGACTTTTTATTTAAATAATTATTTATTTTATTTAAATTTATTTTAGGTCAAAATTGATACATAATACCTATATAAGTTCAATGCAATTCATTGGAGTCATTTTATAATAATTTTAGATATATAAAAATTTTATTGAACTTTTCACCGTCTTTTACCCACCTCCTAAGAGAATTTCCAAATTCACATAAAACATAATTTCACCACTTTTGTGAATGGAATTTCATAAATCCGAGAGACATGGTTTATTTTAGTAAGTCAAATGTGGTTCAATAAGATGAAAATAATTTTTGGTGAATAGTAACTTTTTACTTTTTTTTACCATAGTTAAAAGTAAATATGGTAATTGAGGGTAAAAATGATATTATTATTACCCAAAAATGTGTCCTAATTCTATTAGATAAGTTTAATTAGACCAGAAACAACTTTAGAAATTTAATATGACCATTTAGGCCCACTTGGATTAGATTAGGACATTTATTATTAATTCATTTAAAGAAGAGATAAAATAGTTAAAATCAATGTTTTATAAGTAAATAATTTTTAATATAGTGTTATGCATAAGATAAATTCGACTATAAATATTCATTAGAAAGATAAAAAGATTTAATACATAATTAAATTTTATTTGTAATTTTTAGACAATAAATAATTTAAATTATTTATGAAACAATGACGATGCAGTAATTATCTTATCAATGAAATATTGGCATAATTGATGTTATAAATACCATAATAAATGTAATTTGAGACTTTTTATGAATGAAAATAATTTTCTATGTTAATAATACATCTTAGTATTGATTTAAGTATCTTTTTTTGAACTAATCATTCTGTTATGATTTTCAAAAAAAATCAATTACCAAATAGTGTCAAAATTGACATAAAATAGTTTTTAAAACAAATATTATATTATTAATTGTTATTTTATTTTTAAAAATCTTAGGTTCGGCCAAATGACTTAGATGAGGTTATATATATTAATAATAAACAACTTGGGGTACGTTTGGATTGTTATAGTAAGTTTATGAACCTTATAGTGTAAGAATACAAGAAGACATGGTAAAAGTAAAATTATTTAACTAAAAGATAAATCTAAATTATAATGTTAAAATAGAAACCTAAACATGTCTAAATTATATTGGATGAGAGGATTCCGTCCCATCCCTACCTTAGCTTTGAAAGAAATCAATTTGGAGCTATTTAAAACCAAATATGAATTTATAATTAAATAATATTTTTAGTTTTTCCAAAGGTGCCCCTCTCCTCCCTTATAAAAGGGAACCTCCTCCCTCTCTTCCTCACACCACTTTGAGCCTTCAAGATCATCCAAACCCTACCAATTTCTCCTCTCCACTTCCCTAGAAACATCTTAGTGGTCCTGGTCTTCTTCAATGACCAATTTTAGTTCCCTAAAAATAGGTCTCAAAGAGGCATTTCAAAGAAGAGGTAATGTCGGTTACCGACCCTTTCAACTTTATTTCTTCTTCCACTTCTTCTTATTTAGTTGTTTCATTATGATGTAATAACATAAGTATCACTCATATACTGATATGTAATTATAATTATGAAACAACCCTATTTCACCATCTATCCATCCTACGGAAAATGAAATCCCCGCGCATGCGTACGTACGGAATATCGTCTCCACACTGTGGTGTAATCTATTTTCCATCACCACCTTACTTGGATGGGTATAATGGTGAAAATAAATAACTATATATGATTATTTTAAACTGTTATTTATTCTTAAATAGTATACATACACTACATTACAATTCCACGATCATGGGAACGATATCATCGCTCTTGCGTACGTACGGAATACGGTCTCCACGATGTGATGCGAATCGTTCTACATGATCTTCGTTGCATAATGATTATATAAATGAATTGAATAAATAAATATGATATATAGTACAGTAATACCATTTTTTAAATGAGGTATCTATAACCTAAAGATAAGAATAAGTATTTATTCAACAAAACACGCATAATAACAAAAAGTAATAAACTCCCGAATAACAAGTAGCAATGAAATATTACTAATAGGAAACTAATAATATGACCATATATGATATCATAACAATGAGTATGATTATGGAATAAGTCAATGACATTATTTAAATAATTATACAGAAGGTTTAGACACTTACGAAGAAAATCAGACCTAAGGTAAGGGAAAATATTACAATCTCATTTTTATCTGAGATTGTTTATACATTGGTATTTAATGGGGTGTATTTTATCATCCGCATACATGTGTACTAAATATGTAATATTATTTATATCCTCCTAAAATTTTTTAAATCCAATTTTACCATTCGAAGAGTTTTTAGTAAAAGATATGAAAGGAATCTTTTTTCATTTTTTGTACGAGGTACTTTTTGAGTTTTCCGGCAAAAGTACGAGAAGAATGTTTTTTAACTGATACGGCATGAATGGATTTTTAAAAAATTATTTCCAAGAAGATTCCTTTACAAGTTTTCTAGTTTATTTTTAATCAAATTATTTTAGTTTAAAATTTTATCACATGTTAAGAAAGGAAAAATGTTTTTAAAGTAGAAAGGATATTTTCCTCCAGAATGGAGTTCAAGTGTTTTATCAAAATTATTTTCCATCTAAGATAATATAGGGTTCTGTTTCTATACCTATTATTACATTTATTTGATTATGTTGTTATGGAATTATTTTTATGAATTCAATTATCCTATATGAATTTTTTTATGATGTCACGATGTTTAAGAATCCCATTTTTATTACATGGGTTATGCTATGATGTATGATTTTTGATTTTGTGGCACACATAAGAATGGTATCATTATGAGATGGGTGGGACCTATATCTACCTCCAATGCATTGGGTAATTATTTTATATCTCATGAGATAGACATGGCTGGAACGGTAGGTTAAACCGTTTCAGTGAAACAGGACTTAAACGAGGAATGAACATGGTTCAAAAAAGAACTTTGTCCCCTAAGATAGTATTGGCAATGAGTCTTGACTAATAAGAAATGATTCTCTATGATTATGTGTTTATACCACAATGCTTCATGTTTTATGTTATGATTATTGTGATTACATTTCACTACAATGATTTATCCCATGTTATGAAATTATGATCTGTTTTGCAGGGTATGATTTCCAAAATATTATGTTCTTATGAATATGATGTGATTGATATTTCTTTTTTTACCCTTTCTGAGCATTTGAGCTCACCTTATTGTATGTTTTCTTTCCCCAGGTTAGGAAGAAGGTTATTAAGTAAGATATGCCAAAAGGGACTATAGATATGATGAAATAAATGGGAGACAGTGTAGATGCTTTATGAACCAGTTGTTTATATTTCCTAGTTTCTAAAGACACTATACCTATACGGTCCTTTCATGGTTTTGTTATATGTTGTAATAAGTATGCTTAAATTTTTATGTATTAACCATGTATATAATGTATGGGTCGTTATAGTAAAAAACACAAATCGAAGAGTTTTTCACGCCGGTTGATAAAAATCCGATGTGGAAAACACTTCAGATTGATGGTTTATAATGTCGGTTATTTAATAAGCGACATGATTTATACCCTTTCATGTTGGTTATTATATACCCGATGTCATAAATCACTCCTCCGAAGCATTTATCATGTCAGTTATTTTAATAACCGACGTGATAAACCTCTCTGCCAAAGCGGTTTCCAACGTCGATTATATAATAGCCAGCGTGGAAACATATCTACCACGTCCGTTTTAAAATAACCGACGTAAAAACCCATCCATTTGAATTTATTATGTTGGTTACCAAATAACCAATGTAAAATCCATTTCCCAGAAATGTTTTATGTCAGTTTACAAATATCGGACATTAAAACTAATCTGAATGCATTTTTCAGCCGGTTATGAAATAACAGACATAAAAAACATTTTTTAAAAATAAAACCGATCATCCACTGCTATGCCCAGCCAAAATACCTGATAGAGACCAAAATGTTACCAAAAATAGACCAAAACATACCATAACCCCCCCCCCCACTGGACAACCCCCACCACACCCTTGGACACCCCAACACCCCTCCACATCACCCCACCCCCAGGACATCACCCCACACCCTTGGATAACCCCCACCCTCTTGGACACCCCCACCCCCTGGATAGCACTCCCACACCACTGGAAAGCCCACCCACACCCCTGGACATCCCTCCCACACCCCTAAAAACACCCACCCTCTTGGATAACCCCACCTCACTGTATAGCCCCCCACACCCCTGGACAACCCCCACCCTCCTGGACATCCCCACACCCTTGGACTTACCCCCACCCTCGGGAAAACCACCCACACCCCTGGGCAACCCCCACCATACTAGACACCCCCACCCCCTGAACATCACTTCCACGCCCCTGGAAAGCCCTCCCATACCCATGGACATCCCTCCCACACCCCTAGAAACCCCCACCCTCTTGGACACCCCCACCCCACTGGACAGCCCCCCCCCCCCACACACACACACCTGGATAGCCCCGACCATCCTGGACACCCCCCCACAACCCTGGACTGCCCCTACACCCTGGAGAGCCCCCCACACCCCTGGACAACCAAACCACCCTCGTGGACCCCCACCCCATGGATAACACTCCCACTCCACTGGACACCCCTAGACCATGAACAGACCAAAACCTGACCCGAATCCCCCCCACTAGACAGCCCCAACCACACACCTGGACACCCCCACACCCCTGGAGTGCCCCCCCACCTAACTGGACTCCCCTAGACCAAAAACAAACCCAAAAAAGACCCAAACCTGACCAAAACTAGACCAGAACCCCCCAACCCACTGGACAACCCATACCACACACCTGGACACCCCACCCCCACCCCTGGACTACCCCCCAATCCCTGGACACCCCCACACCCCTGGACAAACCCCACCCTCCTGGAAACCCCCACCCCATGGACAACCCTCCCACATCCCTAGAAACTCCCACTCTCCTGGAAACCCCCATCCCACTATAAAACACTCCCATGAACAACCCTACCACACCCCTAGAACCCCCATCTCCGCTGGACTCCCCCCACACCCCTAGAAATCCCCCCCCCCCCCCCACTCACCTGGACATACCTCCCACCCTCCTGGACACCCTCCCACCCTCCCACCCAACTGGACAGCCACCACCACACCCCTTGACACCCCCAACTCAATGAAAACCCCCAGACCAAAAACAGACCAAAACCCGACCTAAAACCAAACTAGAACCCCCCCCTCCACATCCCACTAGACGAAACTCTCTTGGACAGCCCTCCCACACCCTTAGAACCCCCCCCCCCCCAATAGACTGCCCCCACACCCATGGACACCCCTGAACATTCCCCCACTCTCCAGGACATCCCTCCCACCCTCTTGGACACCCTCCCACCCCACTGGACAGCCCCCACCACACCCCTGGACACCGCACCTCACTGGACACCCCCAGACGAAAAACAGACCAAAACCCAACCAAACCAGAGCAGAACCCCCACCCCACTGGACAGCCCCCACACCCCTGGACACCCCCCAAACGCCAGGACTTGTCCCCACCCCCAAGACAGCCCCTGGACAGCTGGTGTTGGGAGAGGAGGCACTGCCACACCTCTAGGGGCTGAACACCGCTGGAAGGTACACATAACTCTCACATGGGAATCTTGAGCTCTAAAAATGTTTCACCAATGACTTCTTCCCTTGTAAACTTCATTCATTCAATCACTTTGATTCTCATATAACATGGATAAATGGGGTTTAGTCACACATGATGTTGTTTCCCTAGTTATACTGGCATCAACGTGATAGAATGAATGATGTTTATAGGG
Source organism: Viscum album (assembly GCA_963277665.1). Taxonomy (NCBI): domain Eukaryota; kingdom Viridiplantae; phylum Streptophyta; class Magnoliopsida; order Santalales; family Viscaceae; genus Viscum; species Viscum album. The sequence goes on from OY728167.1 coordinate 357,706,973, forward strand.
GAATAAAAATATTGGTGAAACATTTTGAGTGATCAAGCATCATATGTGAGAGTGATGAGTACCTTCCAGCGACGTTCAGCCCCCCGAGGGATGGCAGTGCCTCCTTTCCCACCCCCTGGACTGCCCCCCATCCCCATGGACACCCTGGACACCCCCACCCCACTGGACATCCCTCCCACACCCCAGGAAACCCCCCTCACCCTATAGGACACCCCACACCCATGGACACCCCCTAGACAGCCCCCACTCCCCTAGACAGCCCTCCCACCATCCTGGAAATGATCCCACTCCCTGGATTTACCCCCAACTCTCATGGACACCCAAGACACCCCACCCCACCGGAAAACCCTCCCACACCCCTTAATACCCCCAATCTACTGTACACCCCCTCACCCTTGGATCCCCTCCCAAATACTAGAATCCATACCAGAAAAACCATCATAAGTATACCAAAAAAAGAAGTAGTACAGAATTAAACATTCACATATATAAAATTCAAAACATACAATGTCAAATTTAAAAAAACTAAATCCATATTAAACGACTACCAAATTCACAATTACAATGACAATATTCAAAATTATATATTACACTACAAACAACTAAATTTCAATCAAACCTATAATATAATTTTAAAATTCCACTTGTAAGTGTTTGACGTCTTGAGCACTATAGGGTTGAGGGTCATCAAATAGATACAAATTAAAAGGATAGTATTTAACGTGTATAATGAATAAATCAAATGAAATATTATGGCAATGTATAAAAGGAAATCTTACAATGTCATAGTTCACAACTATTCCAGTTGTTATTATTTCATACATAAATCTTAACATATAATATCCACATTTGATGACGCCTTGTTGTTCAGGAAAATTCGATGTGAATGATTTTAATTTTAATATATTATTTTTATATAATAAATAAAAAAATACAAATTATAAATGGGTATTTACCTTTACATTTACATATTTGATCTTTTCAATCCTTTTCGTTTAGTTTTTTCGAAATTAGAACCATTCCCTGTTAGAAAATAATATGAATGGGATAAATTTAAAATTCATTATAATATATAAAACTATTGAGAAATTGATACATAATTTTCCAACATATTCTTAAAAATTTCCAGTACATCGTCCTGGATAGAGCATATCCAATACAATGATTTCTCCCTTGGGCAAAAAACCCCTAAAATCCAATGATCACTGATAAAAGAAACTTTAAGGTTAGTGGTTTTTTATATTAAAGGATAATGAACTCTTTGAGAGAGATGTGTTACATACCTATCACCAAAAGGCATCATCCAACTTTGTGTGACTATATTCTATTCAAGTCTTTCTGTAACATATTGAAATATTTGTTCCTCATCCAACACACATGCTTCAGGGGAAATCAAATGTGCGTGCATGAATCCATATACATCTGTCCGCTCATTCTTCTCACAAATGTTATAAAGATACCTAATACAAAACATACATATGTATACATTCACTACTGGAAATATGACCTTTCCCAACACTTCTATACCAAAGGTTTTTAAAAACAGTTGGTATAGATTCCCTTTCCCAACGGTTTGGTGAAACCATTGGAAAATCCCACTTTGAGGCCACCTTTCCTAATGGTTTGGCCAAACCGCTGGGAAAGGGTATGGCTTTCCCAAAAAATTGTCCAAAACGTTGGGAATGCCCACATTTTGTCCACCTTTCCCAACAGTTTTCCAAAACCTCTGGGAAAGGTCCCCCACATATCACCCTTGTCCCAGAATCAAAATCCAGAATCAAAATCTATACCAACGGTTGTCAAAACCGTTGGTATAGGCCTATACCAATAGTTTTGACAACCGTTGGTATATATACTTTGATTTTTTATCATTTCTTCTTACCCATAACATTATATAAATCAAAATTTTAAATCATTATGAGAATACATATATATTTTTATGTAATTATATTAATAAAATTCATGTTATGTTAGTGGTTAAGTCATTGAATAATAAACTAGGGGTCTTGGGATCAAATCCCAGCAAATGTTTTTTTTGAAATACATATACCAACGGTTCCATAACCATTGGTATAGATTTTCATATTAATTATACCAAAGGTTTTCAAAACCGTTGGCATAGGTCTATACCAACGGTTTTTGGAAAACTGTTGGTATAGACCTATCCCAACGGCTTACATGGAAACGGTTCTCCAAAATGTTTGTATAGGCTATACCAACAGTTTGGAGGCCTATACTAACAGTTCTAAACCGTTGGTATAGGTTAGTTTTCTAGTAGTGATTTTTAAAAAATATAATGCAGGGAAAAGGTGTTAAGTCTTACATGGAAAAGAAATTCACCACATTGATGCCCAACTTATATCCAGTAATAAGAACCATGATATCCTTTTTCATAATCCCTATATTTATTTCATGTTCACAAACATGAGCTTCCATTCGAAAATCATAATGATCCGCTAACAAATTTGAATTTCTTGAAAATCTGTTAAGACTACTAGAATCTGTATCTGATGTCATAGCCATTTGTCTTTGTTGTTTTCTATACAGTATTTCTTTACCTTTGAAGTATTCTTGTAAAAATAAATAGAAAAATATATTAGTTTTCAAATGATAAAACAATTTTAATAAAAAAATAAAATAGAAGATATAGCATGCACACCTCTATGGTAATGAGTCGGAGAAGTCTGGATGGCCAAATTAAAAAAATGGCTGATATTATGTCCAACTGTCATCACCTCATCTATAGGTAATGGTACTCGAGCTGATCTATCTATAATATTCTGTACAGTGACCCTATAATTCTCTACCTTTAATTTTTGATGATGTAATATATCTCCTATACAATATACCAACCCATATGAAACTATATGTTGTTGAGGATCATCAACAACCAACTCACAATAAGTAGGATGTTGCAGAGGTGGATTAGGATAAATAATCAGGTCTGTAGGCTGAGGTGGGGGAGTGGGAGCTACTGGCAGAGGTGGAGGATAAATAATGGGGTCTACAGGGGGTGGTGGAAGTGTGGGATCTGCAGTCTGAAATTATCTTGGCATGACTACAAACATAGACTGTACCAACACTCTAATATTTTCCTCTATCATCGCATTAATATTATGAACTTCAGTCTCCAAGGATTCTATTTTTTATAAACACCCTCAACGTTAGATGTTGAAAAACATGGAAACACTTTTCTTACTGATACACCTGCGGGATATCCTCGTACACGACAAGGATGTTCGGGCTTTCCCAATGCAGCAGATAAAATATCATTCCTCCCAACAGTTGTAAATACCTTCTGTGATCTATGCTCCTCAAGAGAATCAGATATTAATAAATTGAACATTTCTATAATGATTGAAATTATAGGAAGAAAAAAGTTAACTCAAATAAATAAAATTGATATCTTACAATCCTCTCATCTAAGATCCTAGAATCTTCTGAATGATATTGCCCTTTTTCCCCTTCCAAGCTCTCTTCCATTTTTCATGTCTAGATGGAGGGGATGGAGGGGCCACCTCTCCAGAGCATGATGACTAAGCTCTTAGTTTTTGTAAATTTTCTACCATCATTTGTTCTTCCTATAATGTATACCCTCACCAAGATAAACTATGAGGGTATACATTTTTAGATTGGATCTCTGATGAGATTTACTTGTTTTCTGTAAATTATGAATAAGAAATCATTAACAAAACATTAATATGATCATTTATATAAGAAAGTATATAAAATTTTACATTTCCCTTACCAAAAATAAATCTTTTATTATACATTCAACAAACTATCATGATGTGTCTCCATCTATGAAAGGATATATACGACATGGATTGTCATGAATTTTGTGACTGAAAATGAAATCAGATGAGAGGGTTGATTTGAAATCCCTCCATTTCTTTTAATCCATCGATAAGCATTTCTTCCTGACTCCTCCAATGTTAGGAATATCAAATTTCATCTGATTAAGAATAGGTTAAACATATTATATATAATAGAAACATTTAAAGAATCTGCAAAAAATAGAAAAATATCATACCAAAATCGTCTCCCACAACTGAGAGATTATCTCTTTGTCCACAGTTCTCCAGTCATAATACAAAATGCTTACTTTTATCTAATCCTGAGTTGATACAAAACTCTTAAAATCTTTTTCATTTGGACCTCTAGGAATAGCATCCTCATAAAACACAATGAGTATCCTCTGATCTTGCAGATGGGCATATGATAATTTTGGTAAACATGTGCACCCATGTTTATCAACTCTTGAACTATTTGTTGTAATGGGAGCACCTGAGAAATATTGGGGAACATCAAGAGGAGCATGTGAATGTTCCTCCTTAGAGGTATGACTAATATGCTCATCTTGAGAATCATGTAGTTGATCACCTAATTAATCTATCATTATCCTTCAAAAAAGAACAAACTTCAGTTTGGAAATATAAAAATTCAAGTATTACAATACAAATGTAAATAGAAAATATAAAACTTTACTAAGTTACGTAAAATTATTCATGGTTAATATGGTAAGAATTTTAAACAATGGTATATATGGTAAAGATGGTAAAGATGGTATGTAAACATGGTAAACCTGGTAAACAGGGTAAACATGGTAATGTAATTGTCATTGAACAAAAATAATAGATATATAATATATGTGTTGGTAAACATGATAAAGTAAAATAAAAAAATTAAAACAAACAAAAAATTATAATTATTGTTTTAATACATCTTTTAATAATGAAAAAACATAAAATATGTATCATTTTTTGAAAATAATAAATGTAATCAAGAAATAAACTCATATTTCATGTAACGTTAAGAATGTACAAATGGATTGTTTTCCAAAATTCCTTTGTTGTGATCGTTCCTTATGGCACAAACCATGACTTATACATGCTCATCATTATGTTCTGTTAATATTTCCATTGATGTATGGATATCACATAAATCATCATCTTCCTCATGGTTATCCTCACCAACATATTGTTTTTTTCTTTGTAAAAAAACAACCCGCTGCATATCTGATTGATCTACTACATAGAAAAAATTTTTTGCATGTGTTTCCAGTATAAAAGAATCAACTGTGTCTTATAATCTATTCCTATTAACAACTGTCATTACAAATTCATTGTTTCTGAAACTATTGTTATTGATAAACCATTTACAGTTAAAAATAAGAACATTAATTTTAATGTAATCAACCTCCCATATTTCTTCAATCACTCTATAATATGCACTTGATGTAGAAATTTGGTTTTCTTTATTTAGAACTCAAAAATGAATTTGTTCTAAAAACACCAATACACCACAATTTTGAACTATACTTCTATTTTCCTAAGCTTTCGTATGAAATGTATGGCTATTAATTTCATAATTGGACCATGTTATCACATTTAAACATGGACCACCCAATACCAACTTTAATGTCTCTGATACATCTTATCTACCAAGAAAGGTCTTTTTAATTAGTGAAAAAATGTTTTGTTGTGCTCATTCAAAATCCTCATTTATTTCTTCTTTGGATGACATTGTTTCAACTCAATAATATGAAATGTGATATACAGTTGAGCATCAGTTATGTTATTCAAGATGTATAATTATTAATTATTCATCTGTTCAACTAGAAATGATTTTAATTTAAAGCCATGAATCCCCTTTACCTAATTAGTAACTCATTCATGGAGAGATGGAGGCAAACCTATACCACGCCACAACCATGTAGATCGTACAAAAATCTGCAACATCCTCAAAAATATAATTTTCAATAATGGAGGCTTCATATCGATTTGGATTCTTAACATACCCCTTCAATATTTTATTCTACCATTCAAAAGGATGCATCCAGTGAAGATATAAAATTCCATAAAGCATTATTTCTCAAACCAGATAAACCATTAAATGCACTATCATATCAAAAAAAATTGGAGGAAAATACATTTCCAATTGACAAAGTATGAAAATTTCATCCTTTTCCAAAATGTTCAAATCATTCACATCAATATTCTTACTACAAATTGAATTGAAAAAATAACACAACTTCATTATAGTCATTCTGACATGAATGGGAAATATTCCACCCAATGAAACTGGTAGTAGTTGTTGCATCATGACATGACAGTCACGAGATTTCATACCTATCAAATTCAAGTCCTTCAATGGGACAAAATTTTTTACATTTGAATAATAAACTTAAGGCACTTTGATATCATGGAGACACTGACAGAAGGTAATTTTCTCCCTCTTGGATAATGTATGACAAGCCGGGGGAAGAAATGTTCGTCTTCCATTATGAGTGGGAGCTAACTCCAAACATATTTCCATTGATTGTAAGTGTAATCTTGAATTAAACCCATCTTTTGTCATTCCTTTAATATCTAACAATGTTACAATCAAACTATCCCTGATATTCTTCTAAAGGTGCATGACATCAATATTATGTTTAAAATCATGATATCTTTCATATGGTAGCTCAAAAAATATTGATCTTTTCTTCCAAATATTTCTATCATTACTAGATTTCTGTGTCTTTCCCAATGTCACATCAATGTTTTCTACCATATCAAAATACAGATTTGGGGATAAAGGTTTTGAAGAAATATCAAATTATTATGATCCATTGAATTCCTTCTTAGTTCATCTATATGACTGATCCATAGGCCCAAACATTCAATGACCCATGTACACTGTTTTCCTCATATAATGCAATTGACAATATGAAGTATTTTTTTCAAATTGGACATGCTATATTCACTTTAACACTATAGCCAGAAAAATTTTCATATGCTGGGAAGCCATTTATAGTGATCATAAGCACTGCATGTAGTTTAAAATATTCAATTTTATAAGAATCATACACCCTAATACCATCCTCCCATAAAAGTTTCAAATCATCAATCCATGGTGACATGAAAACATAAATATCATTTCCGGGTTTCTTTAGACCATAGATCATTATACTCAACATGACATATTTGAACTTCATATAAACATTAGGAGAGAGGTTGTAAATTACCAATTAAACAATCCATGAACTATGTGTGCTAATGAGGGTTCAGTATGAATTAATCCACCTATGCACAACCCTAATATGAGTTTTGTAATTTCATTTCCAATTGTAGGATAATTCTCATAAATTTTCTTGCATTGTGGACAATTTGTTGGATGACGTATTTTTCCATCATATATCTTCTCATATGTATGCCATCATTACCTTTTTGTATCATGTGAATTAGAAAATAAATGTTTGAAACATTGAATTATAAGAAGATACAAAAATATCTTTGAAGGATTCTTTGTAATCTCTACATCAGCCTGCGATTTTTCTTTCACCTTATACTGTGATGTCTATCATTTAGGACACTCTGAAAGAAATTAATATTCCTTCAAATATATCATACAGTAATTTAGAGATGAATGTATTTTCTTGTATCCCAATCCCATCGGGCATTATATTTTCTTGGCCTTATAATTTGAATCTGGGAGATCGTTATCTTTTAGAAGAATGTATTTCATCAATTGTAGCAACCCTGTAAAACATTTGTCACTCCATCCATGTTTCGCATTTAGGTTAATCAATCTTAACACCGCTTAAAAACTATAAAATCTATAAAAAGAAGATACAATGGTTTTTCAGCATCACCATATAGACGCACAACTGTCGGTTCTATCTCAATTTATTATGATACAATATCGTGAATCATTTCTTCAATTCCATTAGAGTTACCATCTTGCAAATCATCATCATCAGTAGATCTCACATTCTGTCCAGTTTCACCATGCCAAATCCAAGGGCTATAACTTGGATTAAAACTATGAAAAATCAGATGATCTTTTATCTCTCTACTTTTTAACTTCTTCATATTCAAACATTTCAGGCATGGATAGAAAAAAATGCCACTATTTGGAATATTTCGTTTAGAAAATTACAAAATGGCATGAACACCTTCCTCATATTCATTTTTCATTCGATGTGCCATAATATAACTTTGACTCATTATTACCTATAAAAAATCAAAATTATACATCATTTTAAGATAAGAAAAATATATGTTTATATGAAAAATATCATAATTTTAATGTAAAACAATTTTGGAATATAAAAGAATATATGATTATTTAAAAAACTATGCATAAAAATGACTCTAAAAAGAATATATAGTTAGATATAATAGTTATAAATTCATCTTGGATCCATTCTTCATAAGGTTCTCAAAGAATACATCCTGGTGCAACTGCATTCCAAAATCACCCTTCCTTAAAAAAGAAATATGAAGTGTAAATATTTAAATATATATCCATTCACTACTGAAAATTACCTAGATCCTAATGATTTAAAATCTATGGAAACCCCCCCCCCCCACCCCTCTGGACAGCCCCAACCCCTGGGCACCACCCCAACCACATAGACACACCCACACCCCCTAGACACCCCTACCCCCTTGGAAAACACGCCCACCCCCTTGGACACCACCCCCACCCCCTTAGACACCCTCTGGACACCACCACCCCCTTGGACATCCCACCCAACCCCTCTAGATACCCCACCCCCTTGGACAACCCCTGGATACCACACCCTGGACATCCCCACCCCACCCCTCTGGAAAACCCCCGCCCCCTGGACAACCCCCACCCCTCTCGACAACCCCCCAACACCTTGGACACCCCCACACCTCCTACTAACACTAGAAAACATTGATTACTATAAAACCATCAAATTAAAAATGACTAAACTTCCCTAATAATTGAAGTAATGAAGGAGAAGAAGAAGTGGAAAAACAAGAAGAAAAGAAACAATGAAGAATGGAATAAGACCATGGAATAAGTAACTTATTTAAAGACATTCCATGGAATCCAAGTAAACCATGGGGCGTCCAATGGTTGATAGAAAATTGGATAAAATTGAGTAAACCTAAGAATCAAATCCAATTTAAAATAAAAACTCAGATGAAGAAAATCACAATGTAAATCCCGTCATCATGGCACAATGGGGTCAGGACAACTGTGTATCTTTGAAAACCACGACATAGTCTACCCTATAACCCATTATTTTCTCATGGCCAATGACTGGTAAAAATATATATAACCAAATAGAATCGTATTTCAACACCCCTCATCTTTTCATAATGCTTGAATCCTTAAAAATCATAGTATAAACCTCAAACATAGACTATACTGACCCCTTTTGACACCACCCCCACCCCCTTGGACACCACCCCCACCTCCTTAAACAACACTAATAAATTATATCCTAATATCTATGAAACAATACAATCATCATGTCATAATCACACAAACCACGATGCAATTTTCAATCCCAACTGACACTTATCCGCTACCCCCTTAGATACCACCCCCACCCAGTTGGACACCCTCTGGACACCACCACCCCCTTGGAAAGCCTCCCAACCCTTGGACACCACCCCCACCCCCTTGGACAACCCTAGACACCACCACCCCCATGGACAGCCCCCCCCCCCCACCCCTTTGGACAGCCCCCACCCCTCTGGACACCCCCACCACCGTGGAAACCCCCACCCCTCTTGGAAACCACCCCCACCCCCACCCCCTTGGACACCCCCTGGATACCCACAACCTCTGGAAATCCCCCCAGACAACCCCTCAAACCCTCTAGATAGGACCCCATCCCCTTGGACAGCCCCCACCCAGCCCCTTGGACAACCCCCACCCACTTTGACTCCCCCACCCCCTTGGATCCCACCCCCCAATACACACCCCTCAACTCCCCCCACCTCCTTGGACACCCTAGACACCCCCAACCCTCTGGATAGCCCTCCAAACACTCTGGACAGCCCCCGCACCCCCTGGACACCACCCCCACCCCCTTTGAACCCCGCACACCCCCTTAGACACCCACAACCCCCTTGGACACCCTCGAACCCCCCTAGACACCACCAAAACCCCTTTGACACCCCCTATACACCCATATCCCACTGGATAGACCACCCAACCCCCTAAACACCCCCACCCACTTGCAAAACCCCCCACCCCTTGGAAACCCCTTGTACGTGCACACATACATGATTGAACACACAAAAATCATAAACTTGTATGATATCACTTCCATAGGTTTATTGTACCAGAAATAAATTTACCATGGTATATATGATCATTATGAAACATACCATGATAGAAAGAACAAAGAAAAATAATAACTCAAAAAATTAGTTTAGGGCATCGTAGAAAATAAAAACTGAAAATGAGTCGTGTCAGGCTTACTTGAGTATTGTGAGTCGACCTGACAGATCTAATGATAATAAATATGAAGAACGATGTTGAAAAAATGAGGCTGGAGGGGATTACTTTGAAATAACATTTCTAGGTTTTCTAAGAAAGAGAGACGAGTCATTGGTTGCCCGATCGAAGAAAACATAATGACTGAATACGGGGTGAGATAAAGAATTTAAAATATTTACCACGTTGGTTATTTAATAATAGATGAGGTAAACTATTTTTAAATGTATATAACGTCTGTTATTTATTAACCGACATAGAAAATAGTTTCTCACATTGTTTATAAAATAACTGACGAGATATATGTCACTTTATACTGACGTGATAAATTGCTGAGATTAGCTTTATCACGTCGGTTTTTTATAACCAAAGTGGTAAAGAACTAATCTTTCCATTATCATATCGATTATTTTAAAACAGATGTGATAATGTTTCGATCATTCCTTTATCACGTTGTTTATAAAATAACCGATGTGATAAAGCGTGCTAGATTCGATTTTCAGGTCGTTTATTTTATAACTGAAGAAAAAAATTGACCCTGTTTGATATATCATGTCTTTTATAAAATAACCGATGTGATATATCTATCATTAAATTTTTTCATGTCGGTTATATATAACTGAAGTGAAAAATTCTGATGTGTTAAAGGAATTTTCCACTAGTGATTGTAACCAGTGAAAGAATCTCAGTTGACCCAGCCAAGAAAAGGTTATTGAGGAGTAACAACATCCTAAAATAGTAAAATATATTCATAGTTTACATGGTCTAGATTGATATCTTATGATGGTTGTGGATTTTTTTACTACCTTTTAGATATAAAAACCAAGTTAACTCGAAAAAAGTCCAAATTAATCATGATAAAGGAGTGGGAAAAATATTTCCAAGAGCTGAAGATGATATTGGTTACATCACCCATGTTAACTCAATCCTTAATCAGTGAAGGATTCATTATTTTTAGTGATTCGTCTATAAAAGGGTTTGGATACTTCCTTATAATAATGAAAATGTGATTTCATATGCCTCAGGATAGTTAAAGCCTCTTGGGTTGAATTGTCCTATACATGGATAGGATCTCATTGTGGGTTCTTTTTCTCTAATGATATGGAGGTAATATCTTTTAAGGGGAATTTTGATCTATACATAGAACAAAAAAGTCTGAAGTATATATTTACACAAAAGAAATTGAACAAGAGATAAAGGAAATGTTCATAACATCTGAAAGACTATTAATATTAAATTCACTATCACCCTATAAGAGAAAACAATGTTGTTTATGTATTAAATTGGAATGACCCTTCTGTTTTATAATCGATAATGATTCAAGGAGATTCAGTGATCAAAGACCATGTAAAACTAGAAATCATAATCATAAGGTCAGACACATCATCAACCCGATTATAAATAATTTCAAGACCATCATTACTATAGAAGATCACAAAATATCAATGAGAAGATCTTTTTTTTATAAAAAAAAGATACAGGATATGAAGAATGAGAAGTCTCTTGAGATGATTAATGTTCAAGAAGGTGTACAGAATTTTTTTATAAGGCTATGCTTTCCATTTACTACAGAAATAAAGAAGTCACTGATATATGAGGAACATAACTCTAAATTCTATATACATTCTGGAAGAACTAAAATATATACGGATATTCATGATCATTATTGGTAAGATAACATGACAATAGTGACTGGTGACTACAATACATGGTACCGGGTGTTCCAACAACTGAAGGATGGGAGAAACCTTTAAATTGGGGTATTAAAACCACTACGCATACCAAAATTGAAGTGTTATAATATCACTATATACATTGTCACTAGTATCTGGAGAACATCGAATGTAAACAATGTGATATGTGTTATAGTAGACCATCTCAACAACAATTCCAATTTGATCTCTAGCCACGAATAATTATATTTTCATCAAAATGCCATGATTTCTGCAAAGGTAGTGGTGAGGTTTAATGGGATTCCACTTTTTGTCATTTCTGATCATGATCCATGGTTCACATAAAAATTCTAGAGAATTCCTCAACATGATCTGAAAACTAAATTTAATTTCAGTATAGTCTATCACCCCCAAACTCAATGCCAATCTGAAATGGACTATTCAGACACATGAGGACATGTTGAGAACATGGTCAATAAAATTTAATGTTGGATGGGATCATCATCTCCTATTATTAGAGTTCACATAAAACAAAAAACTTCCATTCAATTATTAAAATGGAACCCTATGAAATATATGTGGGAAGCGATGTAGAAGTCTTAAATTTGGGGATGATGTTGGGGAGATAAAACTTATTTAAATTAATCTTGTGCAAGAGATATCAAAAACGTTTCATGCTATCCAACAATACATGAAGGATGCTTAGGGTCGAAAGAATAGATATGTAGACATCTACTAAAAGGACATGAGATTGATATTGTTGACAAATAATTCCATTAAATATCACTATAGTAGAGAGTCATGCGGTTTGGAAAAAACAGGAAGCTTATCCCTAGGTATATTAGCCCATATGAAATCCTTTATCATATAGGGGAATTTTCCTATAAGCTAGGACATCCACCAAACATAGATCATTTTCATTATCTATTTTGTGTATCTCTCTTAAAAAGTACCTATGTGACCCTTAACATGTGCTAAATCCTATGGTGGTATAACTATAACATGACCTATCTTATAAGGAGAATATGGGGGAAATATTAGTTTGTAGAGACAGGGTTATACCCAACGTGACTACCCACCTCATGATAGTATTTTAGAGGAAACCAAAATATGAATGAATGATGTGGGAGTCAAAGGAAACAATGAGACATAAATACCGACACCATTTCTCAACTAAGATAACAAGTTGAAATTTAAGGAATAAATTTTAGAAGTGGGGAAGAATATAACGACCAAAGCTTTTTGAATGATATTTGTTTCAAAATAAATCTGTGTTATATTATTATGTACTAAACAAAACTATATATGTTTAATAATGAAGTATGTATAATTTTAAATGTGACCATCGTGTTTCGAAAATTATATGAAAGCTCGTCAATTTTCACCATTGGTCGGTTTGACTATTGGAAACTATACTCTTAATAAATTTGTAACGTTATAATTAGTATTTATAAGTAGAAATAGAGAAACCTTAATTTAGGTAGTAAAGGGAAATTATGGCCTCAACAAGTAGAGTTGTTTCATATGATTCCATTTTGTTAGAACATGTGAAGGAGGTAGAATTAGTGTAATTTTCTCTTTTCTGACTTCTATATGAGCCTCACCAAGTGATGCTTGAATGAAATCACTTACAGAATAAGTTGATGTTAGTTGAGATTACCACACTCATGAGTGTTATAAGTGGTTATGATTCAAGAACCTGAATAAATAAATTAAACTTCCATTATAGAAGTAAAATTTTATTTCATTGAAATATATTTTAATAATATTTTTTGTTAATACAAATATAGGATGAATTTTATAAATTGATTTTTCGGAAAAAAATTATATTTTTCAAAAAGATATAGTTTTTTATAATAGACTAAGATATTATGAATAATATTTATTTTGATAAAATTGTATGATAAAAAAACTATTATTAAAATATAATTTGTAAAATAATTTTATTTTTTTCCTGTCAAATAATTTTTTTAATAATTTTCTATTTGGTGTTATATTTAATAAAAAAGACTTTTATATTTTAATGTTAAAAGTATCAAACTTATAGAATTATTATGATAGAAAATCATCATTTTTTGAAATAAGAACATAAAAATTAGGGTATGGTGAATTGATGAATTTGATTACATAACTAATTTGTTTGTGAGTAGTGAATATAAATTTTGGGTTTTTGGTATGTTTTATGATACCATAATTGTGTAATAATGATGTAATAACTAATTAACCATAATACACGACATAAAATATTTTATTTTATTATAATCAAGTATTTTAAAATATTTCATTCAATTTCCATACATATAATTTACTTTCCAAATTATAAAATTTGAACATTAACATTAAAAATGTTATTTTCTGAAAACATTAATTTTCCAAGCCAAAATATGTAACATAAAATAATGGAAGACTCTTGTGGATTAAAGTAACCTAGAAGGTGCTCCAATTTCCCAATATCATGATAAATACCATGGTAATTAACATGGTTTTTCACTTTCCACAACATAGGTTTCCAAGGCCTAAATTTAGAAATTAATAAACAAATCCCCAACATTTTCTATAAATACCCATGATTTTCTCATTTAAATTCATTCACCATTAATTATAAAATAATATATGATATTTTACAACCCGATTAGTCCACTCATGGTTTCCCAAATTCCCAATATTCTAGAGATTCATGTTTCAGGACGTACTCTTCAAGGAAAGATAAATCTCTACCTCTATTTTCCATTCATGTTTCCTATTTATATGGTATTTCTTTCAAATTTCCAAACTAAGTTCCCCATACAAATGTATTTTATCCATTTACTATATAAAGAAAATTTTATTAATGGGATACACTTTCCCCCTATTATTACTCTTTTTCAAAACCATGTTTTCTACCCTTTATGATTCCAATTTTAGTTCTAAAAATTTCTCTCTTCTCCTAATGAAATTCCATTTTATTTTAATTTTGTGAATACCTAATATTATTTCTTTTCTAGGAGTATTCATCAAGATATAAATATGATTTATTTAATGCGGATATTCATATAAATTAAACTCGAATTCTCTTTTCATGGGTAATAAGTAATATATTGATCATGTTTTGGATGGACATTATAAACTCTCAGATTTTGATACGAAAGCTATTTTATTTTATTCTCCAGGGGTTATTTATGAAATTAGTTATTATGATCTATGATTCTTTGATGAAAATAATACATAAAATAGGTGTTACTTGATATAAATACAGTTCATTGCATAAATAATTTAATCTTTAGATATGAAATGGTTTCTGATACATTGGTGAATAACTGTGGTATTTTTTATAACACCTCAGTGATAAACCATGGTGTCATGGTTGCAAATTTCTCATTTAAATGTTTTATCCATATTTAGATGTTGTGGATCATGTAATTTTAATTATTTTATTGATATTTTTTAATTTCCAGTGACATTATGATATTCGTCAAAAACTGATAGATAATTACGAAGATCACGTGAAATATATTTGACTTGAATTCTTATACCGGGCCTTATGCTCACCCTTTTAGTTTGATGTATGTCCCTAGTTTATGAGATGTAGTAATTGTATATAGGATAAAAATATGAATAATCCCTTCAAGTTTATTAAGATAATATTTTATGTTTTCCTGAATTGTTGACATTATTTCCATGAAACTAATCTTTTAAAGATCATATTTTTTACAATGTAGTGAAAAGTTATGAAATAACAAATCAATATAACTTTGTGCAAGCATGATTAAATTATCATTTTTCATTTATCACATTTGAATGCCTCTCAATTAATGATACTTCAATAAATACCTCTTGTAATTATTCATCTAGGCATGAATAGTTGAGTAAGTGTAATGAACCGTGTTTTGAAGCCAAGGAATAATTCAATGGAAATTTTAATTTTGGATGTTAGTTTATGGATAGATTCGTGGACTGACCATTGGAACATTATTAAGAGATTTTTTAATCTTTAAAAGTTTTTTAGAGATAGATAAATACCTGAGGGGACCCACTTGTGTCTCTTTGACTTTCAAAAGTTCAGAAACCTAAAAATAGTATGTTTTTATGCTCTACAAAGGGTGAATGATTTGTCTAAAAACACATGGCCCCCAATAGTAAACTATGCAGCCTGTTCATAGGAGAAGAAGTGAAACACATAGGTTGCGCATTTTTTTAACTAAACTGTGCACCAATCTTGCACAACTAGTCTAACATAGGGAGTACCTATGAAATATTTTTCACAAGTCGATGCACATTTTGGACAAACCATGTTTCCAAACTGTGTGAACCAGTTTTTAGGGGAAAATGACTATTTTCCCCTAATGATTTTTAAAAATAATTTTATTTCCTCTTCTTCTCATAAAAACCATGTCATACTACCTTATTTTGAAAATGGATCTCCCAAACACGTTTACCAAGGTATGGAGATAACTCCTCTGTCTGAAGACCAAATCATACATCATTGGTCTCAATGCTTCCATAATGGTAATCTCTCAAATCCATTTGGATCATTCATTGATTATTATCCTCTCGATTGATTTATCGAGGTGTAGGATAACATTCCCAACATTATGGTCGAATGAATACTATCTTATATTTCTTCCAAACTAGACCGAATGAGAGCTTGATATTGGATTATTGGATCTTCTGATGTACATGGTAGGTGATCTCTGAAATTTTAACCAAATTTTAATCATTTTATAAAAATAAATGATTCACCACATGAAATCCTTTACTGTGAATTTTAATTAAATAGAGTAATTGATATTAAGTTGATCATTACACCACTATATATGTCATTTTATTCATGTTGGGTAATTTAGAGAATATGGACCTTATATATAGACACCCCATGGGTATGACAAGTAAAACCACTCATTTATAATAAAATGTTTAACTGCCCAAAATTTTGTATAAGTGTTAATATTGGATTGTTAATTGTATTTCACCATGTAGGAAACGATCTAATTGAAAGTAGAAACTCTTAATTTCAATGTTGAGCCTTGTAATTACATTTCCCTAGTTGGTAGCTTCCTAAATGGTATTTTTTTCATTTTAGTTATGTTAAATGAATTGAATGGTATTTTATGATTAAATGATGTTTTTCATAAACAATGAAATATTTTATAATAAAACCCCTTGAACTAGGTGCACAGTCTTTGAAACGACAATGTTGTAATTTTTTATTTGCATCTTTCATCGACTGATGGAATTGAACGTTGTTCTATGATTTTATTAATGTTAGAAATAAGTAATGTTTAGTAAATGGAATCAAATAATGATCTAAAATAGCGTTTCCCTCCATATTTATAAATTTTTAATAAACCAAGCACTTCCTATGTGTTTGGACCAACATATAAATAGAATAACACTTTTAAGAAATTTCCAAAATAACCATTTCACCATATAGGTTCTCCTTTTAACCTTAATAATTATATTTCCATGTTTTTTAATAAAATGGAATATATTTATTTTAATGACTTTGTCATGATAGATTTCGATAATTGAATTTTTGAATGTAAATTGGATTTCCTGTTGATCCATGTTTCAAACCATCTACCCATGGATAAGATGAATTGGTTGAATTAAACTGATGTGCCGAATGAATAATAAATATTCTTCCTACCTTCGATGAGACATTAAAATTTAACTTCTTTTTGAAAAATGACCTTCATGTTTTAAATACTTGAACTTAATAATTTTTACCTATTAATTGGATTAATACAAATACATTCCATGTGTAATGGATCTATCTCAGTTTTTGGGTGATATGAGGGGTTCCGAAATAAGGAAAACATGGATGGACTATCATTCCTTTCAATTATGTTTTCTATTTCTTTGTAAACATGTCAGGAGTGACACCAACTATGCTAGGGATGGTTTCACCAAGAAATATATTTTCTTACCTTTAAAAGAATGACATTAGTTCCCAAAGTGAGATCCCTTGGTTGGGCTTGAAGGCATGATGGTTGTACCATGACTCGAGTGAGACTCCATCTCCAGCATGAGATACCATTTAAGTAATTGAACTGTAACACATGTCTATTTGTACCTTGAATGGAATCACTTATGGCACATCATCCTTGGGTCCCTATGGACATACTCCATTACAGTTTTTATAAACCTGTCCTTTCAAAAGATACATAGAAACTCCTTTTGTATTGTCTTGTATGAGCTCAATGTGTCTTATTATATTTTGTAATGTTTCTTCTAAATTGAATATAAGAGACGGTAAATGAAACTTTTCAAATTTTAATTGATCTATTGGTATTAAAAATGTAGGGACATGTTCGAAAATACCAATAACATGCTTGGGGATAGTCCACCTTCTTACTTATTTCCTCACCAAATTTACCATTGTAGGATATATTAGTTCAAGAAACACCAGAATATGCCAAAGTAGGCTATTAGATGCCTATCTAAATAGATCCCAGACCAACTCCTTTATTTTATTTACTTACTTCTGTCTTGAAATTACATTATATGGAACACTTATAATTTATATTGCATGAAATGGATTATATTAGAAACCATGGGTGGTGGACTTATGGGATTGTGTATCAAACCGTTCATGAGGTTTCATTGCACTGGGGTACCAGAACAGTCTTCCTTGATTGTTGGATCAGGATCTGTGGTTATCTACTTCTTATTTCATGCTTGTACATGGGATCACAAAACCATATAGTAATCAAGATTCTTTTTTATATAGTTTTTACATTGTTATTATTCTATAGAATTTTATTTCTTATTGTATTTCATTCTTCATATACTTGTAGCATCATATGTTATATGTGAATTGATTTAAATTCGTGTCGTTCAATTTAATTTAGATATTACATTCATTTATATGCAATTGTATCTATTTCATTTATGATTACTATATTTTCTAATGATATATACTTGATATAATGTTGAGTTACTTTGATATTGATGGTATAGTCTCCATATCATACCACAATTATACCCTCACTTCTTGTCAACAACCTCTAACATATGGGATGGCTTGCCTGAGGCCATGTGGCAACTGGTTCGACTATTATTTCAATTTTCTGTCATGTTGAGATGTTACAAAGTGTTATCAGATGATTATTTTTCTATTGTCTTACTATATTGGGATAGTATATAAGAGACTAGGAATGAGTTAGTACTTTGTAAATAGTTGTTTACAGGCCTGATCACCCTACCCATGTAGAAGATTCCATGTGTTTGATGATGTAATTTTTATTCATATTGTTCTCTATTATAGTTGGGTATGATTTCACCTTGAGTGATTGGAGTCCATTGTACTGCATATTGAATTATTGAATTTATGGTATATAATCTCTGACACTATATATCAAGTATTTATTATTAAATACATAATTATAGGAACATAGAGATTCACAAGCCCTGAACATTCCTTGTCATTTAGACTAATTAGTGAAGCTTCTTTTTTATTTTTATTTTGTACATTGGGTGTTGTGACTTCCAATTTTTTTATTTACAAAATACTTTTTATATGAAATTCTATAGTGATTTAAATTTATAATTTTAGTATATTTCCATTGAATTTATAATTTATTATTTTGATATCATGCTTCAGTTCATATTAGCATGTTTTCTGTATTTATTGCTTCTCAAAACATGCCTTGTTTTTTTGTTGATTTGTAATTTGTTTCCGGGGAGGAAATTATTGGTTGTTATTAAATGGTAATAATTTTACATTTTAAGGTCTATGGGGAAATTATAATTTGGAACTGGTAGCCTATGTACTAAAAACATTCTTAAGCTCCATATATCTTACGATTTTTGTTAGAATTTAAAACACACAAAAATTTAAAAATTTAACTTAAATTGGTTCTTGTTAAATGAGAGTTAGTATTCATTCTATCATGTAAATGGTAACATTATAAAATAGATATGGAATCCCATATTATTTAACCACTACATATGACAATGTTATATGATTTGAAATGGTTATAAATGGAAACATTACGTTATTTTAAGTTGAAATAAAATAGTTTCCTTTATAATTGATTATGAATATATCACAGGGGTATAAAAATCATCTAGTTAATCATCTAAAATGATCAAATATACCCATTTAGGTTAGTTGGGGATGGTTTATTTTGATAAATTACATTTTTGGTGTTTTAAATAATTAATAATTAAGAAACTTTTTTTGGGTTTCATACTAACGATCCAACGTTGGTTTAACGAGACCCTCGAATGCCATCTTATCTTTTACTATGTGAATAAACATTATAATTGGTACTTGGGGATATATTTTATATCTTCACAATGTTTATATATTGAATTTGAATCAATTTAATGACTTTAAAATTGAAACTTTAGTTGTATCCTTTATTTAGACCTTCATGTAAGAGATGTTTAATTATCTATTCATGTTACCATGTAAAGGAAGCATGAGCATTTACTATAGAAATTTTTTTAGAATGGTATTAAATTATTGTTATAAATCCAAGTGCAATATTATTTTTTATGACCTATTGATAAGGTATAGGATTATTATTTTGTTAATGGATATACTAAGGTAGGTATCACCGTTAGAGCTAAATGACTTGCTAAATTCCATGAATTTTCTGATGTTCTATGTCATTCAGGAGTCATTGTCCCTAGTAGGAATTCTATTTTCTAATTGAGTCCCATGTCCGTATTGGTGGTCATTGTATCATTGACCATTTAGATAGCATGGTAATCATGTAATGATCTGTTTTAGAAGGTCAAAAATTCATCAGGCATAGTCACATGCTTAATTGTTCATGTGAGCTTTTCATTTTCCTAAGTGATGCATGACTTGTTATTTCATCATCTAAGATAATGGTCATATGGGGAGATATGAATATGGACTCAGTATCATCTATAAGAAATCTGATACATGGATCCATAGTGTGGAATACCCATGGATAATATTGAGGATGCGTCGTCTTACTTCTAAAACCTCAGTGTAGTATGAATTAATGTACGTGGTGCTCGTCATGTTTGGAATTATGTAACCAACCGGCTGAGTTTGGTGAATCATTGATCCGTAAGCTACTAAATATGTTCAAATTTAATCTATAGAGAAGAGTGACTTATTTGTTAAATAATTCATGTCCTTCACAACGTTCTGGATGACTTTGCAAGAGATTGGGTTGTTTTTACAGGCCGACCAGGTTGGTTTTGGCTTTCATGTAAAATGTTTGATGTTTTTGAGTGTGAGATGGTGTAGTGTCACTTGTGAGTTTAAGGGGAATATGATCTAGAACATATATTAGTGGATAAAATGTGTCTTCTTTCGTAAAATATGAACCTTCAAAGGTGGGGAGAGTCAGTTCAGTTGTGGTAAAATGGTACCTTCCATGTAGAAGGTGCATGGCCAAGGAGGATCATATGGAGATGTTCATTCTTTCCTAATTCATTTTTGGCTTGTATGTTTGAAAAAAAGATCTATGAATACATGAAATCACAATTTGGATGTGGTAGAATATGTTTAAGAACTTGGAGAAAAACCATTGTTCATCAGTGGAGTTAGTTGGTTATGCGTGGATGATCATGGGATGACTGTGGTGCTAAAAGGCATGGTGATAGGTTAATGATCAGATGTCAATAGGTGAATCTGAGCTTCTTCCAAGGGAAGTCAACCAGTAGTGGTTCAAATGAACTTTTTGGTAATCATTAGATTTCTCTTAGTGCACTATAGCTTACCAATGAGAATTTACCCTATTTTTATGTCATAATTGATGCACTAATAGGGCATTGGCCTTACACCATGAAATTTTATTAAATGATTTTGGACTTTTTGGGTGGCTTCCTCAGTGTTACATGCCATACACATGGTTATTTTTGAGGATTGGTTAGTCCGGAGTGATCTATGGATTCCCAATTATGAGCACATTGTGAGAAAACATAGACACCAACAATCTTCTTCTAGCATGTCTGTTAGGTAGATGACTCTATGGGCTAAGTTGGAGATCTATTATGGACGTTTGGGCTTTTTACCAATATATCACTTGTAAACTTGGGGTATTGAATGCCTCACGTTAGTGCATGTGACTATAGTTTGATGAATTTGAGGTCATCTCAAACTTGTTGTCAGGATCGAAGGTGATTTTTAAAAAGGGTGAAGATTCTTGTGTATTGGATCATGTTTACACCCTCGATCGTATAGTGGAATGAAAATTTCAGTGGTTATGTTATTGTATAAACAAAGAAAGTCTCTAGATTCTAGGTATGAGATTTAGTGAATGTGTTTGTTCCAAATTTTTTCTTCTTTAGAAGAAGGTTTTGTGGGTTTGTTTTACTAAGTTGGTCATCAATGAACACCATTTATGAGTTAAGTTGGTCAGATTACATCAACTTTTCTTTATTCTGGTTTAATATTTCTGTTCATATGGAACCATAAAAATCTTTTCACCTTGTTGAGGTGAGTGTGGTCTGAGGGTTGATTTTGTGTTCCATGGAAATATTTTTTTATCGGTTTCGATTATGTCGGCCAGGATCAGATCATTTATATTAGTGATGTATCATTTATGACCTCGTATGTAATTAGGTTATCCCTGTTAACGAAATCATGCTAAGAGAATCATTGGAATGATAAGAGGATTGCATTTTAAGGAAATTATGATGATGGGGTTAATGTGGCTCAAAATTGGCCCATTAATTAATGCTAAAACATATGATGGGGAGCACCATTGTTCTTATGTGTAATGAGGAAAATATGTGACTATGTATCCGTTTAAATAGGCTTGAGAAGACACTGTTTGGGAGTTTCCAATACAGAAAATTGAGTGTTGTCTTGAGTTTTTATAGCTTAAGTGTTGTATGTTTAAATAAATGATTAAAGGTGTGTCGAGAATTTATAAATGAAACACAACAATTGAAATGAGACTTCACTAGCCTTGTAGGTCAGGTGATATTTTTATTTTTCCTGGAGTATTATTGGGGATGATAAGTTATATGGGGGGGAGGTAAATATGACCCATGTTTTAGAGCCTTGGGAAACGTCCAATGGAATTTGATTTTTGGTTTTTACTCAATGGTTACTTCTTTGAACCAAGAATCAGAATGTAATTACATGAGTTGAGACACATTAAAAGTGTTGTTTTTTTACTTTGGAAATTACCTAAAGGTTCCACTGGGTATTTTTTAGGGTTTTGGCAGCACCAGACCCCAGAAATCCCATGTTTTGATGGTCATGCACAGGGTATAAGTCTTGTTTGAAATAGTGAGGCCCCCATCAGAAGACCATGTTTCATGGTTAGAGGAGGTTAAGTTCCCCCGAATGGACTACACATGTGTTACCCAAACCATACACCCATCCTACATGGTTAATGCCACATTGGCAGTACATATTCAATATTCATCACATAGTTAGAGCACTATTTGTCCAAAAAGTGTGACACCATTATTAGGAGAAAATGACTATTTTTACCTAAATGAGTTTTAAAACTCATTTTCTCTAATCATTTCCTCCTAGAATACGGATGAGACCTTCTTCCTATGCAAATAGACCTCTGAAAATCCTTCACCTTTTAATGGAGATAACTCCTCCATTTGAAGTCTGAATCCAATGTTTTCTGTATATTAGGATCTGTATTAGTAATATCATGATTCCTTTTTTATCATTATTCATTTCATATACTATCAATTTAGTTATCGAGGAGTAATCTGAATTTACCTATTTCTAGGGTAAATTTTCATTTCAAAGATTTCTTCCTAAATATCCTAAATCAAAGCATGATATTGGATGACCGTATTTTTCTAATTATGAAGTATGTGTTCTATGGATTTTTTATAAAATTTAAAACGTCTTATAAATAGTTTTGTTGTGCCTCTCACTTTCCTTTTCAATGAGCTACCAAAAAACTGAGTTTTTCATATTAATTTGATCTTTTAACCATGATATACGTCTTTTGATTCTTGTTTCTTAATTTAGAGGATGTGAACCTTATTTATGGACAACCCATGGTTGTGACAAGTCAAAATAATCCTTTATAATATATTTTTTAAATTCCAAAAATATGATCTAAGAATTCTTCTTGATTTAATAATTGGATTCTCCCTTTTAGTAAATGACCAATTTAGAATGGAACCCCCAAAGCACAATGTTAAGCCTTGTAATTGAATTTTCGGGTCTTTTAGCTTCTTAAATGGTTGTTTTGGTTATTTTAGTTATGTTACATGAATTAGATGATACATTAGGACTAAATAAATTGTTTGATAAATAATGAAATGTTTTATAATAATACCCATTAGATGAGGGACACTGTATTTAATATTACAAAGTGGTAATTAATGTATTGAATCTTTCTAGGATTTATGGAATTGATGGGTTTTCAATGATTTTTCAATGTTATACATAAGGAATGTTTAGTATATAGTCTCTTCAATTGGTATGAAATGAAGTTTCCCTCATTTGTTATAAATATTTAATTAATCAAATAACTACGTTTGAGTTTTTCTAGACTTATAATGGCCATTATCCATGTTGGAAATTTAATAAATGACCAATGTACTATCTAAGTTACCATTTGAACCATAGTAAATAAATTGAATAATGCATTAACTAAATGGAAATTGTTAGTTTGAATTTCTTGTTCATGATGGATTTACCTACTTGAATTTATTAAATGAAAATTAAATTGTGAGTTGAGCCTTGTGTTAAACACTCAACCCATGCCATAAGTGATTTGGTCTAATTAATTCAATGGGAATATTTATTAATACATATACCTCATGCCATTAATGAGCCATTAAAATGGAATTTTTGGGATTAATGATAACTTCTTGTTTTAAATTCATTATTTTAAAAATTGGTCCATATTTTTGGGATTATAACAATTTCATTGCTTGTGTAATAGATTTATCTCATTATAGGGGTGATATGAGGGGTTCTGATTTAAGGATACCATTGATGAACACTCCCATATTTTTGTTATATTTTCTAATGATTAGTAAACACATCGGGAGTTACAATAGCTATTTTTTGGGGTAGGTTAATTGAATGTTATCTATTTTCACATTTAGATGAGTTACATTGTTTCCCTATTAGGGACCCCTTGGATGGGGTCAAAGTAATTATGGTTATACCATTACTTGATTAAGACTTCGAGGCCTATTTGTGATACTAGGTACTAACTTGGAGTCTAGTACATGACTTTTCATACCATGATTGGAGTGAGATATGGAACTTCACCCTTCGGTAACCACTGATGGACTCAATCGATGTGGTTATAAACATGTCCATTCAAGAAATATAGGGATATTAATTTCCTATTTCCAAGGATGGGATTAGGGTGTCACATTATATTTTGTAGAGTGGTTTCAAAATTAAATTTATGTCATGGTGGATGAACATTTTAAAATGAGAATTGATTCCTTCATTTTAAAAACATGTTGAAATTTATTACAAGCCCAGCCACCTGATTTGGTACAGTGAACCTTATTACATATTACATCACCCAATTTACCATTATCGGATATTTTTGTTAAGACACACCATCTTTTGCTAAAGCAGGTAATTGAAAAGATGTATAAATAGAACCCATTCCAATGTATTTATTTTATTTACATACTTCTGTATTGTATTTCCATTCTTTGGGAAACTAATTATTTATATTGAATGAAATGGATTGTCTTAGACAGAATGGGAGGTGTCATACATATATTTTACCCCACATCTTCTTCATGAGTGCATTGCTCTGGATTTCCTAAATGGTCTTCCTTGGTTGCAGGATAATGATATTTGGTTATCTTCCTCTGATGTAATGCTTGTACCTGGGATTTGGGAGCATATGACCTAAATGATACTCAGGACGCTCATGGAACTAGTTGATGGGATTATATTCATATATTTCATTTTGTTACTTATTATATTTGTTACTGCTTTAACATTTATAATCATCTTTTATAAAATCATTATTTTAAATTGGTGTTGTCCACTTTTATTTAGTTATTACAATCAATCTTACACATTTTTCTCCTTTTTATTTATTCTTATGTTATTTTCTATTAACATTCACATTATATAATTATATTTTATAATTATGTCATCGGTATAGTATCCCCACTCTGCCACTTTTAGACCCTCGTTGCTAGTTGGTAGCATCTGCCATATAGGGATGGGTGCTTGATGCAATGTGGAAACCGGGATGGATATAGTTTCCATAGTAAGTTTGGCTTGGACGTTACGAGAAGAATGTTTTGAGAGTAATATTGTGCACATAGATTAAAATCTTTACAAAAGAAATAAATTTCAATATTTATATTCATAAATAGGTTATATTATTTAATTAATTTCCCATGATACATTGATAATTTATTAAACTAGTAATGAACACCATGCTATATTTATTATTTAAATAATTTTTTTATTTCATGGTGTGAAAAAATCCAGAAAATGAATATTATTAATTATATATTATACAAAATAAAATAGTTATCATTATATTTTAAACATGGCATGTTCACCCCCTCATAGTTTATTGAATTTATTCATTAATATCTAAATAATTATAATTCATTCAATAAGTATAAAAATAAATATTATATAACCAGATTACCTAAAAATTATTCCATTAATATTCACAAAACATGCTAAATTATTCTATTAATAAATATTTGATTAATATCTCGTGAATAAAATCAGAAAATAAATATCTTATACTTGTTTAATTAAATGATTACCATTTCAAATAATATTGATTTATTATTTATGATCATTAAATAATTACATCATAAATATTAAAACTCTTTATTTAAGTTAATATTTATTATAATTATTAAATACATATGATATATAACTGAATTCATTGGTATCATAATGTTTATGAAACTATTTTCCTATTCCTCATTGTAATTAGTTTGTAATTCCTAATTACCAAGATTATTCTCATCCAATTGGCAATGAGAGTAAAATAATTAGAATAAATTTCACAATGAATAAAACCACATAAAATTAATCACTAATTAATATATTAACCTTGTCATTATATCTCATAAAATAGGTTCCATTCCCCTATCATTAACCAATATACTAGATATGACTTTTTGACTATATGAAATGAACCCATCAATACACAAGGAAATTGGAATTTAAAGTGTTTGTTCTTTTTGAATCAAATGTAAATGAATTCATCCTTATTAATGATTAAATGTAAAAATCCCTTTATGAGGTTATTAATTAATAAAATATCATTCATGATGTTCCATAGATATCCTAATTCCCAAAAACAAGTACTATAAATGTCACGAACTGAATCAGGTCGCCATCAAAATCAGCACCCGACACGGTCCATGAGAAGGCCCAAAAGGCCGTCCCAATCCCTAAATGCAGGAAAAAGTTCCCAGGTATCATAAAATAAAATTTGGGAATGATTTTCCCATGTTTATAAATATAAAACGACAAAGAAATAAAATAAAACAAATCTGTATTTTTCAATCAAAACCATCTTTTACAAAATTTCAGAACTGAATTACATGATTTAAAAAATATCTAAATAAAATTAAAACAGAATAAAATCTAATAGGATAAAACAATAATCTCTACATGGAAGGAGACCCCTCCCTCAATCCATCTCCACAACACTGCACCATGAAGGACTGCTAAAAACCCAAATCGTTGGCATAAAAAGTTGTACCCAATCCTACGGAAAAAATTACCAAGACTACATAAAAACATAGGTGTAAGTTGAGAGTGACACCAACCCTAGTAGGATTACACCAATAATTAAATCCACATGTTAAACATTCAATGAAGAAAATCCTGCAAGTTTTCACAAACAAGAAATGAAAATAAGAATTTTAAAGAGATGTAAGTGTAAATAAAAACAGTTTTCAACTTGGATACGTTAAATAATCAACAATTATAAATATAATTCTATATCTAATTAATTTTAAATCCAAACATACCATATGATTATGGTATTCATAATGTCTAATGGGAACAAGCATGGAGAAATAACCCCTAGGCACTAGCTCTTTGTGGGTCCCAGTCACCTCGTATCACAGTGAAAGTAACCATACAAATATCCATTCTTGTGAACAAGAGACACTAGTAGGTTGCATAACCATAACCTAGTGGTCCCCATCATCAACATCATAATAGTTTACTTAGTGATTTCAGCTTCAATCTTGTTACCTCAAACTGAGGCCAAAACACACAGTATCACTACCATACTAGTACACATCCACCAACTAAGATCCTCGGGTTTCCTTATTTTGCTCAAAAATGTAAAACTATACATGAAATAAAATTTTCATAAGAAACTACCACTTCCACATCACACATACACCAAAAATCCCACATGTATATCACAGAAGCCACAAAATCCCCCTTTTCATTCAAATTTATTTTGAAATCATACTCACACCAAAATAGCTCCCACCACTTTTTGCATCCATTTAACACTTCAAAAAATCCTTTAATCCTTATTATAAAACATTTCCAAGATGATACACATCACATAACCACCCACACACACATCCCACATATTACCCTTTTTACCTTCATTTTCATTTTATCATCATACTCACATGAAACATCCCACAAACATGTTTCACACCTATGTCACAATTTAATAAATCACCTTGAAAAATTAAAAACATTCTCAAAATGTTTTACATCACAACATACCACTTTACCATTAAAAAATAAATTTTAGGAACATATACCCACCAAAATAGTACATAAAAATCTATTTCATACTTTGTGAGACTCATTAAACCATTTATAATTTTCATAGAACATTTTCAAGAAGCATGAAAATGTTTTTCCCATAATACCCATTCAAATCCCCAATTTTAAACCCAAAAGCACACGAAGACCCTACCAAATAAGAATTGACATCCAAAAAAACATTTAATAAATAACTTACACATGTTATTAAACAAACCCAAACATTACCAAAAGTGTTACACATGGAAAAAACCAAATTTAAAGAGAAAATGCAACTATAAAATTAACCACTTAAACAAACTCAATCAAAAATGGTATTCTCAAATTGTACAGAATATAAGTAACATTAAAACCAATTAATCAAGAATTATAAGTCATCAAGAAATTCATAAACATGGAATAACCTACCAAATGTTTTGAAATCCTCAAATATTATTGTGAAATATCAACCGCACCACCACCACACCCCAAAAAAGTGAAAATCAACCTAAAACCTCAAGATTTATCCAAAAGGCTCAAAGTTAAACCCTAGGTATGAAACCTATATACTAGGAATTTTAGAACATAGTAAAGGGTAGATGAAAACCTAAGAAAAGGGATGAAATCAAAGAGATAAAGACTTAATTTCATGATTTTCATGATTACCTGAATCAAATCTCTCTTCAAAATTGAGTTCCAAAGGAGGATGAGAGAGCTTGGAGGATGTACTATTTGGTTTTATTCCATTGTAATGTTCTTTAAGAAAATTTTTAAAATATTAAATTATGTTCTAAAATTTCTTAAAATATTTTTTTTGAAATAACTATATTTGTTTTATTGGATTTCTCTGTCATTGTATGTTTATAAAATCGGGTAAATCGTTCCCAAACATCATTTTATGATACCCGAGAACTTGTTCCGTCAGGTCTTGTCGTTGAATGTGTCAGGAGCCAGTTCATGAGAAAATGGTATCAATGGGTTTTCCTGATCCCCACGGGATGGTACATGTTCCCATGTATTAGAAAATGATGTTTGGGAATGATTTACCCTAGTTTATAAACATACAATATCAAACAAATCTAATAAAACAAATATGGTTTTTTGAAACAAATACATCTTTAAAAAAATTTCAAAACCGAATTAAATAATTTAAAACAATGTTTAATGACCATTATATTAGAATAAAACAAAAAAGGATATCCCCAAAACTTCATCATGGAAAGAGGCAGGTCCCCCAAGCCATCTCTGCAACACTACATCACAAATGACCGTTAAAAACCCAAACCATTGGAACAAAAATCTGTACCCAAACATGAAAACAAAATAACCAAGTATCGTTACACTGATAGGTTCAAGTAGTGTGTGAGCCAATGCCAGTATGATTCCACCAATAAAATATTCCATGTGATAAACATTATATGTTGAATTGTTTGTAATTTTTCATAAACATAAAATGAAAATTTTAATTTTAAAGAGATGTAACATTAAATAAAAATAGTTTTTTAGTGGGTTACTTTATAGAATGAAAAATATTAAATAGAATTATAAATATGCTGAATTTTTAAGCCAAACATACTGTATTCCTATGGTAAGCATAAATTATCTAATAAGCACAAGCAATGGGAAATAACCCTTAGGCACTAGCTCGTTGTGGGTCCTAGATACCTCGTATCTCAGTGAATTTAACCATGAAAATATAAATTCTCGTGCACACACAACACTAGTATGGAACATACGCATAACCTAGTGTTCCCCCATCATTATTATCATTGTAGTTTTTTTAGTGTTGTTAGTGTCATATTTTCTACGTGAAACTGAGGCCAAACCCCATAGGATCACTATCATACTAGTACACTTCCCCCACCTAGATACTTGGGTTTCCCTCTTGTGCTCAAACAAGTTCAATAAGTCATGAAATATAATTTTCACATGAAAATACCACTTCCACATCATAGGTTAACCAAAAAACCCACATGTATATCACACAAGTCACATAATCCCCCTATTCAATCAAATTCATTTGGAAACCATATGCACACCAAAATATCCCCACAACACATTTCAAATCTCCTTAACACTTCAAAACATCCTTTAAACATTTTTATAAATAATTTCCACAATTATACACATCACATAACATCCCCAACACACATCCCACACAATACCCTTTTTACCTTCAAATTAATTTTATCATCATACTCATAGGAAATATCCCAGAAACATGTTTCACTCCCACATCACAATTCAATAAATCACCTAGACAAATTAGAAAGCATTATCAAAATTTTTGAACTCGCAATTCAACACTTTATCTTTAAAAAGCTCATTTTATTAACATAATACCACCAAACCATTACATAAACATCCTTTTCACACTTTGTGTGACTCATTAAACCATTTAGAATTTTCATATAACACTTTCAAGAAGCATGAAAAGATTTTGCACCTAAAACTCATTCAAAATAACTCTTTTAAACCCAAAACACACTAAGACATGTTTCGTTTGAGTATAATGATAAAATTAATTTGAAGGTAAAAGGGTGTTATGTGGGAGGTGTGTGGGGGATGTTGTGTGATGTTTATCATCTTGGAAATGTTTTATAAATTTTTTTAAAGGATTTGATGAAGTGTGAAAGAGTTGTGAAAAGTGTTGTAGGATATTATGGTGTGCGTATGATTTAAAAATGAATTTGAATGAAAAGGGTGATTATGTGTCTTGTGTGATATACATGTGGCATTTCGTGTGGATGTGTGATGTGGAAGTGGTATTTTCATGTGAAAATTATTTTTCATGGCTTGTTGAACTTTTTTGAGCACAAGATGGAAACCCAGGTATCAAGGTGGGTGGATGTGTACATGTATGCTAGTGGTCATGTGGGGTTTGGCCTCAGTTTCACATCATAGGTTTGATGATGACAACACTAAATAAACTATGATGATGGTGATGGGTAACCACTAGGTTAAGGGTATGCTCCCTACTAGTATCTCATGTGAATGAGAATATATATTTATATTGTTACTTTCACCAAGATACGAGGTTCCTGGGACCCACAACGAGCTAGTCCCTAGGGGTTATTTCCTACTGATTGTGCTCATTAGTAACTTTATGCTTACTGTCAGTATACGGTATGTTTGGCTGGAAAATTCATTACCTTTATAATTCTATTAAAAAAATTTATTCATTAAAGTAGACAGCTTGAAAACAGTTTTTATTTAAGGTTACATCTCTATAAAATTATTATTATCATTTCATGTTTATGAAAACATACAATATTTTTGTCATTGAATGTTTATCACATGGAATTATTTATTGCTAGAATCCTACTAGTATATTTCTCACACCCTACTTACACGTATGGGTGTAAGTAGACATGGTTATTTTTTTCGCAGGTTTGGTTACTACTTTTTGTGCCAATGGTTTGGGTTTTTAGCAGTCCTTCATGATGTAGTGTTGTGGAGATGTCTTGAGGTTGGTTCCTCTTTCCATGTGGAGGTTCATGGTCTGTACTTTGTGGTTTTATTCCTTTGTAATGGTCTCTAAAGATTGTATTTAATTATGTAATTTAGTAATGAAATTTTTTAAAATATGGTTTTGGTTGAAAAATCTGGATTTGTTTTATTGGATCTATTTGTCATTGTATGTTTATAAACTTAGGTAAACCTTTCCAAAGCATCATTTTGTAATACTTGAGCACTTGCGCTATCCTGTAGGGATTGGTAATGGTGTTCGGGCCTTGTCATGGATTGTGTTGTGTGTCAGTTTTGATGGAAAACTGATTCGATTTGTGGCAAAAACTTTTGTGGTTAATATATCAATCCATGTGAGTCCTAATATGAATTAATTATAATCATACTATCTAAGGATCATTGAAAACACTCATAGATGTGAATTTCCAATGATAAATTCACATGTATATTACATATAGGTCAGCATGATCCCATAATATACTATCATTGAGATTACTATGTGTGAACATAAACGATGAAGTTTTGTCCACATATGAGTACTCACACATTAATGTCAGCATACTTTGAGTATAATCATATTATTTTATCTGACCATAGAACAATATTTAATAATTTCATCATGAAATTTCAATGTCATCATCATATAGGTAAACATCTATGTCCCATTAAATTTGAAAATATTATATAAAATGGTTATAGTATGATCATGATGAACAATGAACATTATATAATAGGATATTTTATTACTATTATGTTCATTGAATATATATATATAATGTCTAATGTAAAAATATGTGGCACTAGAACAACAACTTCAACATGAATCTTATTTACTCTTATATTGACATAAAAAAAATACTCAGATTCTAAAAATCTATAAAAACTCCCAATATTATTTGATCCCCCCAAAACCATCATCGTCCATCTCAAAATACCAGGAAATAATTATAAAATAATCATTAATTAAACCATGATAATTAATAATGATTTTTTAATATATAATTTAATATGGGTGGATTTTAATATAACATTTTATACCATAAAAAATTCTAATATTGTTAACTAATTTCATAAAGAATCATTCAGTTGTAAATTGATGCCCCACCATTATTCCAACATCATAAAATATACTCTAAATCTTCATTTCATCTATTTGACACTACCATGTCATAAATAATTATTCATTCCACAAAAATGATAAAATATTAATATGATATAACATTGTATTATACGTATTGATCTAATATCCACCTAGTTCATTAATATCTACAAAACACACTACAATCCTCATAAATGAATTTTTTTCACCATTATCTCAATGACCATGTCACATAACTCCTTGATCTCATAAAAATTATAAAATATATAGATTTATATTTTTATCTCATAAAATATTTTAACACATCCAAGATATTGAATATATATATCCTCAATTTGTTAATATATATTATTTAGAAATATTGATGTACACATCAACACATCAGGTAGTAGAAGCCTCCCACATCAAGTTACTCATCAATATGAATAATATGTTCTCCAATAAATATATCAAATATTTCATTCTACAATGTCAATATTAGATATGTTCTTCATATTCACCTAATATTAATTTACCTTAAAACTTATTGATAACTAATGAATTAATATTGATCATAATATATGAGGAAACTCTAGGATACCCTTGGTATATGTTTCCTATAACTCATATATCATTTAATGCTAAGATTCCCACTCGTTGATCTTCCCCCTTTATTGAAAATAAATACAGTGTCTGATTACTCTTGTATAGATGAAATTAATCAACTCTAAGTAAACAATAATAAGCTTCATTGAAGAAAATAAGACTGATTATTTAATTTCCCATCTTTCTCCACTATAAAAATTTATTCCAAATCATATTGTTTCTTTCCATGACATTAAATAAAAAAAATTATCTCTATTTAGTTCAGATTTATATATTACATTACAATCATGTTAATATATGGTAAATATACCTTTTTAATGATATACTCTTAACATTGTAAACATGGAAACACTTCACAGATCCTTTCCTTATCACATAAATATATATACACTTCTAAATTCTTCACTCTAAGGGAAATAATCATCCTAGTTTCACCAAGTATAATCATTTAATTCATAAAAACTATGTAAATTTATATATGTATCTTCCATGCATTGCTGAAAATTATTATGTATCACTCAATTATAGAAATATGTCATATATTGTTTTAATTTCAATTCAATTCATTTCAACCCATCTATATATACTTTTCCACCACCACGACCAATGTATTTTAATTTTATTGATAGAATAAAGGGATAAAGGGCCTATAAGTGAACTATTAAGGGGGTATAAAATAATATATACCCTGAGAATAAGCACAAAAAAAGTATGTACCCTTTGGGGGAAACCATCCAAGACTATAAAAAATAAGTATATGGTAATTATGAGATGATTTGAAAAAAAGATAATCTCCCACAACATTCACTTCTCTCAGGGTATGAAGAATGGTCATATTATTGTTCATAAGACACTTGCATCACCTGATGTAATATTCCACGGACCAAGGTATATGGGAGTTTATATAATAGTACATAATTTATTGTTTTTAAATCAGTATAAATCTTCTATATAGGGATTCTACTCTCATTTCATAGCAATTGTCCTAATAACATGAAATGTGATTCCACTTAAAGGGAGTCACCACATCAGAAGAATGTTTAAATAAAAGCAACAAATAAGCCTTTGTATTCTCTAATAAATCCACCCCCATGCATGAAATATGTTTAGTATGAACCATCTGTGTTCAGTTGTATCCCCAAGAGAGGCGTCTTCCATCTAATCCATTTTCCCTGAGCTATATGATTAGAGTTAATAGAGCCATGCCGGGGGGAGAGAGTCCTGAGAGAATGTGAATTCACCAAATATTTGTACAACATGTAGATGTATAGTATTAGGTTCTTGCTTTGGAAGATGACAACCATATTGAATTCTGTGAGTTGGTGATGCCTCATAACAATCCTTGATGAGGAGTGAATCCAAAATCTAGTAATGAATATTATCACCCAGTCCAGTCTTTCTCGACTGGGTCTGTCTATAGCAAGGAACCACTGATGGAGGAATGTATCAGTACAGAAAACCCAGTCATACCATCATGTTTTATATCTAAATAAACTCCATATATCCGATTACCATTCACTGTAGAAGAAAAATTAATTCGTAGATTTTGGTTTTGGATCCCTGTAGTAATGGAACTTCGAGGCATGGTTGATATATCTTCCCTAGAAATTTTCCACAAAAGAAAAAGAAATATTCCAAACATGGAAAACCGTGAAGAGAAAATTTTATAGGATATTCATTCACAACTAAATTTCAGCATAAGGACCATAAGGATAGAAAAAAATTGATTTTTATGAAAATATATGATAGAGAAAGCACGAGCTATAGATACTATTAAGACACATTTATCCGGATCACAGGCTATCAAAAATTGGTCAAATAGGATTTTTCATATGTCATGAGCTCATGAAGGGGGGGGATCATCAGAATAGAGGTGTGAAATATCACATACAAGGACAACCAATGAACCCTCTTCTCAAGCTTCCTTTTCACTAGAAAATAAATTTTCAACATACCCTGCATGAACTATATGTAACTTTTATTTCCCAACCTACAAAACCATATAAAATAGTGATGGGTATATGGTGTCTTCATCTATAGTACTATTAAAAAAAATAATGTTGAGATTTAATTATCAATTTGATAAATCGTAATTATTTATTTCTAATTATGTAAAAACACATCATTATTTCCATATTAATTTTTTAAACTATAATATAATTTTTCATTATGGTGTTCCTTATTCATCAAATATTTTCCTATTTTTGAACATATATCATTACATAAAATAGAATGCAACTACAAATGCCTTTATTATTCATCATTATATTAAAATATTACTCTAATACAATTAAAATTGTTATATATTCTTATATAATATGTCATTAAATCTTTTTTTCTTTAGAAAAATTTCTCAATATTTATTGGGAGAAATTATTTTAGAATCATCTCATATAAATCATGCACATTTTCATAATTTTTTTCCATGAGGCAACTGTTAGCAATTTATTCATGGAATAATTATCATCCATAATGAACCAACTTTCTTCTTTATCCATTTATTTTTATTTCATGTTTTAAAGTTTCCATGGTGTGACATTTTCTACCATAATAGAATCATCTATTTATTTTTTATTTTACCTTTCATTATCATCATTCATAAGGGTTATTAGTAACAAAATATTTTGATATATATTATTAGGTGAAGACACATTGTCCAATTCAGTGTCTATTTTTCAACATTTTTGGCCCTCTTCCTTCTATAATATTTGAATCATTCTTATTAGAAATCATTTATTAATCCTCATTACAATCTAAACTATAGATGAATTCTCAAAAACAATGTTACATGATTTTAAACCCAATTGATAATGAAACATTCATTTCATTATTATTTTTTGTATTATTCCTCCTCTATGAATTTAACCCCTATAACATTCTAAATTGTTAGGAATAATATTTCTTATATAAAAAATATTTTCATAATTTTATAATTTTATATATATGTTCATGGAATTTAAATATATCATTAAACAATTTTACCAAGATAGATATTATTATAGAATAAATTTAATCATTTATATTAAAACTTTAAAAAATGACATGAAACTATGTATTACACATCATGGATGATTTCATGTATTAAAACCATAATAAATAGTATGAGATATTAAATTTATTTGAGTAATATCTTTAGAACTAGAAACTCTTTAGGACCACCGTTGTATTTAATAATTACTATTAGAATACAAATTCAAATATTGATAATGAATAAAATGAATGTTAAAATAATATTTTTGATATATAAAATAAAAACCATAGAAATGGGAGGCATGGATCGAAAAATATATATTAAGGTCACATATAAAGAAATGAAAATTATCCATTTCATATATAGTTATTTGAAGTATTGTTATTGAAAATATGGTTACTCAAAATAGGTTCATTTTGAATGATGGTATATTCATATTTTATTGTTGGTTATATATCTGATATGTATACTAATGTTTTCCATTGGTATGTATTAAATATAAATTTACAGATGTCAAAATGAAATAAAAATATAATATATGAATGTTATAAATATAAATATTCATGTGTTAAATTTAAATATGTAAATATTGACATTAAAATATTATATGATTCAAATATAAAAAATTAAATATTTAATTAAATATCAAAAGTGTAATATAGATAAATTTTAGAATAAAAATATGGAATTTTAATGATATTTGATAAAGCATATTTAGTATAAAGGAAATATTTTTTCACTAAAATAGTTTGTTAAGTATTGTATAGTTTATAATAATATACTAAATTGAATAATTTAAAAATATTATTGTATCTGAACTAGTATAATAACTATTTTTAAAATATTATTTAATATAAAATAATATTTAAAACAATTAATGATTAAAAACAATATTTTTTCATGAAATTTGTTTTTATTTTGTTTTATTTATTAATAAAAAATTAAATTTAATATATTTATAATCTAAACTAGGTCAAAAATATTCATTTTTTGGAATTATAATGTAAAAGTTATCTTTACCTGAATTGGTTAGATTTTTCTAAAAAAAATTATTCATTAGGGAATAATGAAATATATAGAAACTACAACCTTAATTGCATTATTGTTATATAGTACTAAAGAAGTCTGTTATAGAACATTATTCATGAAAAAAAATCCATTTTACAATATTAATATAATTTTCATAACTTTTATTGTAATTTATATTCCGGAATATGATATTTTAAAACTAAAGTTTTATTTTACTCATAAAAATTCCAAAACATCATCCAATGATTATAGTCAAATTAATAAATAATAGTTTTATAAATTAAACCATGAAAAAATTATTTCAAATTTAGAATGATTAGGTAATAATTATCTATAAAGGTGACTATAATTTTCATTAATTTATATGTATTTACATTTAGTATAAACTATTTATAATGGTAAAAATCTAAATTATTAAAATTAATAATTATTTGTGTAAAGTGAGAGAAACATGTTTAAAAAATTCATAAAATCATGGATGAGGATTTCAATGCTTTATCTTATCCTACCCCTTTATATATAATTTTTTTCGATTTTTTCCTTAAGCGTGTTTCCCTATTATTGAAATTATTTCTACACAACCACTTATGTTCGAAATTGTGAGGTATTTTGGCTTGTAGGGAAGCCATTCACATCAATTCTAATTCTCACACATATCTCTCTACGTGTGGGTGATGTTTTTGGTAAATGTGTTATCTCATTTATGTTCCCTTTTTGTACCATCTTATTGGGAAAAAAATACCTCATGGTTTCATCATGGGGGTTTGTTTTGTAACACCTCATGATCCCATGGTATGTTTCCCTTTGAATAATGCAATAGCTTGCGTTCTAAGCAACTTGGAGTTTTAACACACCACGACAAATAAAACTATCTGTTATGAATAATAATACCTATTTATGAAATTATATAAATTTTATTTTTAAAAATTTAATTCATTTTTGGATTTGTTATATCAAAATTAGCATAAGGGGGGTTTTTGGTATTTTTCTAAAAACATTCCTTTTTTGATGAATAGTGAAAAGACACTTCGTTATTGTTTAAAACCAACTTTTTATTTAAATAAGTAGTTGTTTTATTTTAATTTATATTTGTTAAAAATAGTTACATAATACCTATATATGTTCAATGTAATTCATTGGAGTCATTTTATAAAAAGATTAGATATATAAAGTTTTATTGAAATTTTTACCGTCTTTTACCCACATTCTTGGCGCATTTGCAAATTTTCATAAAAATTAATTTTAATACTTCTGAGAATTTAATTTCTAACCTCCAAGATACATGGTTGACATCAATAATTAAAAATTGGTTCAATAAGATGAAAATATTTTTTGGTTAATAGAAACCTTTGACTTGTATTTACCACGGTTAAAAGTTAATTGGGAAATTAAAGGTAAAAATTATATTATAATTACAATAACACATGTACTAATTCTATTAGATAAGTGTATTTCTACCAAAATAAACCTTAGGAATAAAATATGATCCTTTTGTTCCAAATGTATTAGATTAGGACATTTATTATTATTTAATTTAAAGAAGAGTTAAAAGAGATAAATTTAAATTTTCATAACTAAAACATTTTTAATATAGGGTTATATATAAGATAAATTATTCTATAAATCATAATTATAAATTTAAAAATATTTTCTACATAATTTTATATTATTTATATTTTTTAGACATTAAATACTTAAATTTATTTATGACATAATGGTGATGCAGTAATTTCCTTATTAATGATTGATTAAAATCATTGATATTACAAATATTAAAATAAATGTTAATTGATACTTTTTATGAATTCCAAAAAATTTCTAGGTTATTATGACTTGTTAGGGTTGATTCAATGCTTTTTTTAGAAGAAATATTGTTTTTATGACTTTAACAAAAACAAAATATCAAATAATGTCAAAATTGGAATAAATGAGTTGTTTAAAAAAATAATAATTTATTTGATCATATAATATACTAAAATTATAAGGTTCGGACAAGGTACTTATATACGGTTATATATATCAATAATTATCCACTTTGGGTTCTCTTGGTAGTTTATATTATGTTTATTAACCATATAATATAAAAATACTAGGAGACATGGTAAATTTCAAACTATTTAACTAAGAGTTAAATGTGATAGATAAGGTTAATATAGAGACCTAAACCTTTATAAAACCTATTGTTTGAGAGTTTTTAGACCCATAACCAACATAGCCTATAAATAAATCCTTTTGGATCCATTATAAACCGAAAATTATATTTTTTATTGAATATTATTTAATGTTTTTTCTAAAGTGACCCTCTTATCTCTTATAAAAGGGGACTTCCCCTTCTCACATAATCACACCCCCAAAGCCATTTTTCTCAGCCAACCCCTGACAAAATATCGTGCCAAATACCCTTACTTCATCCTAGATTCCTTCCTTTCATCATAATCCAACCTATGGAGACCTTTTGATCAAATCAAAAGGAAGCACCCGAATTAGTGGTAATTATTTCACCTCCTCATTCAAGTTCTTTTCTTCTTCCACATCCTCTTTCATGATTATGACCATTAAAAAATAATATCTCTAGTACCATATTCATACTTTTATGTTATTATAAATATTGTACTACCATATTCATTATTCTATTTATCCTTTGAATGACAATGTCACCATTCGTGCGTATGTACGGCTTACCATCTCCACACTATAGTGTAGTTGTTATTCAACACTTCATTATTTGTATGGGTATAATAATGATGTATAATTGTTGTAAATAATAATTATAACATGTTAATGATTCTTTATATATTATATAACATTTAATTATATATGATTTCACCTTCAATTGAATGATATTGTCGCTCATGCATACGTACAGATTACCGTTTCCAATAACGCGATGAAATTCATTTCCCATTGTAACCATTAATGAATAATTTTCATTTTATGGTTAAAAAATAATATTTAAGAACATAATATCATTTTGGATATGAATAAAATACATAATATCCATAAAAAACATTACTTAGGTAACAAAACATATAAAGGAAAATGAATAATTAAAATCCCGAAAAATGATACTGTAGAAATATTATTAACAATGGAAAATTAGAAGATAATATATGATATAATCTATATTAATGTAGTTATTATATAATTTAATAACAATTATTTTACTATTATAAAAGAGTTTAACATACCCTTGACCAAGGAAAAGTAAAACATAAGGGTTTATTTTACAATCTATTTACTTATCTGAGGTTGTTTATATGTATGTATCTACTTGGAATTCTTTATCATCCACATCTGTGTTTCTTAAAAATTTATTTCAAAACACTTTTACATTTTCCTTGAATACAGGTGAAATTCTTTTTGACCCTTTTTTTAATTTATATAAATATTTTAAAGGAATCGTTCTGTTATTTTCCAAATAAGGTACTTTATGTATTTTTCAAAAAATTAATGTAAGAATGTTTTAAATGTATACGACAGGTGTAACTATTTTCAACCGTTATAACATCATCGAATATTCCCTCACAATATTATAATAATATTTTCAAAATAAATGTTTTCTTTTATAGTTAAATTAATTTTCATTGATTTAAAAATTAAAAGATATATTTCTATCAAATAGTTTTGATTTCATCTATGCCAACATACTTTAATGGATTTTATACTTGTTTGAATTTGATTTATTATAATAAAAATCATCCATATTTTATTAATGGTTTGGTGATATG
Organism: Viscum album; assembly: GCA_963277665.1. Lineage (NCBI taxonomy): Eukaryota > Viridiplantae > Streptophyta > Magnoliopsida > Santalales > Viscaceae > Viscum > Viscum album. Next base: position 357,748,410 of record OY728167.1, read on the forward strand.
TTTGAATGTGGAATTTTTATTTTTATACCATTCACATTTTATGGTCAAGGTATTAACATTCCTTATTCTAGTTTTAATCCAAATGTTTATATTATGTCTCAACCATTTTAGATGAGGTCGCATTGGGCTTAGTAAGTGACAGGTGGAGCCCGCTATAGCTCCTCGAGTCATCAGTAGGTCTCATGAGACAAACTAGTCTCTTTGCATAAGGACATAACAAAATCTTATTTTTAGACATGACATGAGTCCTTGACTATGTGGTTATGATGTCTGGCATTATGCATTCCATCATTATAAAATTGTATATTGATGTTTCATGTGATTATTTGAATTGTAGAATATCAATGTGAATAAGTTAATTGAATTATATGATTTATTGTAGGATCAAAATAAGAATATAGGTGCTCAATATACAATAGTGGGTGAATTTTATACATTTAAATTCCTTTAGGACCTTTAAAGTTAAGTTTAACAAGGTAAAACAAACATTCACAAGACCTCTTAAAGAAACCTTTTCAAATTTCTTAAACAAAATATTATACCTTATAGCGTATAGAATCTGTAATATAATCATAGTAACAGAATTACAATGTATAAGTAAGTTATACTTTCTATATTTAACAATGTTAAGATACAACAGCATAATTAAATCAACTTGAAAAAGATAAAAAGTAACAATAGGATTCTTTTAACCCAAAGAGAAGGGTATCCAACAGCCTTGGATAAAGGTATATTGATTTATACTTTCATGAATGTCTGTCTTACCCAATCCTAGGTATGCCCTCAATCTAAAGATCGATATCTGTATTTCTATCCCTGCCAGCCCTCAATTTAGAAGGAAATCGTAACCTCTAACTTCCAATCCTAGAAGCCCATGATCAGCATGATCGGAGTCTTCACAAAGGAAGTCTGAACAAGTTTTTCACACCTGAACAAGTTTTTAACAACATCTTCACAAAGCAATGAGATTTTTAAAAGCCTCCCTATCTAGAAATCACATCACATCTTTTTCACATGAATCATATTCATCCACACTCTACATTGTTTGTTTCTTGTAAAAATGAGCTTGTATTTATATGTATACATTCACAATGGTCGGCTCCACTCCAACGGTCATATTTTCCTTAAATCTCGGAGGGATCGGGACACATGGCAAACAAAAAACAATTAGCTTATACCAAATTTTACCACATCTTTTCAAGTAACAGAAACGATGTTAAGTTGAAGTTATATTTTTAGTATAAGAGGTGTTAGAATCCTTTTTCATTGGAATGATACATTAGGTAGCTCTAACATTATCAGGAAAACAGATTCCTAAGAATTTAGGAAAAAAGATTCTTTGGAATAACATTATCAAGAAATTAGAATCTTATGAAATCAGGAAAATGGATTCTTTCAAATAACATTCTCAAGAAAAATAGACTCATAAAATCGGAATCACAAATACATAGGATTCGGTATCATGAATATCAGAATCATATATACACTGGAATCGGTATTGAAAATCAGCATCATATATACACTGGAATTGGTATTGAAAATCGACATCATATATACACGGGAATCGATATTGAAAATCAGTATTGAAAATCGTAATGACAGTTCTTGTAAGAATAACTGAATGAAAAAATCGGAATTAAAGATCTTGAAAGAATAACTAAATGAAAAAATCAGAATGAGAGATCTATAATCCTAACAGAATAGATAAACATGATGATATATCTGTATGTATATCATAATGACAAATCTGGATCTTATGAAAAATACAGAACATAAGAAAATATTCAAGACTTATAAAAAGTGTTGGTGATTTTCAAAACAAAAAACCCTATGGAATGGAGAAGTCATAAGATATCCTTATTGACTCAATAATCACCCCCTTTTTTGAAAGAACAAACAACTTTTCTAAGGAAGAATATATTAACCTTGTTAAAAAAGTAAGAAAAACTTATCTCCCACTTTTAATAAGATTTCATATGAATAAAACTAACACCCCCTTAGGTTATGTTTCCCAAAAATCATATTCTTGATTGTTAGTATCTGTTTTTCTTTCTTAAGAATAAATCTCCTCCATGGGTAAACATTTCGTCATAAAAAACTTCCCCTTACATGGAAATTATCCTTTCTTTCCATACTCCCCCTTAACAAATTTTCCTCCTTTTAGATCTTCATTAAATTCTTCCTTCAAATAAATTCTCCCCCTTTGTGATTTTCAAAAAGAGGGAAAGGAATTGATACGAATAAGATGTACATGAACGGTTAAGCAAGCATGCATTCAAAAACAAGAGAAAGATATGCATGAAATGTCTTTAGAATAATTTTATAAAGAAGGTTTACATTACAACAAAATATCTAAATGTATAAAAAACATTCATTCTTCTTCTACTCATACAACAACTTCTTTACTAGGGCCTTGAGCTTCTTGACTTCCTTATGATCATCTTGAATCTTTTTGAGCAATATCTCTTTATACGTGTTATTATTTTGTAATGCCAAAATCTTTTCTTCTTGAACGACGTCCTTTTTCTCAAATTCATATCTAAATAATTTTTCACATCTAACAGATCAGGCAACAAAATTGAGTTGACTACCATTCTCAGATATTAAAGCCTTAACCTTCTGGAATTTGGATTCACAAGAATTAAAATCTCCCTTTGTTGAATCCATGAAATCCCCAAACCACCTGAGATATTCATTGATGTTTTTGGTACGGTTAAAGACATTATTAAAAGATACCTTCTGAGCCTTATAATCAATCAAAATATTACGGAAGTCTTCTTCCTACTTGAAAACCATGTAGGTAAGCATATTGGTCGATTCCAACTTTTGATTCAGGGTTTCTTGCATCATTTGACTCCAAGAATCTATGTTTGAAAGAACTAGAATTCTGCTGACAAACTTCTTCAAGGATATTTTAACAAAATCATTTTCAAAAGATTAAGAGGACTGAGTTCCTGAAACATCTTTTCTTTTCTCACATCCTCTTGGAGTAAAGTAAGCTTGCCTCCCTATTCTCTTAGAGGAATTTTGAAGCATTTCTTTGTCAGATGAGGCAACCATGACAATCTTACTTTTTTCAGGATTTCGGACAGGGGTTTTTTCATCTGTAACATGGATAACATTAATATCTCCCTGTTCTTCTTCTACCTATTGAAAAATTTCTTCTTCGGTACTTTGATATTCAAATTTGTCTTTTTCTTCTTCTTCTACTTCAGTTTCTATTTGTTCTTCTTATACAAATTCAATTTATTCCTCAACATCTACATGTTCTTCAAATTTTTCCTCAATCCCTTATTCCACTAGTTCTACGACTTGTTCTAGTGAATTATATTTGTAAACTTAACTCGAAGGAGTTCCCACATAATCTTCACATCTGTTAAAAAATCATCACCATCTTCTTGGACTGCCTGATCTTATACTTCTTGAATAGGTTCGGATAAAGACAGTACATTCTTGGATTTTATGATTTCTAGAGTGGGCACTAATTTCTTATGAGATTCTAGAACATGTTGAGAATTCTTCTGTACAGTTTTTAGTAGAGAATGAAATACTTGAGCTTCTGCATATTTCTTCTTCAGGATCTTCCCCTTCTTTTATTTATCATGATTTTTACCTTGCTTGATTTTTATAGCCTTATCCTCTGCTTGATTCCAACCAAAAGAAGGATATCCATCTTTTCTAGTCGCTACCATTTCTCTCCACTTTTAAACTGTTTCATCTGAATATTCTTTCGGTTTCATAGCAGGAGGAGGTGCTGAATTCGGATCAACATGGACTAGTACTGGTAATCTTGGTTCATCATGTTTTCTCTTTTTAGATATTGGATTTGAAGATTCCAGAACAGCACCCTTGTTCTGTATAGCAATTAATTCAATGTTTCTCGATTATAGAATAAATTGTACCTTCATCCTCCTTAGTGTGTCATCACTAAGCAACAAAATTTTGAACAGCTTCAGGACTAATCCACATGGAACATTCATCCCTTGAAGACACATATAAACTATCCCTGAGATAGTTTTTTGGTACGTAAGGATCTGAGATCTGATGGTTCCACTTTTTATTTCTTGGATGGTGAGAATGATATACATCACCAAGTTAACCATCCTTAGATTAACAGGGATGTCTAAGATAAAGATATCACAAATCATCCGAGAATCCTTATCTCCCTTCCTTGAAATAAGAAATCATTACATCCACAGAGAAACCATTTTGTGATTTGTTAGGAGATTCGTGATCTTCAGATTCTTAACAAATTTGAGACCATGGAAAACCAGAGCCTTGGATTTTACAAAAGGACCTTCTATCTCGGGAAGTTCATGAGAGCATAGAGGAGCTTCTCCTTCATATTGAATGTTTAGAACATTTTCTTACTTCTTGTACGGAACTGTAAATGAATTATCATAACACTTGAACTTAAACAGATCCTTTCCATCCTTTTGAATGAATGAAACATATTCAAAGAATTGAATAAGGTGATCAGGATAGGCCGGATCCTGAGATTTGTCCTTAGCTACACATATAATTTCCCATCCATTACATGTTATCACTTTATAAATAACAATATCATATTTCTCAAGTACCTTAGGTAATACCAACAATTTTCTAAAGATTGACCAATCCTTTATCACCTTGCTAGTTGGAATCTGATCTACTGAGGATTCTAGAGTCATTCGTTGAAGGAGAACATCAAAACGACGGTTTTTTTGGAAAAAAACATCGGTAGTGGGATTAGTAAGATGGTTCAATACTTGATAATGGGATACTTCTTAAATAATTTGATTTCATCTTTCAGAAACACCATTTTTTTGAGGTGTTCTTGGAGATGAGAAGTTGTGAGTAATACATTTTTTACTATAAAAAGTTTGAAAATCAGAATTTTCAAATTCTCCACCATGATCACTATGAATAGTTATCAATGGTAGGTTTTTGTCATTTTTAACTTGAGCCCAAAAGATTTTAAAATAAGAAAAATATTCAGATTTATTTGCGAGAGAATAGACCAATGTAAATCTAGTGTAGTCATCAACAAAGAAAAACACATAGTATTTTAGCAACGCCCTGACCACAGTTACCTAGAGGCGGTGCATTATTACGTATCATTGGCATGATCACAAGGGATCAAATACTGAAAGACCCTTCAGTTTATTAGCCTTCGAAACACTACATATATTCATAAGTCTTATGTTACATCATAATGTGAAAAAATACAACAACATATTGTCTTCATATCCCCTCATATTATCCCTGCAGGTCATTCATAAAATAATTCTTCACATCCTGGGAAAAAATAAAACATTGAAAGGGGTGATCTCATATGCTCAGTAAGGATAAAAATATATCGGATACTTTAAAAAAAAACATAAACATTTAAGGAAATGTATAAACAAAACATAACCCTTTTAATCTTAAACTTCAACATAATATGGCAATGTTAAAATGAAATATTTTCATTTAGTTATTCACATGGATATTCTACTAATCTAATAATCACATGAAATATCAATAACCACTTTCATAATTATGGAATGCATTATTCCAGAATTTAATTTCTATATCAAGGCCTCGTGGTCGGACCTAGGGGATAACTGTAACCGTACCCCAACCCAGAGAGTCGTTGTAACCAGACCCCAACCTAGAGAGCCTCTGTAACCAGACTCCAACCCGGAGAGCCTCTCTAACTGGACTCCATCCTGGAGTGCCTCTATAACTAGACTCCAACCCAGAGGGTCTTCTTTTACCAGACCCCAACCCGGAGGGCTTACATTTACTGGTCCCCAACCTGGAAAATACTAGTCCAACACATTCATCCTAAGAAGTGGTTGAAATATGACATAAAAATTCATATTAAAACTAGCACAAAATGTTAATACTTTAACCATAAGCCATGAATGGAATAAAAATAACTCATCCATATTCAAACATATCACAGGACCTTAAATACTATATGGATGTTTTATATCATCATAAATCAACTTCAAATAAGCTAAAAATCCATCAAAGGATGTCGACATAGATGAAATCAAAACAATTTGAGAGAAATATCTCCTATTTGAAATCATTTAAAAGTAACATAATTATTAAATAAAACCTTTATATTGAAAATTCTCTTATAAGATTGTAAGAGAAGCTTCGATGATTTTATAATGGCGGAAAATATCCACACCTGCCGTATAAGTTAAAAAAACATTTGTACCTTAAATTTTTCAAAAAGGTAAAAAATTACATTGTTTGGAAAACGATAGAAATATTCCTTTCAAACATTTATAAGGTCAAATAATGGTATAAATGACTTTAAACGATTTTCTATTAAATTGTAATTTTTTTTGAAAGAAATTCTTAAGAAACATGGATGTGGATGAAAAAGAGGTCTTAGTAGATAATTACGTATAAACAACCTCGGATAATAAAGAGATTGTGAAATTAACCATTACCTTGTACTTTTCCTTGGATGAGGGTAGGTTAACCTCTTATATAAGGGTGAAATAATTTTTATTAAACTATACAATAATCAAATACATTTATATGATATCATATATGATCTTTTAACATTACTTTGTTAATAATATCTTAGTATTATCGTTGTTTCGGGTGTTAATTAATTCGTTTTCCATTATATGATTTTTTACGTAAGTTGTGTTTTTTATGGATAGGTTTTATATTATTCATATCAAAAATTATATTAAGTTATTAAAAAATATTTTTAACCATTAGATGAAAATAATTTTGTGATGGATACGATGGAGAATAAATCTCATCACGCTCGTGGAGACGGTATTCCGTACGTACGCACGAGCGACACTATCATTATTTTGATATTACAATAATATATAATTGGATGATATGTCATATATACAGAATAATTATCGTTTTATATTTATTATATCATAAATTACACATCATTATCATACCCATCCAAATAATAATGTTTTGTATAACAATTACACCACAACGTGGAGATGGTAAGCTGTAGGTATGCCCGTATGGTGACATGTCATTCAAAGGATGGACAAAATAATGAATATGGTTCTACGATATTTATAATAACATCACAGTTTATATAATATACTGTAGTTATTATTTTTTAATGGAAATAACAATGAAAGAATAAGTGGAAGAAGAAAGGAACTTGAAAGAGGGTGGTGAAATCATAACCTCTTCTTCGGGTTCTTCCTTTTGATTTGATCAAAAGGGATCATTAGGTTGGATTTCTGATCAAAATATGGCCTCTAGGTTTAATTTATGGAAGTTTAGAGGATATTTGGACATGGTTTCGCTGATCCAAATTGCTTTTAAGGTGTGAAATATAGAAAAGGGGGAGTCCCCTTTTATAAGAGGGGTGGGGGCACCTTAGGAAAAGAGGGAAATATTATTTTATAATTAAATCATTTTCAGTTTATAATGACTCAAAGGTGGATTATTTGAATTATAAGGAGTGGATGGGTCGAAATCCACTCATTCAATAGGTTTTAGACAGCTTTGGGTCATTATATTAACCTTATCTCTTAGATTTAACTCTTAGTTAAATAGTTTAACTTTGACCGTGTCTTCTTGTATTCATACACGATATTGTTAATAAACATACAATATATATCCAATAAAACCCAAAGGGGTTAATTAATGATACACCTCTCATTATATAAGTATCTTGGCCGAACCATATATTTTTAGGAATAAAATATTAATTAATAATGTAATATTGTTTTTAAAAACTCTTTTATGTCATTTTTGACACTATTTGGTATTTTGTTTTTTCTAAATTCATAACAAAATTATTTCTTCTAAAAAAATTCATTTAATCAAACCTAACATATCATATTAACCTATAAAATTATTGTAAAGAATCAAAACTTTTAAATTATATTTATTTTAACATTTATAAAACCATTTATTTGATTCTTTCATTAATAAGGAAAATTTTACATCATCATTGTGTCATAAATCACCTTAATTATTAAATGTCTAAAAATCATAAATAAAATAAAATTATATAGGAAATATTTTTTATCTTTATAATGAATATTTATATTTTAATAGATAACATATATAACCCTATGTCAAAATTGTTTTACTAAAAGAGATATGTTTATGTCATTTTTGCCTTTACTTTAAATTAATTAATATAATGTGTCATTATCACTCTCAAGCAGATCCATGTGGTCCCAAAATCGACCCGAGGATGACATGGTTGGAAATTTATCAGAAAATAGGGTTAAGACACATGTTAGGATAATTTTATATTATTATAATATTATTTTTTTACCCTTATTTACCTGATTTACCCTTTAACCACGATAAATAAAATATTTACCGAAGTAATTATTCATAATGTCTAAAAATAAAATATACCTATTTACAAAATTTGGACATCTTGATTCAAAATATGGAATCCATTTTTCTAAATTCAAAATAGAGAAGTGGTAGAAATTAATTTAAAATTATTTCCCGCAGCCAAAACGAAAAGCATGTTTTATGAAATAATAACTATCAAAATATTGACACTTGTTTATGCTCAGTTTAAATGTGAAATTATATAAAATGAAAAAAATTGGATTAATTGGTAAAAATATAATCTAAATATTCTTTAAAACCACTCATTAGTATAATTTATCACTATAATTTATTTTGATTAGAAAAGTTGTTTTTTATTAAATTGAGTAATTTCACTATTCATAAAAAATTGTAAGTTTTCAGAAAAATACCAAAACATCATCCTAAACTATTTTTTATATAACGAATCCAAAAATGAAGTAAAATTTGAATAATAAAATTTTTAAAATTTCAAAATGTGGGTATTACTATTCATAACAGCTAATTTGATTGGTCGTGGTGTATTAGAATCTCAAAGTTGTGTACAATGCAAGATATTGCATTATTCAAAGGGAAAACGTACTATTGAAGCTTGGGGTGTTACATTATCCCCACATTCAAAAAATTGCATCCTTTCAATTTGAAGTTATTCTTCGAAAATAAAATTTTAAAATTAGAAAATACCTTTGTGGAAAACCCATATTGGAAATAGGGTTAATAAAATATAGTTTTAATAAGAGGGAATGGGAAATGATAATGTCACCACCAAATTTGGGGTTCGAATAGGAGAACATTGATGGAAATTATAGACATTTAATTATAGGAAAAAGGTAAATATTTATATGGAGTGATTGAGGTCATAAATCACAAACATCTGTAAAATTGGGGGCCTCAAATCCATCAATCTATTACGATTTAAAATATCATCAGTTCAACAAAAAATAAGGTATTAGGAAAACACATTTTTTGTTTTAATATCCCTTACCTATAGGTTAAGAATAAATTTCATCATAGAATAAGATATATATATATATATATATACACTTGACAAGTAGACTTTCATCCTTCAACTAATTTCTACCACAAACTCATCTTTCACACCAAAAGGCAATATAAGTCAAAAATATTTTATTTATCCTAATAATATAAGGTTCAAAATGTTAACACATACCATTATAATGGAGAAAAATATTTTTTAATAACCAGGGACTTCCTGTAGTCTTGTGGTAGGTAATAAAGGCCTCTCGCACTATGGTTGAAGGTGTGATTCCTGTAGCTTTGTTTGATGCGACAGGTTATCACCTGTCCCGAAGGTTGTCCTTTTCATAAAACTATAGTATCATAATATTCTAAATATAATCATAAGAAATTTTTTAACCTTAAACAATATTATCCAAAGGTCAACTTAATCCTTTCCAAACATTGTAGTAATCCAAAGTAACTTGGTCCAGACTCTCTGTAAAAGCTATCTAAATTCTAAAATCAATTGCAACATCTGATTCCCCAAACAATGTAAAGTTTCTCTTATTTTCATACACTAAAAATATAAATACCTTAGTCATATGAAATCCTTAATGAAAACAACATGTACGTTAGTACAATCCTTATATATACCACATTATTTTTCCCAAAATTATCGCATAATGGAAAATCATTCTTTCCCTTTTTCCCATTATCTGTCTCTTTATCCACCGTTCTATTCTTCTCATTATTTACTTTATTGTAAAAAGATTTATAGAATTCATTTTATGTCTTGACAACACATGAGACTATATCTTCGTATGTTGAGAAAGATTTTGAGAATAATGTTCGACATAGAAATGGTTTTAACCCATCAATGAAATGATCAATATTACTCCTTGGGTTACGTATATATTATGATGCATGCCCTGCCAACCTTGTAAAGTTAGCCTCATACTTTGTGACATTCTCATCCTCTTTTTTACTTAGACTCAGAAATTGTCTTTCCACATCATGTCAATGGTCATGAGGGAAGTATTTTTCTAAGAAAATTTCTTTAAACTCCCACAATTCTATACTTGATACTTCTTTATCTTCCTTTGTGTTTTTATCAATGACCACCATTTATTAACATCTCCAGTAAGGAGATAAACTTTTATGACAAATTTTTCCCTTTCACTACTCCCTATGGTGTGAAATATTTTCTCTAAAAAATTTATCCACTGCTCAGCTACTAGTGGATTTTTACTCCCATTGAATGTTGGTGGTTATTACCTCATGAAGCGATCTAATATGGATCCTCCACGATGTTGATCAGGGTGCTCCATATGGGTGTTGTTATTATTCAAAACCTGAGTGTGTTTTCCCATTATAGTGATAAGCTGATCAGCACTAGTTATATCACCAGCTCCACTATAATTATCCAGAGTGGTAGGTAAATCCCTACATGGAGTGCGTTCATTGATACTATTTTCATTCCTTCCGCTGGTTTCCATTTCTAAAAAATGGCATACACTATATACATTTATGAATTTAAATACATAATTCCATACTTGTAAAACACTTAACATAAATTGAACAGTTTAACGATATAATCCATAATAATGAAAACTTTTTCTTTGAGTAAGTATATACTCGTAAACCATTCATAATGGTTTGTAATGAAATTGAGAAATATCCTAAGCATATCACCTGGGAGTGTCGTAACCATGAGTGTTGCAAGGCTCATTTCCGTGCACCAATTCTCATTCGAGTCTAGCTCCAAGTGGTGTTTTCGGGTTATTACCCTAGGGACATCTGTGCTAGAGCCACCTCTACTGGCTTGTATCCAGACAAGTGTGTATTTCTCATAAAACTCACAAAATCTCTACAATACCAAAATTCTAGGAAGTTATTCTATACTAATCCTCTAAGTCTATCTTAGGGCTATGTGCTCTAATCAGAGTTTACCTAGGTCTAGCTTCTAAGGATTATTACTAAACTTCCTCTGATACCAACTGTAACACCCCGACCCTAGTTTCCCAGATTTGGTGCATTATTACGTATCATTGGCATGATCATAAGGGATCAAATCCTGAATTAATGATCAGTTTATTAGCCATGAAAACACTAGATATATTCATAAGACTTACATTACATCATAAAGTGAAAAACTAAAACAACATATTTTCTTAATATCCCCTCATATTATCCCTACAGGTCATTCATAAAATACTTCTTCACATCCTGGAAAAAATAAATCATTGAAATGGGTGAGCTCAGATGCTCAGAAAGGATAAAAATACAGTGGAAATTTTCAAAAATAAACATAATCATTTAAGGAAATGTTTAACTAAAAAATCCTTTTAAACTTTAACTTCAACATAATATGGAAATGATAAAATGAAATAACTCCATTTACATATTCACATGGATATTTTACTATTCGAATAATCACATGAAATATCAATAACCGCTTTCATAATTATGGAATGCATAATGCCGGAATTTAATTTATATGTCAATGCATCGTGCCAGGACCTAGTGGATAACTGTAACTAGACCCCAACCTGGAGAGCCTCTGTAAGCGGACTCCAACCCAGAGAGCCTCTCTAACCGGACTCCAACCCAGAGAGCCTCTCTAACCGGACTCCAACCCGGAGAGCCTCTGTAACCGGACTCCAACCCGGAGAGCCTCTTTAACCAGACTCCAACCCGGAGGGCCTGCGGTAACCAGACCACAACCCAGAGGGCTTACTATTACAGGTCCCCAACCCGGAACATACTTTTCCAACACATTCATTATAATAATAGGTTGAAAAATGACATAAACATTCATATTAAAACTAGAATACAAAATTGCAATACTTTAACCATAAACCATGAATGAAATAAAAATAACTCATACATAGTCAAACATACCACTAAACCTTAAATACTATATGGTAGTTTTATATCATAATAAATAAACATCAGATAACTAAAAATCCATAAAAAGATGTTAACATAGATGAAATCAAAACTATTTGAGAGAAATATCTCCTTTTTGAAAACATTTAAATGTCACATAATTATTATATAAAAACATATTTTGAAAATACTCTTATAATATTTTTAGGGATGTTTTGATGATTTTATTACGGTGGAAAATAGCCACAGCCACTGTATATGTTAAAAAACATCCTTACTTTAAATTTGTCGAAAAGGTAAAAAAGTACCTTGTTTGGAAAACAACAGAATGATCCCTTTAAAAAACTTATAAGGTCATGTAATGGTATAAATGACTTTAAACCATTTCTATTAAATAGTAAAAAAAAATTTATGACATTTTTATGAAACATGGATGTGGATGATAAAGATGTCCCAGTAGATAATTACCTATAATCAACCTAGTATAATAAAGAGATTGTGAAATTAACCATTACCATGTAATTTTCCTTGGTTGATGGTAGGATAAACTCTTGTATAATGGTGTAATAATTGTTATTAAATTATACAAGAATCATATACATTAATATGATATCATATATGATCCTTTAACATTACTTTTTTAATAATATCTAAGTATTATCGTTGTTTCGGGTGTTAACTGATTCATTTTATTTTATATGATTGGTTACGTATGTAATGTTTTTTATGGATAGGTTGTATCTTATTCATATACATAATGATATTAAGTCTTTAAACATTATTTTTAACCATCAAATGATAATTAGTCTCGAATGGATATGATGGGTAATGAATCTCATCGCGTTTGTCGAGACGGTATTCCGTACGTACGCACGAGCGGCAATATCATTATTTTGATATTAAAATAATATATCATTGGATGTTATATCATATATAGTTAATACTTATCATGTTATATTTATTATTTACATATATTACAAATCATTTTCATACCCATCCAAATAATAATGCTTTGAATAATAATTACACCACGATGTGGAGACGGTAAGCCGTACGTATGCACGTATGGTGACATGTCATTCAAAGGATGGATAGAATACTGAATATGTATGTAACATACTTATAATAACATCACAGTATATATAAGATACTATATTTATTATTATATATTGGAAATAACAAATAATGAAGATGTGGAAGAAGAAAGGAACTTGAAAGAGGGTGGTGAAATCATTACCTCTTCTTCGATTTCTTCCTTTTGATTTGATCAAAAGGGCCTCTTAGGATGACTTTATGATCAAAATAAGGCCTCTAGGTTGAGGTGGTGGAAGTTGTCAGCATATTTGGGCTGTGATTATCTGAGCCAAATTGCATTGAAGTTGTGAAATTGAGAGAAGGTGGAGTTCCCTCTTATAAGAGGGGTGAGGGGAAACATAGGAAAAGAGTGAAATATTTTATTATAATAAAATAATTTTTAGTTTATAGTGGCTCCAAAGTATATTATTTCTAGGATAAGGTAGAGATGGGTATAAATCCACTGAACCTATAGGTTTTATATAGGTTTGGGTCATTATATTAACCTTATCTCTTAGATTTAACTCTTAGTTAAATAGTTTAACTTTCACTGTGTCTTCTTGTATTCTTACACTATATGGTTAATAAACATACTATATACATCCAAGAGAACCCCAAGTGGTTCATTAATTATACACCTATCAATATATAAGTCTCTTGTCCGAACCTTATATTTTTAGGAATTGAATATCAATTTATAATATAATATTTTTTTAAAAAACACTTTTTTGTCAATTTTGTGACTATTTGGTATTTTGTATTTCCTAAATTCATAAAAACATTATTATTTAAAAACCAATTCATTTAATCAACCCTAAGATATAATAGTAACTTATAAAATTCATGTAAGGAATCAAAATGTTCAAATTATATTTATTTTAACATTTATAATACCATTTATTTGATTCTTTCATTAATAAATAAAATTTTCAATCATCATTGTGTCATAAATAACCTTAACTATTCAATGTCTAAAAATCTTAAATAAATTACAATTATGTATGAAATCGTTTTATATTTCTAATTAATATTTATAGTTGAATAGATAACATATATAACCCTATGTAAAAATTGTTCTAATGAAAGACATATGTTTATGTAATTTTTCCCTTTACTTTAAATTAATTAATATAAAGTGTCACTATCACTCTCAAGTGGATCCATGTGGTCCAAAAATCAACCCAAGGATTCCCATGGTCGGGGATGTATCATTAAATAGGGTTAGAAAATGTGTTAGGGTAATTTTATATTATTATAATATTATTTTGTTACCCTTATTTACCTGATTTACCCTTTAACCATGGTAAATAAAATATTTACCAAAGTAATTATTCATAATGTTTAAAAATAAAAGTTACTTATTTACACAATTTGGACATCTTGATTCCAATTATAGAATCCATTTTTCTAAATTCAAAACACATAAGTGGAAGAAATTTATTTAAAATTAATTCCCACTATCAAAACAAAAAGCGTGTTTTTATGAAATAATAACTATCAAAAGATTGACACTTGTTTATGTCCAGTTTAAATGTGAAATTATATACAATGACCGAATTTGATGAATTGGTAAAAATATAATCTAATTATACTTTAAAACCACTCATTAGAATAATTTATCACTATAATTTATATTGATTAGAAAAGTTTTTTTAATTAAAATTTAGTATTTTTCACTATTCATCAAAAATTGTAATTTCTTAGAAAAATACCAAAAATTCCTCCTAATCTAATTTTGATATTAAGAATCCAAAAATGAAGTAAATTTTGAATAAAAAAATTAATAAAATTTCAAAATGTGTGTATTACTATTCATAACAGCTACTTTGATTGGTCGTGGTGTGTTTGAATCTTAAAGTTGCATACAATGAAACCTATTGCATTATTCAAAGGGAAGCGTACCGTGGAAGCATCAGGTGTTACATTATCCCCTCCTTCAAATAATTGCGTCCTCATAATTTGAAATTAATCTTTCGTAAATAAATGGTCGTAAATAGAAAATACCTTTGTGGAAAACCATTTTGGAAATAGGTTTAATACAATTTATTTTAAATAAGAGGGAAAGGTAAATGAGAATGTCACCAACAAATTAGGGTTTCGAATAAGAAAATATTAGTGGAAATTATAAATACTTAATTATAAGAAAAACGTAAATATTTATAGGGAGTGATTGAGGTCATCAATGACAAACAAGTGTAAAATTGAGGGCCTCAAAGCCGTCAATCTATGATGATTTAAAATATAATTAGTGCAACAAAACATAAGGTATTAAGATAACACATTTTTGGTTTTCATATCCTTTACCTATAGTTAAAGAATTAATTTCATCATATCATAAAAGAAATATATATATATATATATATATATATACTTGACAAGTAGACTTTCATCCTTCAAGTAATTTCTAGAACAAACTCCTCTTTCACTCCAAATGACAATATAACTCAAAAATATTATATTTATCCTAATCATATAAGGTTATAAATGTTAACACATTCCATTATAATGAATAAAAATATTTTTTAATAACTAGGGACTTCCTGTAGGCTAGTTGTAGGTAATAAAGGCATGTCGCACTATGGTTGTAGGTTCGATTCCTACAGCTTTGTCTGATGCAATGAGTTATATCGCATCCTGGAAGTTTTCCTTTTCCTAAAACTATTGTATCATAATATTCCAAAAATAATGATAAGAAATGGTTTATCCATAAAAAATAATATCCAAAGTTCAACTTAATCCATTCAAAACATTATATTTATCCAAAGTAACTCTATCCAGACTCTCTATAAAAGGTATATAAATTTCTAAATCAATTGCAACATCAGATTACCCAAAAAAAGTAATTATTTTCTTATTGTCATATACTGAAAATATGATTTCCTTAGTCATATTAAAACCTTAATTAAAACAACATGTACTAAAATACAATCCTTATATATATCACATTATTCTTATAACCAAAATATAATCCTTGAGTCCAAAAACACAAATACATTAATTATTACATTGCAACTATAGTAACAACATAAGCTTGGCCTTGATCCCTTGGCATTTTATGAGGTAAGTTTCCCTGATGCTTAGGACATTCAATCGCATAATTCCCCATTTCTCTACAATTGTAGAATTCCACATTGACAACCTCTTTCTTTCCCTGGCAATCACGAGCCTAGTGACCATTTTCAACACATTTATAACAAACTCCCATTCCTTTTAGGAAATAACCAGGGTGATTCTTCCCACAATTATTTTACAATGGAAAATCCATCTTTCCCATTTATTCTTTTATATGTCTCTTGCTCCACTGTTCTCTTCTTCTATTGCTTTACTTTATTGTCATATGATTTAGTGAATTCCTTTTCTGTCTTGATAGCACATGAGACTATATCTTTGTATGTTGAGAAATAGTGTGAGACTAATTATTGATGTAGAAATAGTTTTAGCCCATCAAATAAAATATCAATCTTACTACTTGGGTAACGTATATAATATGCTGCATGCCTTGCTATACTTGTAAAGTTAGCCTCATAATTTGCGACATTCTCTACCTCCTTTTGACTCAGACTAAGAAATTCTCTTTCCATATCAGCTCGATGGTCACGAGGGTTGTATTTTTTTATGAAAATTTCTTTAATCTCCATCCATTCCATACTTGATACTCCTTCATCTTCCTTTGTGTTTTGTATCAGTGACCACCATTGGTCAACATCACCAGTGAGGCGATAAACTGCCATGAAAACTTTTTCCCTTTCACTACTCCTCATGGAATCAAATATTTTCTCTATAGAATTTATCCACTGCTCAGCTACTAATGTATTTGTAATCCCATTGAATGTTGACTGTTGTTTCCTCATGAAGTGATCTAACATGGATCCTCTATATTGTGGATCAGGGTGCTCCGTACGAGTAATGTTATTATTCATAATCTGAGTGAGTTTTACCAATATAGTGATAAGCTGATCAGCAACAGTTGTATCACCAGCTCCACTATAATTATCTTGAGAAGGAGGTAAATCCCTACATGGAGTGTGTGCATTGATACAGTTTCCATTCCTTCCACTAGGCACCATTTCTAAACAATGGCATAAACTAAATAAGTTTTTTAATCGAAAAACATAATTCCATACTTGTAAAACACTTAACATAAATTGAATAGATTATGGATATAATCCAAAATCATAAATATGTTTTCTTTGAGAATGTATATACTCATAAACCCTTCATAAGGGTTTGTAATGAAAATGAGAATTATTCTAAGCATATCCCCCATGAGTGTCGTAACCAAGAGTGTAGAAAGGCCCATTGTCATGAACTAGTTCCCATTTGAGTCTAGCTCAAAGCGGTTTTGTTGGGTTTTAACCCTAGGTACATTTCTGCCAGAGCCACCACTACCTTCTTGTATCCAGACATGGATGTATTGCTCAAGAAACTCACATAATCACTGAAATACCAAAATTATAGGGAGTTCTTCTATACTAATCCTCAATGTCCATCTTAGGGATATGTGTTATAATCAGAGTTTAACTAAATCTAGCTTCCAAGTTTTATTACAAAACTTCCTCTAATACAAAGTGTAACACCTTGACCACAGTTACCCAGAGTCGGTGCATTTTTACATATCAATGGCATGATCACAAGGGATAAAATCCCAAATGATCGATCAGTTTAGTAGCCTTGGAAACACTATATATATTCATAAGTCTTGCATTACATAATAAAGTAAAAAACTACAACAACATCTTTTCTTCATATCCCCTCATATTATCCCTGCAGCTTATTCATAAAATACTTCTTCACATCCTACAAAAAATAAAACATTGAAAGGGGTGAGCTCAGATACTCAGTAATGATAAAAATCTAGTGGAAACATTCAAAAATAAACATAAACATTTAAGGCAATGAATAACTAAAACAAAATCCTTTTAAACATGAACTTAAACATAATATGGTAATGATAAATGAAATAATTCCATTTACTTATTCACATGGAAATTCTACTAATCGAATAATCACATGCAATATCAATAACCAATTTCATAATTATGGAATTCATAAATTTTAGAATTTAATTTCAATGTCAAGGCCTCGTGCCAGGACCTAGAGGATAACAATAATTGGACCCCAACCCGGAGAACCTCTATAACAAGACTCTAACCCGGAGAGCCTCTATAACCAGACTCTAAACCGAAGAGCCTCCGTAAATGAACTCCAACTCGGAGAGCCTCTGTAACCAGACTACAACCCAAAGAGCCTCCGTAACTGGACTCCAACCTGGAGGGTCTTCTGTATCCGGAACCCAATCTAGAGGGCTTACTTTTACTGGTCCCCAACCCGGAACATACAAGTCCAACACATTCAACTTATGAAGAGGTTGAAATATTACATAAACATTCATATTAAAACTAGCATACAAAATGTTAATACTTTAACCATAAACCATTAATGGAATAAAAATAACTCATCCACAGTCAAACATACCAAAAAACCGTAAATACTATATGTAATTATTATATCATAATAAATCAACTTCAAATAATCTAAAAATCCATCAAAGGATGTTAACATAGATGAAATAAAAACTATTTGAGAGAAATATATCCTTTTTGAAATCATTTAAAAGTCAAAAAATTATTAAATAAAACCATTATTTTGAAAATTCTATTAAAAGCTTATATGGGAAATGTCGACAATTTTATAACGCTGGAAAATATCCACACCCGCCGTATACGTTAAAAAAAATTCATAACTTAAATTTGTTGAAATGGTAAATAAGTACCTTGTTTGGAAAATGACAGAACGATTCCTTTCAAAAACGTATAAGGTCAAATAAGGATATAAATGACTTTAACCCATTTTCAATTCAATTGTAAAAATGTTTTGAAAGGCATTTTTATGATACATGGATGTGGATGATAAAGAGGTCCTAGAAGGTAATTACGTATAAACAACATTAGATAACAAAGAGATTGTGAAATCAGCCCTTACCTTATACATTTCCTTGGTCGTGGGTAGGTTAACATCCTGTATAATGGTGAAATAATTGTTATTAAATTATACAAGAACATATACATTAATATGATATCATATATGATCTTTTAACATTACTTTGTTACTAATATCTTAGTATTATCGTTGTTTGGGGTGTTAACTGATTCATTTTCCGTTAAATGTTTTGTTACGTAAGTCGTGTTTGTTATGGAAAGGTTGTATATTATTCATATCGAGAATTACATTAAGTCTTTAAACTGTATTTTTAACCATCAAATGAAAATTAGACTCGAATGGATACGATCGGGAATGAATCTCATCGCGTTCATGGAGACGGTATTCCGTACGTACGCACGAGCGACAATATCATTCTTTTGATATTAAAATAATATATAATTGTATTTTATATCATATATAAAGAATAATAATCAGTTTATATATATTATTTACAAAAATAAAACATCATTATCATACCCATCCAAATAATAATGTTTTGAATAACAATTACACCACGACATGGAGACGGTAAGCCGTACGTATGCACGTATGGTGACATGTCATTCAAAGGATGGACATAATACTAAATATGGTTGTACCATATTTACAATAATATCACAGAATATAGAAGATATTGGAGTTATTATTTTAGAATGGAAATTAAAAAGAATGAAGAAGTGTATGGCGAAAGGAACTTGAAAGAGGGTGGTGAAATCATTACCACCTTTTCAGGTTCTTCCTATTGATTTGATCAAAATGGCTCCTTAGGATGGATTTATAATCATAATAAGGACTCTAGATTTAGCTGAGGGAAGTTGAGAGTATAGTTGGTCAATGTCTGGCCGATCCAAATGGCTTTGAAGGTGTGAAATTGAGAGAATGGGGAGTGCCCTTTTATATGAGCTGTGAGGGGTACCTTATGAAAAGAGTGAAATATTATATTATAATAAAATAATTTTTAGTTAATAATGGATCCAAAGTAGCTTACTTCATGGAAAAGGTGGGTATGGGTTGAAATCAACTCATCCAATAGGTTTTATATAGGTTTGGGTCATTATATTAACCATATCTCTTAGATTTAACTCTTAGTTAAATAGTTTAACTTTTACCGTGTCTTCTTGTATTCTTACAGTATATGGTAAATAAACATACTATATACATACAAGATAATTCCAAGTGGTACATTAATGATACACCTATCATTATATATGTCTCTTTTCAAACCTTTATATTTTTAGGAATAGAATATCAATTTATAATATAATATTTGTTTTAAAAACTCTTTTATGTCAATTTGGACACTATTTGGTATATTGTTTTATCTAAATTCATAACAGCATTATTAATTCAAACCCTATTCATTTAATCAACCCTAACATGTCATAGTATCCTAAAAAATTCGTGTAAGGCATCAAACCTTTAAAATATTATTTATTTTAACATTTATAATACCATTTATTTGATTCTTTTATTAATAAGGAAAATTTTGCATCATCATTGTGGAAAGAAAACCTTAATTATTCAATGTCTAAAAATCATAAATAAAAAACTATTATATAGGAAATATTTTTATATTTATAACTAATATTTATAGTTTATTATAAAACATATATAAACTTATGTAAAAATTGTTTTACTAAGAGATATATGTTTATGTCATTTTTGCCTTTAAATTAATTAATGTAAGATGTCATTATCACTATCATGTGGATCCAAGTGGTCCAAAAATCGACCCATGGATGCCCATGGTCGGAATTGAATCATCAAATAGGGTTATTAGACGTGTTGTGATAATTTTATATTATTATAATATTATTTTGTTACCCTTATTTACCCTTTAACCACAGTAAATAATATACTTACCAAAATAATTATTCATAATTTATAAAAATAAAAGTTACCTATTTACACTAGTTGGAAATCCTGAATCCAAATATTGAATCCATTTTTCTAAATTCAAAACCTAGAAGTGGCGGGAACTAATTTAAAATTAATTCCTGTTGTTAAAATAAAAAGGGTGTTTTTATGAAATAATAACTATCAAAAGATTGACCCTTGTTTATGTCCAGTTTAAATGTCAAATTATATGCAATGTCCAACATTGGATTAATTGGTAAAAATATAATCTAATTATACATTAAAACCACTCATTAGTATAATTTATCACAATAATTTATTTTGATTAGAAAATTTGTATTTAATTAAAATTTAGTATTTTTCAGTATTCATCAAAAATTGTAAGTTCTCAGAAAAAAACCAAAAAATCATCATAAGCTAATTTTGATATTATGAATCCAAAAATGAAGTCCAATTTGAATAATAAAATTTATAAAATTTCAATATGTGGGTATTAATATTCATAAAGTCTACTTTGATTTGTCATGGTGTGTTATAATCTCGAAGATGTGTACAATGCAAGCCATTGCATTATTCAAAGGGAAACATAACATGAAAGCTTGGGGTGTTACAATTTTCCTCTAATACTTCCATTTTTTGTTGGACAAATTACGTCCATGTGTACTAAATATAATGTATTAGAAGTTTTAACATCACTTATAGATTTAAATATAGATTTATGTTGCTTTCCATATTGATAAGGACCACAGACTTATGAAGAATCAAACTTAAGTTCCGGTAGATCCTGAACATGTTCTTTCTTAGAAGGCTTACTAAGATTTCTTAAGTTACAGTGTCCTAGTCTCCAATTCCAAAGCCATGGTTGGTCATCAAATCAACTAAGGCAAGGTATATCTTGACTCCTAAGGTCTTCTAGGTTTATGGTGTTCACATTCTCATGCCAAAGGGCAGAGAAAATAAGCTCATCCTTGGAATTGTGAACTAAATATTAATTATTTATAAAATTCACAAGTTAAACTTCATCACATAATTGACTTGTGTGAATGATGTTATGCCTAAGACCTTTTACAAAAAGAACATTTGAAATAACATCTTTACCAAGAAGAATAATGTTACCTATACCGACAATTTCTCCTTAAGAGTTACCACCAAAAGTTACCTTTCCTCCTTTTGTTTTTAAAATCTTCTTGAAATAGTCTTCTTTGCCAGTCATGTTCTAGGAACATCCACTATCCATGTACCTTATGTTGTTTGTACTTCATTCATTTTCCTGAAAAAGAAAGAGTTAGTTCTTCTAAATCCAAACTTCCATGGATCTCAAACTATTAGATAATAAGACCTTGGGTAACCATATTTGTTTAGAAAAATAAGTCTTATGAAACCAAAGGGATTGAACTCTATTTAAAGAACAATTTTATTCCTATTTCCACCACTTTGGAATTTAGTACAAAAAGGAGAACTAGAAGGAAGAACATAATATTTTCTAAAAATAGGTTTTTCATAAGAATAATCCAGACCTTGATTATTTCCATGAGGTCAGATCTGGGAATACATCTTGTCAAAAATTTCCTTACCAGAAGTGAATTTTTCAAGAAGTTTATTCAATGAAAATATCTATGATTTTAGTCTTATGACTAAATTATTATCCTCAAGAATAATAGATTCAGAGTTATGTTTCTCTTTTAAAACATATTTTTCTACAAGAAAATTTTTATGATCCTCAGAATGTTTATCCTTCTCAGAATTAACTTCCTCATGTTTTTTAGAAAGATTTTGTAAAACATCATTTTTATCATCAAGAACATTGGAAGGAACTAAAATTTCATTAGTTAAAATAGATTCTCTCGAATTTTCTTTGTCAAGTTTCGTAGAAACATTATAATTCCTTTTCTCTTACAACATAGAAAACCTAGAAACCTCCTCATAGGAGGGAAAATAATTATCCTTATCTGACGAAGAAGATTCATCATCTGATCTAGAAAATTATCATTTAAAGACATATTGGTTAAGGATTCAGCTGTTCGTACCTTAGCCATAAAAAATTGATTTTGAAATGGAGCTCTGGCTATTAGATCAATTTTATATTTCCTAGAAGATTCATATTATGATGATTCATCAGAATAATCTCCACCACTGGAACTCCAAGTGTCACTGGCATTCAAGACTTTCTTATGCTTTGATCTATAGAACTTCTTCTTGTTTCATTCAGAATTATTATCTTTCTTGTCTCTCTTCTTGAGTAAAGGAAAATTAGGTCTTATATGACCAGTTCTTCTAAAATCATAACTTGTCACTTATCCATATTTTTTATCTTTAACATCTTTCTTTTTGTATATTTATTGAATGTCTTTCTTCCCTAATATCTTGTTAATCCTTCGAGCAAGATTAGGAAATTCTTTTTCAGAATGTTCACTTTCACTTGATTGAGATAAAATAGTGACATTGTTAGACTTAGATCTCATAACTCTATCAGGAGTCATGGATTTCACTTGCATATAGGTGTTTGTAAAAGATAAACTTACATTCCCATTATTAATCTTGACATTTTTAGCATCTATTTTTATTCTAGTCTCATGTTGAAGAAGAGTTCCAAAACGTTCACCCAGAGTAATTTTTGAGACTTTTCTATTTCCATCTATAGTAGTCCTTTTTGATTCCCACTAATTTTGCGTGATTTCTATTATCTTTTCCACAAGTTCCTCATCATCCAATCCTTTTTCACCCATATATTGTATGATATTGAGGATGGTCATAAATATCTGTTGTACCTTACAATGTGGTCCCCTATAAGGAAAGCTAAAACTAATATACTCATCCCTGAGAATAGATCTTCATGTTTCAATAACATTGGAAGTTCCAAAATGAGTAACTTCAATCTTCTTCCAGATACTATTTCAATCATCACAAGATGATATCTAAATGTAAATAGTTCTAGTCATGTAACATAGATAAGTATTTTGTACCATAATGTTTAGCTAATATTCTGTCTTTTCTGCATTAATAAAATCTTTATGCTCTTTTTCTGGAATCTTATAATCTCCAGTTAACATAATGTAGTTGTCAACACCTATATGGATCAAAAAGGTCTTCATTCTGTCTCTCTAGTTCTCATAGTCATATCCATGAAAGATCGTTGGTCTAGTTGGATTGAGATTATCTAATGTTTCAACATGATTTCCTCCATACTAAAAACATATTTTCTTCCATAGAACTAATTAGTAGTAAAAATTTTAAAAACAAATATGAAGAACTTGTGAAAATGAAAACTTGAGCAAGAAACCATATATGTAAATATAAGTATTTCAGACACCTCATATGATACCAATTGTAGGATTGAAATAAGAATTTAGATGCAAAATATACAAGAGGGGGTGAATTTATACTTTAAAATTTATTTTGGAACCTTTAAAGTTATGTTTAACAATGTTAAACAAACATTCCCAAGTCCTCTTAAAGAAACCTTTTATAATTTCTTAAAATAAATATTCTACCTTAAAGCATATAGAATCTATAATATAATCAGAGTTACAAAATTAAAAGTTGTAGAAAGTTATACTTCCCAACTTTAACGAAGTTAAGATACAGCAGCGGAATTAAAACAACTTGTAAAAGAAAACAAGTAACAATAAAATTTTTTTAACCCAAAGAGATGGGTATCCAACAACCTTGGATAAATGTCTTTTGATTTATACATTCAATAAAGTCTGTCTTACCCAATCCCAGGTAAGCCCTCAATCCAAAGATCAGTATCTGTCTTGATATCCCTGCAAGCCCTCGATTTAGAAGGATATTGGAACATCTGTCTTCCAATCCTTGAAGCTCATGATCAGCACGATCAGAGTCTGCACGAAGCATGTTAGAAAAAGTTGTTCACACCTGAACAAGTTTTTTACAACATCTGCACGAAGCACTATGAGTTTTAAGAGACTCTCTCTCTAGAAATCACTTCACAACTTTTTCACATGCATCATGATCATCCACTCTCTAAATTATGTGTTTCTCGTTCAAATGAGAATGTATTTTTAAGAAAAAATTCCCAACATTCGTCTCCTCTACAATGGTCATATTTTCATTAAATTTAGGAGGGACCCGGACATGTGGTACATAAACAACCATTAGTTTATAAGAGATTGTATCACATCATTTCAAGTAACAGAAACAATGTTATTTAAAGATAGATGTTAAGTATATGAAGTCTTTGAATCTGCTATCATTGGAATGATACATTAGGAAGCTCTAAAATTATCAGGAAAATGGATTCTTAAGAAATTAAGAAAACAGATTCTTAGGAATAATATTATCAAGAAAACAGAATCTTACGAAATCAGGAAAACACATTCATAGAAATAAAATTCTCAAGAAAAACAGACTCATAAAATTGGAATCACAAATACACCAGATTCAGTAACATGAATATCGGCATCATATATAAACTGGAATGAGTATTGAAAATCAACATCATATATATATATCAGAATCAGTATTGAAAATTGGCATCATATATACACCGGAATAGGTATTGAAAATCAACATCATATATACACCAGAATCGGTATTGAAAATCGTAATGAAAGATCTTGTAAGAATAAATGAATGAAAAAATCAGAATGACATATCTTGTAAGAATAACTGATTGAAAAAATCGGAATTACAGATCTGTAAGCCTAACATAATGGAGAAACGTAATGATATATTTGTATGCATATCGAAATGAAAATTCCGGATCTGAAGAAAAATACCGAACTTAAGAAAATATTCAAAACATAGAGAAGGTGTTTGTGGTTTTCAAAACATAAAACCCTATGGAATAGAGAAGTAATAAGATATCCTTATTGAATCTTAATTTATTTTATCCATATTCATATAATGGTTATGTTTAAAAGACTTATGTGTTATTCTTATACTTTTCCTTAAATGTTTATGCTTATTTATTGAAGTTTCTGCTATATTTTTATCCTTACTAAGCATATGAGATCACCCCTTTATTGTGTTTTAGTTTTCCTAAGTTGAGAAGATGTAATTTACAATTAACCTATAGGATAGGATAAGGGAAATAAGTGTGTTAAAATGGTGGAAAATTTTGTTTTTCATCATTTTAACAATTTAATATATTACTTATGTATGTATCTAGTACTTCCAAGGACACTAAACTGATCAGTCCTTCGAGACATGATTCGTTATATCATGACAATTTTATTTGATAATTCGCCGACTTTGGTTTACTGGGGTCTGGGCGTTACAGTTGGTATCAAAGTAAGTTTAGTAAAAACCTTGTAAGCTAGATTTAGAAAAACTCTGATTAGAGAACATTAACCTAAGATAGAATTTTCATATTAGTATATAATAACATCCTAGATCTTTTTTAATGTAGATATTTTGTGAGTTTTCCACAAAATACATCCCAGTATGGATATGGGTTGGTAGAGGTGGATCGTCCACAAATGTATCATGGAGTGAAAACTCCAACTATGAGTTTCGGGGCTAACCTGGGGTATCCTGGTACATGACAACGAGCCTTGATGCACTCTTGGTTACTCGACTCCCAGGGGATATGCTTAGGATAATTAAAATTTTATTTACAATCCATTATGAATGAGTTATGAGTATATACTTCCTAAAAGAGTTTTTTTAGGATTATGGATTATGTCAATAAATTGATCAATTTATGCTAAGTGTTTTACATGTTTACAATTATGTATTGTGACTCATAAACTAATGTAGTGTATTGCATTTTTTAGAAATGGATCCTAGTGGAAGGAATTAAAAATATATCAATGCACATAATATATGTACGAACATCCCTCCTGCACATGATAATTATTGTTGAGATGGTGATGCAACTGGTGCAGATTAACTTATCACCATACTGAGACAACTCACTGTGGTTATGAATAATAACCTTACCCATATGAAGAACCCTAATCCACAATGTAGAGGATCAATGTTAGGCCGATTCATGAGATAACTACCACCATCATTCAATGGGACTAAAAATCCATTTTTAGTTGAGAAATGGATAAGTTCCTTAGAGAAAATATTCCATGCTATGGGGTGTAGTGAATGGGAAAACGTTTTCATGGCAGTTTATAACATCTCATGATATACAGATTAATGGTGGTCATTGATTCAAAACACGACGAATTATGATGAAATATCAAATATGTAATGGAGGGTGTTTGAAGAGATTTTCATAGAAAAATACTTTCCTCATGACCATCGAGTGGATATGGAAAGACAATTTCTGAGTCTAAGGAAAAAGGATGATGAGAATGTCGTAATGTTTGAGGCTAACATTACATGGTTAGTAAGGCATGCTTTAGATTATATACATAACCCAATGAGTAATATTAATCTATTATTTGATGGGTTAAAACCATTTCTCTGTCAAGCATTAGTCTCACTATCCTTCTCTTCATACGAAGATATAGTCTCATGTGGTATCAATATAGAATAAAAATTCTCTAAGTCTTACGAATTTAAAGAAAAGAAGGAGATGAATAGACCTTCTGAACATATCGAAATTGAAATTAAGGGAAGAAGGTAAAAGTTGAATATCCATCCTACAGTAAATGTGAGAAGAAACACCCTGGTACATGCCTCAAGGGAATGGGAGTCTTTTACAAGTGGGTAGAAAAAGGCCACCAAGCTCTTGATTGCAATGGAAAGAAAGAGGCTGTCAATGTTGAATGCTACAATTGTAGAGAAAGGGGGAATTATGAAACTAAATTCCTTAAGGTCCAAGTAAATTTGCTCAGAAAAGGACAATGGAGCAAGGCCAAACTTATGTGATAACTACTACTAAGGTGGAATCTAAGAATGACATGATATTAGGTAATTTAATGGTTTCCTCAAATTTATACAATGCTTTATTTGATTATTGATCATATCATTATTTCATATCTTCCTAGTTTGATAAGAAAATTATATATTTCCAATTTTATTTAACAAGGTAGTTTTCAATCAAAAATCCTAAGGGAAGTATCATTGTAAAAAAATTTATTCAATCAGTTCGCATTAGGTCATATAAATTTGCTTTATCTACTGATCTCATCGTCATAACGATGATTGAATTTGATATAATCCTCGGTATGGATTGGCTTTCGGGCCATGATGCAATAATTTATTTTATAGATAAGTAGGTTACAATTTTTATGATGATGATAAAGAACACCTTATCATTAATTTTGAAATGTCACCATCTGATTCTTACCTTGATCTACCCCTAGTAGCTCTAATAAAATAAATTATTAGGGTGGAAGAGAATTAAATTACTATCGGTGAGGAAAATATTGTTGAAATAGAGGATGTAACTATTGTTAAAGGATATGTTGACGTGTTTCCATAGGATTTACCTGGACATCCTCCTAAATGAGAAATTGAGTTCTGCATTGATTTAATTCCGGATTCAAGGCCCATATCGAAGACCTCCTATAGAATGGACACAATGGAATTAGTGGAGCAAAACAAAAAACTATATTATTTGAGTAATAAAGGATTTATTCTCCCATGAGTTTCTCCATTGGGATCCCATATTATTTTTTCTAAGAAGAAAGATGGATCAATGAGGTTGTGCATTTACTATAGGGAGATCAATGTGATAATAATAAATAATAAGTGTCCTCTACCTCACATTGATGATTTATTCGATCAACTTTGTGGAGCTCAATATTTTTCTAAGAGTGACATTAATTCTGGATATCTTCAGTTGGGTGTAAAGGAGGAATTCAATCCAAAGACATCATTTCGTACCAGTTATGGGTGTCACAAGTTTATAGTAATACCTTTTGGACTGACTAATGCACCCTCAATCTTCATGGATCTAATGACTAGTGTTTTAAAGCAATATCTTAATGAATTTGTAGTAGTATTTATTGATGAAATCAGGGTCTACTAAAAAATGTATGAAGGTCATGAAAATCACTTGTGCACTATTATAAAAACTCCTAGATGAAATGAATTATATTGGATGATTAGCAAGTGTGAATTTGGGATTCATGAGATTTATTTTCATGGCTATATTGTTTGTAATGATGGAATCTCCATTGACAATTCTAGGAAAATTGCAATACAAGAATTTCCATCACTGAAGAGTAAAATTGAGGTACACAGTTTTATTGGTTTAGAAGATTATTATCAGTATTTCATCCAAAAAATTTACCGATTGGCTAACCCATTAACCAAGATCACGCATAAAGGGGTTAAATTTGTTTGGACAAATGAGTGTGAGGAATTTATTTAAGAACTAAAGAGAAGATTATTCAATGCTCTTATCTTGACTCTACCATCATGAAATGATGGGATACTTATATATAGTAATGCTTCAAAGAAAGGACATGGTTTTGTCCTTATGCAGAATGGTAGAGTTATTACCTATGCATCACAAAAGATAAAAATTCAAGAACAAAACTATCCCACACATGATCTTTAGTTAGAAGTTATATCCTATACTTTGAAGAGATGGAGACACTCTCTCTATGGTGACGAATGTGAGATTTATACTAATCATAAAAGTTTGATGTATATTTTTCTCATAAAAATAACTCAACATGAGGCAATGGAGATGGCTCGAACTACTAAATGATTATGATTACACTATACACTACCACCTGGGGAAGGAAAAAAAGGTGAAAGATGCTTTGAGTGGAAAGGATCATGGAGTTATGAACAATATGAGTGTTGAAAATGATTAAATTTGCATGGATCTAGTAAAGATGGATATGGGAATAACCCTGGAAGGAGAAACATCAACATAATTTCAAATGGTTTCCAAACCATCATTACTAGAAAGGATAAAAAGTTCTCAGACTGATTGTGAGGAGTTTAAATAGAAAATTAATGTTGTGAATGATGGTAGATTGATCGAATTCATGTATGAAGATAGAATTTTGAAATTTGGAAAAACAAATCGTGTTGCTGACATACCTGATCTAAAAAGGGAATTGTTGGATGATGTTCATCTTCAATTTCTCTATAAACTCTAGTAACACTATGATGTATAAAGATTTGATGAAACATTTTTGGTGCCAGAACATGAAGAGGGAGATTGCTGATTATATGTCAAGATTTATGATTTTTCAACTAGTGAAGGATGGAATACAACATCAAAGAGGATTAATGAAACCACTTCCCATACCTAAGTGGGAATTGGATGATATTACGATGGATTTTTTCATGGGGTTACCAAATACTCCTAGACGAAGTGATGAAATATGGGTCATTGTTGACCGTCTTACCATGTAAGAACATTTTATTTCTAAAAGAGAAGATTTACCACATGAACGTCCAGAAAGACTATATATTAATGAAGTTTTTAGACTTCATGGTGTACCCCTATTGATTGTTTCTGATCATGATCCTAGTTTTACAACAAGATTATCGAATGTTTTCAGAAATCCCTAGATATTGAACTTCATTTGAGCACTTCCTACCACCCCCAAACTGATGGAAAATCATAATGGACTATTTAAACCTTATAAGACTTGTTGAGATCCTTCTCACTTGACTTTCATGGTATGTGGGATAAGTATTTAACTATGGTATAATTTTCTTATAACAATATATTTCATTAAATTACTCAAATGGAACCATATGAAGCGTTCTATGGAAAAAGATGTCACAAAAAAACTTGTTGGGATGATTATAGTGAAATAAACTCCTAGTCCCAAAACTTGTTGAGGAAACAATGGAAAAGGATAAGGTAATCGAAACCCACATCAAAGCAGCTCAAAGTTGAAAAAAGAGCTATGTCAATAACTGAAGGAAGGATTTGTAATTTGAGGTAAGATATCATTTTTTGTTTAAGGTATATCTATAGAAGGGAGTCATACGATACGGAAAGAAGGGAAAATTATGTCCCAGGTACATCCAACCTTTTGAAATTCTAGAACAAATTGGGGATGTAGCTTACCGACTGGAAATGCAGCAAAGTCTCTCCAAATTGCATGATGTGTTCCTTGTATCATTGTTGAGAAACATGCCATAACCAAAAAATGTACTCCCCAATGAAGAAATAGAAATAGAACCCTATCAGTCTTATTGCAAATAGCCTATTAGAATTCTTGATACCAGATAACACCTATTGAGAAACCATGTGACTCGTCTGGTGAATATTTTATGGAGAAATAATAAGATGGAAGAGGAAACGTGGGAACCAAAGGAACTTATAATGAAGAACCACCTGAATCTTTTTATGCAGTAATATTATAGAAATTTTGAGGAAGAAATTATTTGAATGAGGGGAGAATGTAACACCGCAAGCTTCAACAGTACGTTTCCCTTTTAACAATGAAATAGTTTGTGTTTTACACAACATGGAGTTTTAACACACCACAACCAATACAACATGCCATTATGAATAGTAATACCCAATTTTTGAAATTTTATAAATTTTATTTTTTAAAATGGACTTCATTTTTTTATTTGGAATATCAGAATTAGCTTATGGTGAATTTTTGGGTTTTTTCTGAAAACTATTAATTTTCTATAAATAGTGAAAAAACATTGCGTTGTTTTTAAAACCGTCCTTTTATTTAAACTAGTACTCACCTGTGATATTGCACGGAGTATTCAATTAATGGTTTTTATTTTAATAAGAGATTAATATTTATAAAAGTGGAGAAGAAACATTAATGTATAGAATATTTTAATTAGAAAGTAATGCTTTATAATAATGGAATAGGAGTGCATAGAATATGGAGACACTATTTAAATAGTTGAAAAAGAAAAAGGAGTAATAGTATATGAATTTTTAAATTTTGAGGATGGAAATTTAAATACATTTTCAACTTCAACAATTACAATAATAGTAATGTGAAAACTGAAATAGAAAATAAATGATACAATAGTAGTTGTAATAATAAAAAAGAGACATGTTAAAATAATTTAATTAAAAATATATTGTATGAGTGGGATATTTGAGAAAAAATAAAACAGATTAAATCTATTCTGATATTGAACAATATGGAATGACGGAGGCAAAAAATTTTCACAAAATCACCAGAGCATATTTGTTGGAATTTTTACACATAGATTTCATAATTGAGACGCATTATAACCAAAGATTACACATACAAATGTATATAATGCATTGGAAAATATTTTAAATTCCATAATATTGATTATAATAAAAATTATATAATTTCATTCATATTAACGATATTGTAGAATGTTAAACATATATTTTATATTATACTGAAATTGCATATTGGAGAACACTATATAATATACTGGTTATACATCAATAAGAGATTAAAAGATTTCCAGAGTAAAATATGTTAAGATCCATAAATGATTGTACATATTTTTCTGGTTCCCAGGGGGTAAGATTAAGGGAAAGAGAAATGAGTGACAATAATACATGATAAGATCAATACATGTTTGTATTTCTTCTGAAGCTTGAAGCCTACACATAAAATTTATTTTAGATAAACCTACATATTAAATCGGAAATCTATCGCATACAGTTTAAATAGAAAGGTGGAAATCATCAAAAACATTAAAAGAAAAGTAGAATCATGAACCTAAATGTTTATTTATGCTTCCAACAATAGTATGATTCAATATTCAATAGGTGCATGAGGCATTGTCCAGTTTCTTTCCTACACATAAAACGCAAAAAAATGTTATTCAATAGTAAAATAACTAAATGAAATAATACAAATACATTGAAAGTATCCAAAACATCGAGTATTATTTTCATAGAGTATAATATTTTGTTAGGAATGAAGTTGTAAAAAAAATTAGAATCAGGGAATTATAGTCAGATCTTGAATCTTATCTTGAAAACATCAAGGGTGATTGTAGAGATCCGAAGCATGACGTACATGGACATTACATTACTTTTTCTAAATACTTAGTACATAACAAAAACACACACACAAGGATCATAATAGTTTAGTGTCTTTGGAAACTTGGAATATAATCTTCTAATCATGGTGAAAGATCTTCAACAACTCCCATAAAGATCTTATTTTTTAACCTAAAACCTTTCTTTATATCCTGGGGAAAAGAAAACATTGAAGGGTGAGCTCAAATGCTCAGTAAGGGTAAACAAAAGAAATATCAATCACATCATATTCATAAGAACATAACATTTTGGAAGTCTTAACCTGAAAAAAAGAGCATAATTTCATAACATGGGATAAATCATAGTAGTGAAATGAAATCCCAATAATCATAACTTAAAACATGAAACTTTGTGGCATACACACATAATCATAGAAAATCATATCTTATTAGTCAAGACTCATTTCCAAGACTATCTTAGTGGACGAATTCCATTTCTGAACCGAGTCACACTCGTTTCAGTCCTGTTTCACTGAACCGGTATTACCTACCATTCCAGCCATGTCAATCTCATGAGATATAAAATCTTTACCCAATGCATTGGAGGGAGATATAGGTCCCACCCATCTCATAATGATACCATTCTTATGTGTGCCACAAAATCAGAAATCATACATCATTTCATAACCCATGTAATAAAAATGGGATTCTTAAACATCATGACATCATAAACAAATTCATATAAGATAAAGGAATTCATAAAAATAATTCCATCACAACATTATCAAATCAATGTAATAATAGGGATAGAAACAGAACCCTATTTTATCTTAGATGGAAAATAATTTTGATAAAACACTTGAACTCCATTCTTGAGTAAAATATCCTTTCTACATCAAAAACATTTTCCTTTCTTAACATGTCATTCAATTTTAAACTAAAAGAAGTTGATTAAAAATAAACATGAAAACTTGTAAAGGAAACTTCTTTGAAATAATGTTTTAAAAATCCATTCTTGTCCTATTAGTTAAAATAATCATTCTTCTCGTACTTTTTTTGGAAAAGTCAAAAAGTACCTCGTACGAAAAAAGACAAAATATTCCTTTCATATCTTTTACTAAAAACACAGCAAAGGGTAAAATTGGAGTTAAAAAATTGTAGGTGAATGGAAATAATATTACATATTTAGGAAACAAGGATGTGGATGATAAAATACACCCCAGTAAATTTCAAAGTATAAACAATCTCGGATAAAAATGAGATTGTGATATTTCCCTTACCTTAGGTCTGATTTGCTTCGTATGTGTCTGAACCTCCTGTATAATGATTTAAATAAAGTCATTTACTTATTCCAGAATCATACTCACTGTTATGATATCATAAATTGTAGAGACCCGAAGCTTAACGTACATGGACAATACATTAAATTTTGCGGAATACTTAGTACATAACAAAAACACACACACAAGGACCGTAATAGTTTAGTGTCTTTGGAAACTCGGAGCGTAATCTTCTAATCATGGTGAAAGATCTTCAATATCTGCCATAAAGATCTTCCCCTTTTTTTATCTAAAACCTTTCTTTATATCCTGGGGAAAAGAAAACATAAAAGGGTGAGCTCAAATGCTCAGTAAGGGTATACAAAAGAAATAAAAATCATATCATATCTTTTTGAAAATTATAACCTGCAAAAGAGATCATAATATCTTAACATGGAACAAATCATAGAAGTGAAAATGAGATCACCATAATCATAACATGAAACTTGAAACTTTGTGGCATGCACACATAATCATGGAAAATCATTTCTTGTTAGTCATGACTAATTGCCAAGACTATCTTAGTGGACAAAGTCCCTTTCTGAATCGAGTAACCCTCGTTTCAGTCCTGTTTCACTGAACCGGTATAACCTACCATTCCGGCCATGTCTATATCATGAGATATAAAATCTTTACCCAATGCATTGGAGGGTGATATAGGTCCCACCCATCTTATAATGAATCCTTTCTTATGTGTGCCACATAATCATAAATCATACATCATCGCATAACCCATGTAATAAAAAATGGGATTCTTAAACAACATGACATCATAAAACAATTCATATAAGATAAAGGAATTCATAAAAATGTTTCCATCACAACATAATCAAATCCATGTAATAATAGGGATAAAAACAGAAGCCTTTATTATCTTAGATGGAAAATAATTTTGATAAAACACTTGAACTCCATTCTTGAGGAAAATATCCTTTCTTTTTCAAAAACATTTTTCCTTTCATAACATGTCATACAACTTTAAAATAAAAGAAGTTGATTAAAAATAAACTTGAAAACTTGTAAAGTAAGCTTCTTGGAAATAATGTTTTAAGAATCCATTCATGCCGTATAAGTTAAAAACATTTTTCGTACTTTTGTCGGAAAAGTCAAAAAGTACCTCGTATGACAAAAGATTCCTTTCATAGATTTTACTAAAAACTCACCGAAGGGTAAAAATGGATTTAAACAATTGTAGGTGGATGGATATAATATTACATATTGATGAAACATGGATGTGGATGATAAAATACACCCCAGTAAATACTTACGAATAAACAATCTCGGATAAAAATGAGATTGTGATATTTCCCTTACCTTATGTCCGACTTGCTTTGTAAGTGTCCAAACCTCCTGTATAATGATTTAAATCATGTTATTGACTTATTCCAGAATCATATTCATTGTTATGATATCATATATGGTTCACTTATGACATTATATTACCCGTTCTTTTGTAAATTCCATGTTAAAGAAGCGTTTTGGGTAAAATCGTTTCATTTATCTTAGGTGTTTTGACTTGTTGTTCTTGACATCATTATTACTTATATCATGATTTACTTACTTCCAGAATATAAAATATGATTTATATATCATATATATTCAGTATATATATATATATAATATATAGATAAATAAAATGAAAAACACCGTTCATGGAGATGGTAGTCCGTACGTACGCATGAACGCTGTTTTACTTTCCTTATTGTCTTGAAATGGAAGTAAGTAGATGACATACATATATATATATACATAAATCCAGTAGCTTTATAATGTCATATATTTCATTATTATTTCTTATATATACTTTATAATCATTCTTAAATGGTTAACATGGAGAATGAATCTCATCGCGTCGTGGAGACGGTAGTCCGTACGTACGCACGAGCGATGATATCATTTCCATAAATATTGAACTCAATTGGAGTGGATTATACAATATATCAGAATCAATATGATGTTGTAATAACTATGTATAGTTATTCTTTACACCATTATACCCATCCATGTAAGGTGGTGGTGGAAAATAGATTACACCACGGCGTGGAGACGGTATTCCGTACATACGCACGCACGGTGATTTCTTTTTCCGTAGGATGGATAGATGGTGAAATAGGGTTGTTTCATACTTACAATAACATATAATTATATGAGTGATACTGATGTTATTACTTCATAATGAAACAACCTAATAAGAAGAAGTGGAAGAAGAAATAAAGATGAAAGAATTGGTAACGGTAATTACCTCTTCTTTGAAGCGCCTCTTTGAGACCTCCTCTTAGGGCACTAAAATTGGTCTTTTAGGAAGACCAGAACCTCTAGGATGTTTCTAGGGAAGTGGAGAAGAGATTTTGGCAGGGTTTGGCCGAGCTTGAGACCTCAAATTGGTGTGAGGAGGAGGGGGAGGTGGTGTCCTTTTATAGGGGAGGAGAGGGGCACCTTAGGAATATCTCAAAATATTATTTTATATTAAAGTCAAAATCGGTTTATAATGGTTCCAAAGGGTCTTATTTCGAAGCTAAAGTGGGGATGGGTCGAAATCCTATCAACCAATAAGATTTAGACAAGTTTAGGGTATTATTTTAACCTTATCAATTAGATTTAACTCTAAGTTAAATAATTTAACTTTTACCGTGTCTTTTTGTTTTCTTTCACTATATGGTTAATACACTTACTATAACATGCCAAACGAACCCCAAATTGTTTATAATTAATATATATATCCTTATCTAAGTCAATTGGCCGAACCTTAGATTTTTAGGAATAAAATAACAATTAATAATATAATATTTTCTTTAAAAACTATTTTGTGTCAATTTTGACACTATTTAATATATGATTTTTGTGAAAGTCATAACAGAATTATATGTTCTAAACAAGTTGATTAGATCAACAATAATATATCATATCAACCTAGAAAATTATTGGAATTAATAAAAAGTCTCAAATTACATTCATTTGAGCATTTATAACATCAATTATGTTAATATTTCCTTAAAAGGGTAATTACTGCATCATCATTGTGTCATCAATAAATTAATTTATATAAAGTCTAAAAATTATAAATAAAATATCATTATGTAGGAAATCTTTTTAGCTTTCTAATGAATATTTAGAGTCGAATTTATCTTATGTATAACCCCATATTAAAAATGTTTTAGTAAATAAACTTTGATTTTAACTCTTTTAACTCTTTTTTGAATTAAATAATAATAAATGTCCTAATTTAATCCAAGTGGGCCTAAATGGTCATATTATATGCATAAGGTTGTTTTTGGTCGAATTACACTTATCCAATTGAATTAGTACATGTGTTAGGGTAATATTAATATCATATTTACCCTTAGTTACCCTATTTACTATTAACCGTGGTAAAAAACAGTAAAAAGTTACTATTCACCAAAAATTATTTTCATCTCATTGAACCACATTTTACTTACTAACATCAACCGTGTCTCTCGGATTTTTGAAATTCCATTCACAGAAGCGGTAAAATTAAGTTTTATGAAAAATTCTGTTTTTTTAACTACCACTTAGTAGTTTCACTATTCATCAAAAAATGAAGGTTTTCAGAAAAATGCCAAAATTTCATCCTAAGCTATATTTCATATTCCGAATTCAAAAATGAAGTCTATTTTACCAAATTCATAACATAGAAGTTGAATTAATTAATTTTATAATTAAATCCCGCTATTAAAACAAATAGCGTGTTTTTAAGAAACAATATCTATCAAAAGATTGACACTTGTTTATGTCTGGTTTAAATGTGAAATTACGTCCAATGACCAACATTGTATTAAATTGTAAAAATATATTCTAAATATACTTTAAAACTACTCAAATTAATAATTTATCACTATTAATTATTTCGATTAAAAAAAGTGTTTTTTAATTATAATTTAGTAATTTTCACTATTCATCAGAATATGAAAGTTATCCAAAATGTACCAAAATTTCACCTTAGGATAAATTCGATACTCCGAATCCAAAAATGAAGTTCATTTTGAAATATAAGATTTACAGAATTTTAAAAAGTGGTTATTACTATTCATAACGGCTAGTTTTAATAATATTTTAATAGCATATCGTTGTTTAGTGAAACTCGGTATTGCGTATTACACACGCTATCGAGGAAGGTCGCGATTGCGTGTAATTCAAGGAAAGTCAAGGATGCGTGTTGTGCAAGCTCCTTTTGGTGTAGCGTACAACACAAGACATTAAAAAGAATATTTTTTATAAAATCTTGGGCTGTTACATTCTACCCCCCTTAAAATGAATTTCGCCCTCGAAATTCGTCGAGGTTATAAATGGTTTACTATTTGAAAGTTTCTTTAATAGAAACCCACATCGTAAAAAGGAATATCAAAACCAATCTTTAAAAACAAAAGTATGAAACGTAACGGTTACCCAAATAAACTAATCACTGGGTTTCCACATAGGTGAAAATATGGATATGGAAGAGAAATCTAACCATCATGTTCTAATGGAGAGTGGTAGAGAACATGGCTATGGAAAAGACAGTAATCACGAATCCATAGATTTGTGATGATATAAGGTACCATCTGATTCATCAGGTATAAGATCACTAGGACAACATTTTTGGTTTTCAAGATCGTTTCCCTAAAGTTAAAGAATTGGAATAAATTCTTACTTTATTTTGGTATATTCTCACTATTGTTCGTGCCTTTAACAATTCCCACTTCATCTCTTAAATAAATGAAGTTGAATTTTTTATTCGTGAAGTGTTAGCAGATCATGTGATAGAATGACGGTTCATTCCATCTGTCTCAAACAAAAGGTTAGAAAAAAAAATTATATACATAAGTTGATCTATAGTGAGATTAATCATATATGGTTCCTAAAATGGAATTTATACTTCATATATCATACTGCTTAATATAATAAAACTAGTTTCTACTAAACAGGGACTTCCTGTAGGCCAGTGGTAGGCAATAAAGGCCAGTCGCACTTCGGTTGTGGGTTCGATCCCCACAGCCTTGTCCGACGCGATGGGCTGTCGCCCGTCCTGCAGGTTGTCCTTTTTCTAAAACTACATTACTATAACATCCCATCAATAATATCGAAAACAACTTATATCCTTAAACAATACTCACTTATGTCCAACATAATCCATTTCAATCTTTAGGCTTATCCATAATACTGCAGTCCACTCTCATAACATAGTGAAAACGATTACCAGAGATTTAATACCATTGTTGAACCCCATATATCATAAGATATGTTTTGTTGGTCACATTCCAAACATTCAAAGTCCTTAATCATGTATACTCTTGAATACTCATTGAACCTTAGTGAAAACATGAATGCAGTTAAAAGTTAATACTTTCCACATACCAAAATCCTCAAAATTCTATATACTCAAACCATGATATCACTTAGTCCTCATATCAATCATGAGCTCATGAATACTGTTAAACATTTCATTTTCTCGTTTTCCCTTCATTATGCGCATAATATCTCAATCACTTTGAATACCACATTAGACCAATACATAAATATTCCAATATTCCATGATACAATATTATTTTGAAATCCCATTACATAAACACTTAATCATTCCACCACATCGTTGTCATATTCAACATTGCCAATAGTGATCGCATGTGACTTCCCTTTGTCCTTTGCCTTAAGCGGTTGCTCATGTCGATCATCACTAACTCTTGGATTAGGGCATTTATTAGCATAATGCCCCATTTCCTTGCACTTGAAGCATTGAAGTGTTGGTTGTGCGTTCTCTGTAGTGTTTGCTTTATTCACTTCATTAGAATCCGTTTTTCCATTACTTCGACACTCAGCTGCTCGATGACCTTCTTTTCCACACTTAAAACATTTTCTAGTCCCTTTAAGACAATCTCCACCATGCTTCTTTCCACACTTTGTGCATAAGGAAACATTCATCTTCTTTTCACCATTATTCTGAGATTTCTCCATGAACTCCATCTTTCGTTTCTTGTCAAAACCATTAGATGGATATGTAACACCAACTTCCATTTCTACCTTGATAGCACAACGCACAATTTCTTCATAGCTACTGAAGTCTCTTATAGCTAATGCCCTTCGAAGACTTGGTTTTAAGCCACTGAAAAATCGATCAACTTTACTTTCAGGTTGGATGATAATGCCAGATGCATACCTTGCAAGTCTTGTAAAATTCGCTTCGTATATACCAACAGATTCATCATCCTTCTGTTTCAGCTCAAGAAACACCTTTTCCATCTTCGTTCGAAGAATACGAGGGAAGTACTTACTGAAAAACAAGTTCTTGAACTCGTCCCATTCCATGGACTCAATTTCATCTCTTGGCCTCGTATTCTTGATAAGATTCCACCATTGATCAGCTTCACCTTCCAAACGATATACTGCTAAGATGACTTTATCATGTTCAGAACATTGAAGAACTAAAAATATCTTTTCAGTAGTACTAATCCATTGTTCAGCAACTAATGGATCAGTAGACCCACTGAAAGAAGGCGGACGCTGCCTCATGAAGGATTCAACAGAATGTTGCTCCTTCCTTTTCTCGTTTGGAAGTCCTGCATGATTCATAGCTTGAGAAATTTATGTGAGCATGGCTACAAGATTTTGCATTCCAGCTCCCATATCGTTTGGTTGCTCAGGGGAACAATCATTGCATTGTCCATTGCATTGATCAACATGGTTCCTTCGGGTTCCAGCCATCGTCTAAAACCCCAAAAGAATAGTGTGAGAGGCAAAAATCATGCTAGGGAAAACAACATAATAAAGGGGGAGTACCTTCAATATCTAACATCTTAGGTTTAATTCTAAGATCGTTAGTGCAATTCTAGGACTATAACCTATACGTATACTTAACCTTAGGTACATCCCTAGACATACTTTAGAAATATCTCTAGGGATCTCACTAATGTTTTCGCATCCTAGTTTCCAAAGGTTGACTAAACCTTTCCTCTGATACCAACTGTAGAGACCCGAAGCTTAACGTACATGGACATTACATTAAATTTTGCGGAATACTTAGTACATAACAAAAACACACACACAAGGACCGTAATAGTTTAGTGTCTTTGGAAACTCGGAGCGTAATCTTCTAATCGTGGTGAAAGATATTCAATATCTGCCATAAAGATCTTCCCCTTTTTTTTATCTAAAACCTTTCTTTATATCCTGGGGAAAAGAAAACATAAAAGGGTGAGCTCAAATGATCAGTAAGGGTATACAAAAGAAATAAAAATCATATCATATCTTTTTGAAAATCATAACCTGCAAAAGATATCATAATATCTTAACATGGAACAAATCATAGAAGTGAAAATGAGATCACCATAATCATAACATGAAACTTGAAACTTTGTGGCATGCACACATAATCATGGAAAATCATTTCTTGTTAGTCATGACTCATTTCCAAGACTATCTTAGTGGACAAAGTCCCTTTCTGAATCGAGTAACCCTCGTTTCAGTCCTGTTTCACTGAACCGGTATAACCTACCATTCCAGCCATGTCTATCTCATTAGATATAAAATCTTTACCCAATGCATTGGAGGGAGATATAGGTCCCACCCATCTTATAATGAATCCTTTCTTATGTGTGCCACATAATCATAAATCATACATCATCGCATAACCCATGTAATAAAAAATGGGATTCTTAAACAACATGACATCATAAAACAATTCATATAAGATAAAGGAATTCATAAAAATGTTTCCATCACAACATAATCAAATCCATGTAATAATAGGGATAAAAACAGAACCCTTTATTATCTTAGATGGAAAATAATTTTGATAAAACACTTGAACTCCATTCTTGAGGAAAATATCCTTTCTTTTTCAAAAAATTTTTTCCTTTCATAACATGTCATACAACTTTAAAATAAAAGAAGTTGATTAAAAATAAACTTGAAAAATTGTAAAGTAAGCTTCTTTGAAATAATGTTTTAAGAATCCATTCATGCCGTATAAGTTAAAAACATTTTTCGTACTTTTGTCGGAAATGTCAAAAAGTACCTCGTATGACAAAAGATTCCTTTCATAGATTTTACTAAAAACTCACCGAAGGGTAAAAATGGATTTAAACAATTGTAGGTGGATGGATATAATATTACATATTGATGAAACATGGATGTGGATGATAAAATACACCCCAGTAAATACTTACGAATAAACAATCTCGGATAAAAATGAGATTGTGATATTTCCCTTACCTTATGTCCGACTTGCTTTGTATGTGTCCAAACCTCCTGTATAATGATTTAAATCATGTTATTGACTTATTCCAGAATCATATTCATTGTTATGATATCATATATGGTTCACTTATGACATTATATTACCCGTTCTTTTGTAAATTCCATGTTAAAGAAGCGTTTTGGGTAAAATCGTTTCATTTATCTTAGGTGTTTTGACTTGTTGTCCTTGACATCATTATTACTTATATCATGATTTACTTACTTCCAGAATATAAAATATGATTTATATATCATATATATTCAGTATATATATATATATAATAGATAGATAAATAAAATGAAAAACACCGTTCATGGAGATGGTAGTCCGTACGTACGCATGAACGTTGTTTTACTTTCCTTATTGTCTTGAAATGGAAGTAAGTAGATGACATACATATATATATATACATAAATCCAGTAGCTTTATAATGTCATATATTTCATTATTATTTCTTATATATACTTTATAATCATTCTTAAATGGTTAACATGGAGAATGAATCTCATCGCGTCGTGGAGACGGTAGTCCGTACGTACGCACGAGCGATGATATCATTTCCATAAATATTGAACTCAATTGGAGTGGATTATACAATATATCAGAATCAATATGATGTTGTAATTACTATTTATAGTTATTCTTTACACCATTATACCCATCCATGTAAGGTGGTGGTGGAAAATAGATTACACCACGGTGTGGAGACGGTATTCCGTACGTACGCA
This sequence comes from Viscum album, assembly GCA_963277665.1. Taxonomy (NCBI): domain Eukaryota; kingdom Viridiplantae; phylum Streptophyta; class Magnoliopsida; order Santalales; family Viscaceae; genus Viscum; species Viscum album. Next base: position 357,791,540 of record OY728167.1, read on the forward strand.
CGCGCGGTGATTTCTTTTTCCGTAGGATGGATAGATGGTGAAATAGGGTTGTTTCATACATATAATAACATATCAGTATATGAGTGATACTGAGGTTATTACTTCATAATGAAACAACCTAAGAAGAAGAAGTGGAAGAAGAAATAAAGATGAAAGAATTGGTAACGGTAATTACCTCTTCTTTGAAGCGCCTCTTTGAGACCTCCTCTTAGGGCCCTAAAATTGGTCTTTTAGGAAGACCAGAACCTCTAGGATGTTGCTAGAGAAGTGGAGAAGAGATTTTGGCAGGGTTTGGCCGAGCTTGAGAGCTCAAATTGGTGTGAGGAGGAGGGGGAGGAGGTGTCCTTTTATAGGGGAGGAGAGGGGCACCTTAGGAATATCTCAAAATATTATTTTATATTAAAGTCAAAATTGGTTTATAATGGTTCCAAAGGGTCTTATTTCGAAGCTAAAGTGGGGATGGGTCGAAATCCTATCAACCAATAAGATTTAGACAAGTTTAGGGTATTATTTTAACCTTATCAATTAGATTTAACTCTAAGTTAAATCATTTAACTTTTACCGTGTCTTTTTGTTTTCTTTCACTATATTGTTAATACACTTACTATAACATGCCAAACGAACCCCAAATTGTTTATTATTAATATATATATACTTATCTAAGTCATTTGGCCGAACCTTAGATTTTTAGGAATAAAATAACAATTAATAATATAATATTTGCTTTAAAAACTATTTTGTGTCAATTTTGACACTATTTGATATATGATTTTTGTGAAAGTCATAACAGAATTATATGTTCTAACCAAGTTGATTAGATCAACAATAATATATCATAGCAACCTATAAAATTAGTGGAATTCATAAAATGTGTCAAATTACATTCATTTGAGAATTTATAACATCAATTATGTTAATATTTCCTTAAAAGGGTAATTACTGCATCATTGTTGTGTCATCAATAAATTAATTTATTTAAAGTCTAAAAATTATAAATAAAATATAATTATGTATGAAATCTTCTTAGCTTTCTAATTAATATTTATAGTCGAATTTATCTTATGTATAACCCCATATTAAAAATGTTTTAGTAAATAAGCATTGATTTTAACTCTTTTAACTCTTCTTTGAATTAAATAATAATAAATGTCCTAATCTAATCCATGTGGGCGTAAATGGTCATATTATATTCATAAGGTTGTTTTTGGTCGAATTAAACTTATCCAATTGAATTAGTACATGTGTTAGGGTAATAGTAATATCATATTTACCCTTAGTTACCCTATTTACTATTAACCGTGGTAAAAAAAGTAAAAAGTTACTATTCACCAAAAATTATTTTCATCTCATTGAACAACATTTTACTTACTAACATCAACCGTGTCTCTCGGATTTTTGAAATTCCATTCACAGAAGCGGTAAAATTAAGTTTTATGAAAAATTCTGTTTTTTTAACTACCACTTAGTAGTTTCACTATTCATCAAAAAATGAAGGTTTTCAGAAAAATGCCAAAATTTCATCCTAAGCTATATTTCATATTCCGAATTCAAAAATGAAGTCTATTTTACCAAATTCATAACATAGAAGTTGAATTAATTAATTTTATAATTAAATCCCGCTATTAATACAAATAGCGTGTTTTTAAGAAACAATATCTATCAAAAGATTGACACTTGTTTATGTCTGGTTTAAATGTGAAATTACGTCCAATGACCAACATTGTATTAAATTGTAAAAATATATTCTAAATATACTTTAAAACTACTCAAATTAATAATTTATCACTGTTAATTATTTCGATTAAAAAAAGTGTTTTTTAATTATAATTTAGTAATTTTCACTATTCATCAGAATATGAAAGTTATCCGAAATGTACCAAAATTTCACCTTAGGCTAAATTCGATACTCCGAATCCAAAAATGAAGTTCATTTTGAAATATAAGATTTACAGAATTTTAAAAAGTGGTTATTACTATTCATAACGGCTAGTTTTAATACTTTTTTAATAGCATATCGTTGTTTAGTGAAACTCGGTATTGCGTATTACACACGCTATCGAGGAAGGTCACGATTGCGTGTAATGCAAGGAAAGTCAAGGATGCGTGTTGTGCAAGCTCCTTTTGGTGTATCATACAACACAAGACATTAAAAAGAATATTTTTTATAAAATCTTGGGCTGTTACATAAATGGTTCACTTATGGCTTTATATTACCCGTTCTTTTGTAAATTCCATGTTAAAAAGTGTTTTGGGTAAAATCTTTTCATTTGTCGTTCGTGTTTTGAATTGTAATTATTCATATGATTACTTAGATCATGATTACATAATTCCAGAATATAAAACATGATTTATATATAATATATATTCAGAAAATATATATATATATAATAGATCAGTAAATGGAATGAAATACACCGTTCATGGAGACGGTAGACCGTACGTACGCATGAACGGTGTTTTCTTTTCCTTATTGAGTTGAATGGAATTAAGTAGATGACATACATATATATACACATAAATACATAATCGTTATTATTTCATTTATTTCATTATTAATTATTATATATACTTTATAATCATTCATGAATGGTTAACGTGGAGAATGAATCTGATCGCGTCGTGGAGATTGTAGTCCGTACGTATGCACGAGCAATGATATCGTTCTCATGATTGTGGAATTGTATTGGAGTGTATGTATACTATTTCAGAATCAATATCACTTTACAATAATCATATATAGTTATTATGTACACCATTATACCCATCCAAGTATGGTGGTGGTGGAAAATGGATTACACCACAGCGTGGAGACGGTATTCGGTACGTACGCATGCACGGTGATTTCGTTTTCTGTAGGATGGATAGATGGTGAAATAAGGTTGTTTCATAATTATAATAACATATCAGTATATAAGTGATACTTATGTTATTACTTCATAATTAAACAACCTAAGAAGAATATGTGAAAGAAGAAATAAATATGAATGAATCGGTAACAGATATTACCTCTTCTTTGAAGTACTTCTTTGAGACCTCCTTTTAGGGAACTAAAATAGGTCTTTTAAAAAGACCAGAACCTCTAGGATGTTTCTAGGGAAGTGGAGAGAAGAAATTTTCAGGGATTGTCAGAGCTTTAAGGCTCAATGTGGTGTGAGGAAGAGGGGGAGGAGGTGTCCTTTTATAAGGAAGGAGAGGGGCATCTTTGGAATAACTAAAACTATTATTTTATTATAAAGCCAAATTCGGTTATAAATAGCTCCAAATTGATTTATTTCGAAGCTAAGGTGGGGATGGGTCGAAATCCTATCATCCAATAGAATTTAGACAAGTTCAGGTTCCTATTTTAACCTTATCATTTAGATTTAACATTAAGTTAAATAATTTTACTTTTACCGTGTCTTCTTGTGTTCTTACACTATAAGGTTAATAAACTTACTATAATAATCCAAAAGAACCCCAAATTGTTTATTATTAACATATATAACCTTATCTAAGTTATGTAGCCGAACCTTATATTTTTAGGAATAAAATAACAATTAATAATATAATATTTGTTTTAAAAACTATATTATGTCAAATTTGACACTATTTAGTAATTGATTTTTTTGAAGATCATAACAGAATAATTAGTTCGAACAAAGTTAATTAAATAAATATTAACATGTCATATTAACCTATAATATTAGTGGAATTCATTAAAAGTCTCAAATTACACTTATTTGTGTATTTATAATATCAATTATTCCAATTTTTCACTATTATGGTAATTAATGCATCATCATTGTGTCCTAAATAAATTAAATTATTTAATGTCTAAAAATTATAAATAAACTATCATTATGTAGGAAATCTTATTATATTTTTAATGAATATTTAAAATCATATTTATATTATGTATAACCCTTTATTAAAAATGTTTTAGTAAATAAACATTGATTTTAACTCTTTTAACCCTTCTTTAAATAAATTATTAATAAATGTCCTAATCTAATCCATGTGGGCCTAAATGGACATATTTTATTCCTATGGTTGTTTTTGGTCGAATTACACTTGTCCAATAGAATTAGGACGTCTGTTAGGGTGATAATAATATCATTTTTACCCTTAATTACCCTATTTACTTTTAATCGTGGTAAATAAAAGTAAAAAGTTTCTATTCACCAAAAATTATTTTCATCTCATTGAACCAAATTTTACATACTAACATCAACTGTGTTTCTCAAATATTTGAAATTCCACTCACAGAAGTGGTAAAATTAAGTTTTATGAAAAATTCATTTTTTTAACTACCACTTAGTGGTTTCACTATTCATCAAAAAATGAAAGTTTCCAGAAAAATACAAAAAATTAGGCATAAGCTATATTTTATATTATGAAATCAAAAATGATGTCTATTTTACCAAATTCAAAACATATCAGCTGCATTAATTAATTTAAAAATTAATTCTCGTCGTCCAAACAAATAGCGTGTTCTTAAGAGATAATAACTATCAAAAGATTGACACTTGTTTATTCTGGTTTAAATGTGAAATTACATACAATGACCAACATTGTATTAAATTGTAAAAATATATTCTAAATATACTTTAAAACCACTCAAATTAATAATTTATCACTATTAATTATTTCGATTGAAAATGTTTTTTAATTAAAATATAGCGTGTTTTTACTATTCATTAAAATATGAAAGTTACCAGAATGATATGAAAATTTATCCAAAGTAAATTTTTATTTCATGATTCCAAAGAAGAATATTATTTTGTCAAATTTATCTTATAAACATGTAAAAAACTAGATTTAATGTGGGTGCTCCATCAAAAGGCGGCAAAACTGCATTTTTTGAAAAATACTTATTTTACCCGAAAAATTTATTTTGTTCTTGTACCATGTTTTAGAAAATGTGTAAGACGAATAATAATTTTATAAGATTCAAAAATTAGTTAATACTATTCATAATGGATTGTTCATAATAATATTATAATAATATATCGTTGTTTAGTAAAACCCGGTATTGCGTACAACAGACGCTATCGAGGAAGGTCGCGATTGCGTGTAATGCAAGCCATGTCAGGGTTGCGAGCTGTGCAAGAATCCTTTGTTGTTTCCTATATAATAATCCAACCATATTTCATTTATACATTGAATATATATATATATATATATATATTCTCAATGTTGCGTAGAGTAACTATTATCAAAATTGTGTGTAACACGATCCAAGAATAGTGTTGCGTATACTGCAAGCTAATACGGTGTTGCGTATAGCGCAAGGTAATCATGGTGTAGTATAAAACACAAGAAATTAATGAAATTAAAAGAATATTTTTCATAAAATCTTAGGGTGTTACATTCTACCTCCGTTAAAATGAATTTCGCCCTCGAAATTTGTTGGGGTTATAAATGGTTTACTATTCCAAAGTTTCTTTAATAGAAACCCACATCGCAAAAAGGAATACCAAAACCAATCTTCAAAAACAAAAGTATGAAACACAACGGTTACCCAAATAAACTAATCACCGGGTTTCCACATAGGTGAAAATATGGATATGGAAGAGAAATCTGACCATCATGTTCTAATGGAGAGTGGTAGAAAACATGGGTATGGAAAAGCCAGCAATCACAAAGCCATAAATTTGTGATGATATAAGGTAACATCTTATTCATCAGATATAAGAGCACTAGGACAACATATTTGGTTTTCAAGATCATTTCCCTAAAGTTGATGAAATTGGAATTAGAAGAAATACTTTCGTGATTTTGGTATAGTCTCACCGTTGGTCGTTCTTTGGACAATTTCCACTTCATCTCTTAAAGAAATGAAGTTGAATTTTTCATTCATGATGTTTTAGCAGATCATGTGATAGAATGATGTGTCATTCCATCTATCTCAAACAAAAGGATAGAAAAGTTATCAAAAAATACATAAGTCCATCTATAGTGAGATTAATCATTTATGGTTCCTAAAATGGACTTATAATTCATATATCATACTGCTTAATTTAATAAAACTAATTTCTACTAAATAGGGACTTCTTGTAGGCCAGTGGTAGGTGATAAAAGCCAGTCGCACTTTGGTTGTGGGTTCAATTCCCACAGCCTTGTCTCACGCGATGGGCTGTCGCCCGTCCTGCAGGTTGTCCTTTTTCTAAAGCTATATTACTATAACATCCCATCAATAATATCAAAAAAAATTTATCATTAAACAATACAAACTTATGTCCAACATAATCCATTCCAATCTTTAGGCTTATCTAAAATTCTTCGGTCCAAGCTCATAGTATAAAGAAAATGATCACATGAATGCCATCATGTATCCCCTGTATATCATAAGATATATCTTGTTGGTCAAATTACAAACATGTGAATACCTTAATCATGTATTCTTTTGAAGAATGAATACCCATTAAACCTTAGTGAAAACATGAATGCGGTCAAAAGAAAACTCTTTCCACATACCAAAATCCAAAAATTCTATATACTCAAACCATGATATAACTTTCTCCTTATATCCGTCATGAGATTATGAATACTATCAAACATTTAATTTTATCCTTATCCCTTCATTATGCGCATATCATCTACATTCCAAAAATATCTGAATAACCTTTCATGGATACTGGTACCATTAATCATACACTTTCAAAACTCAAGGAAAGACAACAATGTAACAATCCTTAGATGACTCTTTATTCCATAGTACCATGAGATTACTTATACAACATTACACATGTTAAACATGTAATCATTCCACTACATTCTTAAACCATTGACCGAGCTTCAACAATTCTTTCATCTCACATATCATTTGTAGTCTCTTCATCATCATCAACATATATACTACCCATACGACCATATTGATTCTCTTCATGAGACTTTCCCTTAGGGCATTGGTTTGCATAATGCCCGTACATTCCACATTTAAAACATTTAACCATTGTTGATGTCGTAGCAATACCATTATCCTCATCCCTGGTGTTAACTGAACCTTTTCCTTTACACTTACTGGCTTTGTGTCCTTCTTTTCCACACCCAAAGCATCTTCTAGTTCCTTTGAAACATTCTCCTTGATGCCTCTTCCCACATGATTTACATAGGGGCAATTGTACTTTCTTTCCTCTATGATCATCATGAAACTCCATCTTTCTTTTATTAGCCGAGTCAGGAAACTTAACAAATTTTACTTTATTGATCATATTATGAGATTGCTGATTCAGCATAAAAATGATGTTTGGACTTCCACATCCCATTTCATTTGGTTTCTCATGAATTATATCATTCCATTGTCCATAATATCCTCCATTATCGTGAATCATCTTGTTTCCAACCATTTTCTAAAACCCAAAAAGAATAGTGTGAGAGGCATAAGTCATAATAAAGGGGGAGTAACTTCAATATCTAACATCTTTGGTTTAATCTAATATCATTACCATATTTCTAGGACTATATCCTATACGTATACTTATCCTTAGGGACATCCCTAGACTTACCTTAGAAATATCTCTAGGGATCTCACTAAAGGTCTCGCATCCTAGTTTCCAAAGGTTGACTAAACCTTTCTCTGATACCAACTATAGAGACCCGAAGCTTGACGTACATGGACATTACATTACATTTGTGGAATACTTAGTACATAACAAAAACACACACACAAGGATTGTAATAGTTTAGTGTCTTTGGAAACTCGGAATATAGTCTTCTAATCGTGGTGAAAGATCTTCACCATCTCCCATAAAGATCTTCTTTTTTTACCTAAAACCTTTCTTTATATCCTGGGGAAAAGAAAACATAAAAGGGTGATCTCAAATGCTCAGTAAGGTTAAACAAAAGAAATATCAATCAAATCATATTCATAAGAACATAACATTTTGGAAATCTTAACCTGTAAAAGAGAGCATAATTTCATAACATGGGATAAATCATAGTAGTGAAATGAAATCCAAATAATCATAACCTAAAACATGAAACTTTGTGGCATACACACATAATCATATAGAATCATATCTTATTAGTCAAGACTCATTTCCAAGACTATCTTAGTGGACAAATTCCATTTCTGAACCGAGTCACCCTCGTTTCAGTCCTATTTCAATGAACCGGTATAACCTACCATTCCAGCCATGTCTATCTCATGAGATATAAAAATCTTTACCCAATTCATTGGAGGGAGATATAGGTCCCACCCATCTCATAATGATACCATTCTTATGTGTGCCACAAAATCTTAAATCATACATCATTGCATAACCCATGTAATAAAAATGGGATTCTTAAACATCATGACATCATAAAACAATTCATATAAGATAAAGGAATTCATAAAAATAATTCCATCACAACATTATCAAATCAATGTAATAATAGGGATAGAAACAGAACCCTATTTTATCTTAGATGGAAAATAATTTTGATAAAACACTTGAACTCCATTCTTGAGTAAAATATCCTTTCTACTTCAAAATTTTTTTTCCTTTCATAACATGTCATACAATTTTAAATTAAAAGAAGTTGGTTAAAAATAAACATGAAAAATTTTAAAGGATGCTTCTTGGAAATAATGTTTTAAAAATCCATTCATGCCATATTAGTTAAAAAACATTCTTCTCGTACTTTTGTCGGAAAAGTCAAAAAGTACCTCGTACGAAAAAAGACAAAATAATCCTTTCATATCTTTTACTAAATACTCACCAAAGGGTAAAATTGGATTTAATCAATCATAGGTTAATGGAAATAATATTACATATTGAGGAAACATGGATGTGGATGATAAAATATACCCCAGTAAATTTCAAAGTATAAAACATCTCGGATAAAAATGAGATTGTGATATTTCCCTTACCTTATGTCCGATTTGCATTGTATGTGACCGAACCTCCAGTATAAGGATTTAAATAATGTCAATTACTTATTCCAGAATCATAATCATTGTTATGATATCATATATGGTTCACTTATGGCTTTATATTACCCGTTCTTGTGTAAATTCCATGTTAAAGAGTATTTTGGGAAAAATCGTTTCATTTGTCCTCCGTGTTTTGACTTGTAATTATTCATATGATTACGTAGATAATGATTACTTAATTCCAGAATATAAAACATGATTTATTTATAATATATATTCAGAATATATATATATAATAGATTATTAAATGGAAATAAATACACCATTCATGGAGACGGTAGACCGTACGTACGCATGAACGCTGTTTTCTTTTCCTTATTGAGTTGAATGGAATTAAGTAGATTACATACATATATGTACACATAAATCCAGAATCATTATTATATCATATATTTCATTATTACTAATTATATATACTTTATAATCATTCATGAATGGTTAACGTGGAGAATGAATCTCATCGCGTCGTGGAGACGGTAGTCCGCACGTACGCAGGAGCGATGATATCGTCCTCATGATCATGGAATTGTATTGGAGTGTATGTATACTATTTCAGAATAAATATCACCTTACAATAATAATATATAGTTATTATGTACACCATTATACCCATCCAAGTAATGTGGTGGTGGAAAATAGATTACACCACGGCGTGGAGACGGTATTCGGTACGTACGCACGCGCGGTGATTTCATTTTCCGTAGGATGGATAGATGGAGAAATAAGGTTGTTTCATAATTATAATAACATATGAGTATATAATTGATACTGATGTTATTACTTCATAATTAAACAACCTAAGAAGAAGAAGTGAAAGAAGAAATAAAGATGAATGAATCGGTAACAGACATTACCTCTTCTTTGAAGTGAATCTTTGAGAACTCTTTTTAGGGCACTAAAATAGGTCTTTGAAGAAGACCAGAACCTCTAGGATGTTTCTAGGGAAGTGGAGAGATGAAATTGGCAGGGGTTGGCCGAGCTTCAAGGCTCAATGTGGTGTGAGGAAGAGGGGGAGGAGGTGTCCTTTTATAAGGGAGGAGAGGGGCACCTTTGGAATAACTAAAACTATTATTTTATTATAAAGTCAAATTCGGTTCTAAATAGCTCCAAATTGATTTATTTCGAAGCTAAGGTGGGGATGGGTCGACAGACTCTTATACAATATAATTTAGACACGTTTAGGTTCCTATTTTAACCTTATCATTTAGATTTAACATTATGTTAAATAATTTTACTTTTACCGTGTCTTCTTGTGTTCTTACACTATAAGGTTAATAAACTTACTATAACAATACAAACGAACCCCAAGTTGTTTATTATTAATATAAATAACATTTTCTAATTCATTTGGCCGAACCTTATATTTTTAGGAATAAAATACCAATTAATAATATAATATTTGTTTTAAAAAACTATATTATGTCAAATTTGACACTATTTAGTAATTGATTTTTGTGAAAATCATAACAGAATGATTAGTTCGAAAAAAGTTAATTAAATAAATATTAACATGTCATATTAACCTATAAAATTATTTTAATTCATAAAAAGTCTCAAATTACACTTATTTGAGTATTTATAATATCAATTATTCTAATTTTTCACTATTATTGTAATTACTGCATCATCATTGTAACCTAAATAAATTACATTATTTAATGTCTAAAAATTATAAATAAAATATAATTATGTAGGAAATCTTATTATATTTCTAATGAATATTTACAATCATATTTATATTATGTATAACCCTATATTAAAAATGTTTTAGTAAATAAACTTTGATTTTAACTCCTTTAACCCTTCTTTAAATAAATTAATAATAAATGTCCTAATCTAATCCAAGTGGGCCTAAATGGTCATATTGTATTCCTAAGGTTGTTTTTGGTCGAATTAAACTTGTCCAATAGAATTAGGACATGTTTTAGGGTAATAATAATATCATTTTTACCCTTAATTACCCCATTTACTTTTAACTGTGGTAAATAAAAGTAAAAAGTGACTATTCACCAAAAATTATTTTCATCTCATTGATCCACATTTTACTTACTGACATCAACTGTGTCTCTCGAATTTTTGAAATTCCACTCACAGAAGTGGTAAAATTATGTTTTATGAAAAATTCATTATTTTAACGACCACATAGTGGTTTCACTATTCATCAAAAAAATGAAAGTTTCTAGAAAAATACCAAAAATTAGGCCTAAGATATAATTGATATTATGAACTCAAAAATGATGTCTATTTTACCAAATTCAAAACATATCAGTTGCATTAATTAATTTAAAATTTAATTCCCTTCGTCAAAACAAATAGCGTGTTCTTAAGAGATAATAACTATCATAAGATTGACACTTGTTTATGTCTAGTTTAAATGCGAAATTACATCCAATGACAAACATTGTATTAAATTGTAAAAATATATTCTACATATACTTTAAAACCACTCAAATTAATAATTTATCACTATTAATTATTTCGATTGAAAAAGTTGTTTTTAATTAAAATATAGCGTGTTTTTACTATTCATTAAAATATAAAAGTTACCAGAATGATATGAAAATTTATCCAAAGTAAATTTTTATTTCATTATTCCAAAGAACAATTTTATTTTGTCAAGTTGAACTTATAAACATGTGAAAAAATAGATTTAAGGTGGGTGCGCCATCAAAAGGCAGCAAAACTGCATTTTTTTAAAAATACTTATTTTACCCGAAAAATTAATTTTGTTCTTTTACCATGTTTTAGAAAATGTGTAAGACGAATAATAATGTTATAAGATTCAGAATTTATTAAATACTATTCATAATGGCTAGTTCATAATAATATTATAATAATATATCGTTGTTTAGTAAAACCCGGTATTTCGTATAACACACGCTATCGAGGAAGGTCACGATTGCGTGTAATGCAAGCCAAGTCAAGGTTGCGTGCTGTGCAAGAATCCTTCATTGTTTCGTATATCATAATCCAACCATATTTCATTTATACATTGAATATATATATATATATATATACTCAATGTTGCGTAGAATAACTGTTATCAAAATTGTGTGTAACACGATCCAAGAATAGTGTTGCGTATACTGCAAGCTAATACGGTGTTGCGTATAGCGCAAGGTAATCTTGGTGTAGTATACAACATAAGACATTAATGAAATTAAAAGAATATTTTTCATAAAATCTCGGGGTGTTACATTCTACCCCCCTTAAAATGAATTTCTCCCTCAAAATTCATTGGGGTTATAAATGGTTTACTATTCCAAAGTTTCTTTAATAGAAACCCATATCGTAAAAAGGAATACCAAAACCAATATTTAAAAAAAAGTATGAAACATAACGGTTACCCGAATAAACTAATCACTGGGTTTCCACATAGGTGAAAATATGGATATGGAAGAGAAATCTAACCATCATGTTCTGATGGAGAGTGGTAGAGAACATGGCTATGGAAAAGCCAGAAATCACAACGCCATAAATTTGTGATGATCTAAGGTACCATCTGATTCATCAGATATAAGAGCACTAGAACAACATTTTTGGTTTTCAAGATCATTTCCCTAAATTTGATGAAATTGGAATTAGAAGAAATACTTTCGTGATTTTGGTATAGTCTCACCGTTGGTCATTCTTTGGACAATTTCCACTTCATCTCTTAAAGAAATGAAGTTGAATTTGTCATTCGTGACGTGTTAGCAGATCATGTGATATAATGATGTGTCATTCCATCTGTCCCAAACAAAAGGTTAGAAAAGTTATCAAAAAATACATAAGTCCATATATAGTGAGATTAATCATTTATTGTTCCTAAAATGGACTTATACTTCATATATCATACTGCTTAATATAATAAAACTAGTTTCTACTAAATAGGGACTTCCTGTAGGCCAGTGGTAGGTGATTAAGGCCAGTCGCACTTCGGTTGTGGGTTCGATTCCCATAACCTTGTCCGACATGATGGGTTGTCGCCCGTCCTGCAGGTTGTCTTTTTTCTAAAGCTATATTACTATAACATCCCTTCAACAATATTAAAAATGTTTTATCCTTAAACAATACTAACTTATGTCCAACATAATCTATTCCAATCTTTAGGCTTATCTAAAATACTTCTGTCTAAGCTCATAGTATAAAGAAAATGATCACTTGAATGCCATCATTTATCCCCTGTATATCATAAGATATATCTTATTGGTCAAATTACAAACATGTAAATACCTTAATCATGTATTCTCTTGAAGAATGAATACCCATTGAACCTTAGTGAAAACATGAATTCAGTCAAAAGTTATCTCTTTCCACATACCAAAATCCAAAAATTCTATATACTCAAACCATGATATAACCTTCACGTTATATCAGTCATGAGCTCATGAATACTATCAAACATTTAATTTTATCCTTATCCCTTCATTATGCGCATATCATCTACATTTCAAAAATATCTGAATAACCTTTCATGGATACTGGTACCATTAATCATACACTTTCAAAACTCACGGAAAGACAACAGTGTAATAATCCATAGATGTCTCTTTATTCCATAGTACCATTAGATTACTTATACAACATTACACATGATAAACATGTAATCATTCCACTACATTCTTAAACCATTGACCGAGCATCAACAATTCTTTCATCTCACATATCATTTTTAGTCTCTTCATCATCATCAACATAAATACTACCCATACGACAATATTGATTCTCTTCATGAGGCGTTTCCTTAGGGAATTGGTTTGCATAATGCCCGTACATTCCACATTTAAAACATTTAACAATTGTTGATGTCGTAGCAATACCATTATCTTTATCCCTGGTGTTAACTGAACCTTTTCCTTTACACTTACTGGCTTTGTGTCCTTCTTTTCCACACCCAAAGCATCTTCCAGTTCCTTTGAAACATTATCCTTGGTGCCTCTTCCCACATGATTTACATCGGGAAAATTGAACTTTCTTTCCTCTATGATCATCATGAAACTCCATCTTTCTTTTATTAGCTGATTCTGGAAACTTAACAAATTTTACTTTATTGATCATATTATGAGATTGCTGATTCCGCATAATAATGATTTTTGGACTTCCACATTCCATTTAATTTGGTTGCTCATGAAGAATATCATTCCATTGTCCACAATTTCCTCCATTATCGTGAATCATCTTGTTTCCATCCATTTTCTAAAACCCAAAAAGAATAGCGTGAGAGGCAAAAATCATAATAAAGGGGGAGTCACTTCAATATCTAACATCTTTGGTTTAATCTAATATCGTTACCAGAGTTCTAGGACTATATCCTATACGTATATTTATCCTTAGGGACATCCCTAGACATACCTTAGAAATATCTCTAGGGATCTCACTAAAGTTCTCGCATCCTAGTTTCCAAAGGATGACTAAACCATTCCTCTGATACCAACTGTAAAGACCCGAAGCTTGACGTATATGGACATTACATTACTTTTGCGGAATACTTAGTACATAACAAAAACACACACACAAGGATCGTAATAGTTTAGTGTCTTTGGAAACTCGGAATATAATCTTGTAATCGTGGTGAATGATCTTCAACATCTCCCATAAAGATCTTCTTTTTTTTACCTAAAACCTTTCTTTATATCCTGGGTAAAATAAAACATAAATGGGTGAGCTCAAATGCTCAGTAAGGGTAAACAAAAGAAATTTCAATCACATCATATTCATAAGAACATACCATTTTGGAAATCTTAACATGCAAAAGAGAGAATAATTTCATAACATGGGATAAATCATAGTAGTGAAATGAAATCCCAATAATCATAACATAAAACATGAAAATTTTTGGCATACACACATAATCATAGATAATCATATCTTATTAGTCAAGACACATTGCCAAGACTATCTTAGTGGACAAATTCCATTTCTGAACCGAGTCACCCTCATTTCAGTCCTGTTTCACTGAACCGGTATAACCTACCGTTCCAGCCATGTCTATCTCATGAGATATAAAATCTTTACCCAATTCATTGGATGGAGATATAGGGCCGACCCATCTCACAATGATACCATTCTTATGTGTGCCACAAAATCATAAATCATACATCATTGCATAACCCATGTAATAAAAATGGGATTCTTAAACATCATGACATCGTAAAAAAATTCATATAAGATAAAGGAATTCATAAAAATAATTCCATCACAACATTATCAAATCAATTTAATAATAGGGATAGAAACAGAACCCTATTTTATCTTAGATTGAAAATAATTTTGATAAAATACTTGAACTCCATTCTTAAGCAAAATATACTTTCTACTTCAAAAACATTTTTCCTTTACTAACATGTCATACAATTTTAAACTAAAAGAAGTTGACTATAAATAAACTTGAAAAATTGTAAAGGATGCTTCTTGGAAATAATGTTATAAAAATCCATTCATGCCGTATTAGTTAAAAAAACATTCTTCTCGCACTTTTGTTGGAAAAGTCAAAAAGTACCTCGTACGAAAAAAGACAAAATATTCCTTTCATATATTTTACTAAAAACTCACCAAAGGGTAAAATTGAATTTAAACAATTTTAGGTGAATGGAAATAATATTACATATTTAGGGAACATGGATGTGGATGATAAAATACACCCCAGTAAATTTAAAGTATAAACAATCTCAGATAAAAATGAGATTGTGATATTTCCCTTACCCTAGGTCTGATTTGCTTCGTATGTGTCCGAACCTCCTGTATAATGATTTAAATAATGTCATTGAATTATTCCAGAATCATAATCATTGTTATGATATCATATATGGTTCAATTATGTCTTTATATTACCCGTTCTTTTGTAAATTCCATGTTAAAGAGTGTTTTGGGTAAAATCGTTTCATTGGTCGTCCGTGTTTTGACTTGTAATTATTTATTTGATTACTTAGATCATTATTACTTAATTCCAGAATATAAAACATTATTTATATATAATATATATTCAGAATATATATATATATATAATAGATCAGTAAATGGAAAGAAATACACCGTTCATGGAGACGGTAGACCGTACGTACGCATGAACGCTGTTTTCTTTTCCTTACTGAGTTGAATGGAATTAAGTAGATGACATATATATATATATACATAAATCCATAATCATTATTATGTCATATATTTCATTATTACTTATTATATATACTTTATAATCATTCATGAATGGTTAATGTGGAGAATGAATCTCATCGCGTTGTGGAGACGGTAGTCCGTACGTACGCACGAGCGATGATATCGTTCTCATGATCGTGGAATTGTATTGGAGTGTATGTATACTATTTCAGAATCAATATCACTTTAAAATTATCATATATAGTTATTATGCACACCATTATACCCATCCAAGTAAGGTGGTGGTGGAAAACAGATTACACCACGGCGTGGAGACGGTATTCGGTACGTACGCACACGCGGTGATTTTTTTTCCGTAGGATGGATAGATGGTGAAATAAGGTTGTTTCATAATTATAATAACATATCAGTATATAAGTGATACCGATGTTATTACTTCATAATGAAACAACCTAAGAATAATAAGTGAAAGAAGAAATATAGATGAAAGAATCGGTAACAGACATTACCTCTTCTTTGAAGTGCTTCTTTGAGACCTCCTTTTAGGGCACTAAAATAGGTCTTTGAAGAAGACGAAAACCTCTAGGATGTTTCTAGGGAAGTGGAAAGAAGAAATTGGCAGGGTTTGGCCGAGCTTGAAGGCTCAATGTGCTGTGAGGAAGAGGGGGAGGAGGTGTCCTTTTATAAGGGAGGAGAGGGGCACCTTTGGAATAACAAAAACTATTATTTTATTATAAAGTCATATTTGGTTTTAAATAGCTCCAAATTGATTTATTTTTAAGCTAAGGTGGGGATGGGTCGAAATCCTCTCATCCAATATAATTTAGTCAAGTTTATGTTCCTATTTTAACCTTATCATTTAGATTTAACATTAAGTTAAATAATTTTACTTTTACCGTGTCTTCTTGTGTTCTTAGAGTATAAGGTTAATAAACTTACTATAACAATACAAAGAAACCCCAAGTTGTTTATTATTAATATATATAACCTTATCTAAGTCATTTGGCCGAACCTTAGATTTTTAGGAATAAAATAACAATTAATAATATAATATTTGTTTTAAAAACTATATTATGTCAATTTTGACACTATTTAGTAATTGATTTTTCTAAAAATCATAACAGAATGATTAGTTCGAAAAAAGTTAATAAAAAGAATATCAACATGTCATATTAGGCTATAAAATTAGTGGAATTCATAAAAAATCTCAAATTACACTTATTTGGGTATTTATAATTTCCATTATTCTAATTTTTCACTATTAATGTAATTACTGCATCATCATTTTGTCCTAAATAAATTAAATTATTTAATGTCTACAAATTATAAATAAAATATCATTATGTATGAAATCTTATTTATCTTTCTAATGAATATTTACAATCGTATTTATATTATGTATAACCCTATATTAAAAATGTTTTAGTAAATAAACATTGATTTTAACTCTTTTAACCCTTCTTTAGATAAATTAATAATAAATGTCCTAATCTAATCCATGTGGGCCTAAATGTTCATATTTTATTCCTAAGGTTGTTTTTGGTCGAATTACACTTAACCAATAGAATTATGACATGTGTTAGGGTAATAATAATATCATTTTTACCCTTAATTACCCTATTTACTTTTAACTGTGGTAAATAAAAGTAAAAAGTTACTATTCACCAAAAATTATTTTCATATCATTGAACCACATTTTACTTACTGATATCAACTGGGTCTCTCGGATTTTTGAAATTCCACCCACAGAAGTGGTAAAAGTAAGTTTTATGAAAAATTCATTTTTTAACTACCACTTAGTGGTTTCACTATTCATCAAAAAATGAAAGTTTCCAGAAAAATACCAAAAATTAGGCCTAAGATATATTTGATATTATAAACTCAAAAATGATGTCTATTTTACCAAATTCAAAACATATCAGTTGCATTAATTAATTTAAAATTTAATTCCCGTCGTCAAAACAAATAGAGTGTTCTTAAAAGATAATAACTATCAAAAGATTGACACTTGTTTACGTCTGGTTTAAATGTGAAATTACATCCAATGACCAACATTGTATTAAATTGTAAAAATATATTCTAAATATACTTTAAAACAATAGAAATTAATAATTTATCACTATTGATTATTTCGATGGAAAAGTTGTTTTTAATTAAAATATAGCGTGTTTTTACTATTCATTAAAATATGAAAGTTACCAGAATGATATGAAAACTTATCCCAAGTAAATTTTTATTTCATGATTCCAAAGAATAATTTTATTTTGTCAAATTGAACTTATAAACATGTCAAAAACTAGATTTAAAGTGGGTGCACCATCAAAAGGCGGCAAAACTGCATTTTTAAAAAAATACTTATTTTACCCGAAAAATTTATTTTGTTCTTATACCATGTTTTAGAAAATGTGTAAGATGAATAATAATGTTATAATATTCAAAATTTAGTTAATACTATTCATAATGGCTAGTTCATAATAATATTATAATAATATATCATTGTTTAGTAAAACCCGGTATTGTGTACAACACACGCTATCGAGGAAGGTCTCGATTGCGTGTAATGCAAGCCAAGTCAGGGTTGCGTATTGTGCAAGAATCCTTCGTTGTTTCGTATATCATAATCCAACCATATTTCATTTATAGATTTAATATAAATATATATATACTCAATATTGCATAGAATAACTATTATCAAAATTGTGTGTAAGACGATCCAAAAATAGTGTTGCGTATACTGCAAGCTAATACAGTGTTGTGTATAGCGCAAGGTAATATTGGTATAGTATACAACAGAAGGTATTAATGAAATTAAAAAAATATTTTTCATAAAATCTCGGGGTGTTACAGTGATTTTATAGTTCAAGAAACACCGTCATAAATGGCCGCCGACATCGCAATAATAAATGCATGTTTAGGCTGGTTGGTCTTCTCCATATACTTCACAGAAGCCAAAACCTACAGATCATCATTCACCATTTCAAAATTTAATGTTACCATCATCCTAATTAATTTAAAAATACCAAGAAAGAGGCACAATGATCAGGAAGGAGATATGAAAATAATGAAACAATAAATTGAATGAAAGAAATCATACCATCTAAAATTTGGAGGATGAGTTGAGGGTCTCTTGGAGTGGGTTGTAGTGTTGATGGAGGTAGGGTTACCTAATTCCTTCGATGTAAGAAACAGTGGAAACACATTTTATGTGAGATATTTACCTGAATAGTCTTACAAATTTCCATTATAGAGTTCACTAAATCAGATCTTCAATAACAGTGACATAGAGCCTACACATTAATTGGGAAATGTCTAGCATACACTTTAAAGAGGAAGGTGGAAAACATAAAAAACATTGAAAAAAAAGTAGAAACACAAACCTCAATGTTTATTAGTGCTTCCAACAACAGTATGATTTAATCTTAAACATGTTCATGAGGTGTTGTCCAGCTTTTTTTCCTGCCCAGAAAACATATGAAAAATGTTATTAAATAGTAAAATAACTAATGGAAATAAAAGAATAGAAAAAGGAAAAAAAATTATGTTTCAAATCCCAAACAGGTGTTGTTGTTAACCTGTCCATAGCTGGACAGTTCCAGTAAGACAACCTCAGTCCATTAGTTGGTGTGGTCTTTAGAGTAGGAACCACCACATCTTGTTTCTATTGAATATTGATTGTAGTTACTCTTGAACTTAAACTTGAGTGAAGTCAATATGGTGTCCATTAAGACATCTCAGTAGATCTTCCCGGTATGCACCCCCTTAGCATCAACCGTACTACGTAAGTTAATGTTCTTATACAATAATCAACTAGAACCCAAATTTTTAATAAGATATAACACAGAAGCAGAGTCATGTGGATAAGAGTTCATAAATTAAAAATGTTAAAGCCGTGAAATATGGGTCTACTACCAGCCAAATAAGCTTAATGAATGAAATTATTAATTGCGAACCACAAATAATTAGTAAAAATTAATTATGACATATCAAATTTTTTAATCCAGATATAAGTATGAACATATTTAATAGGAATTTCAACATGGAAAACCATAAGAATGATTAATAAGAAAAGTCACCTGTCAATATAATAGTTGTAGTATGGTAATAAGAAATAAATGAACATGCCGAAATGTTACCTTTGAACAGACGGACAACTTATGAGTACATTGGCTACATCTTTATTCTTCTTCTTAAGACTATATTTTTCCTACAAGCAGTAAAGAAAAAAAAGTTCAAAAGAAAGAAGAAGTAATATGGTATAGAATAAAAAATTTATAAGAAATATTTATGTGTTTATGTTCATGAAAACACACATGTATCTAGAAATAATACAACTTTCAAGAACAAAAAATCAATGCTTTTTTAGGACAGTAATGTTTTGTTTTCAACAGCTGAACTATTAGAAATCAGAGCATTGATAATTCCATCACATGTTTCATCACCATATGTGTTGTTTGGAGTGTCTAGAAAACATGAATGAGAGATATCACATGGCACTGAAAATCATAGGGGCCAATGGACAGCGGGGAAGGAGGTCAGATATGCATGTTAAGGAGATTAAAGAAGATGTAGGGGGCACAAAGATAACATGTGTGGCTGAAAGCACTGAGGATAACCATGGGGCCTATATGCCTGATACTGAATGTGTGGATAAATATTGGTTTCATCCTGGGAAATGGTGCATGGCCTGGGTGAGTAGCAGGGCCTGGAAAGAACACCAGGTTACAGTTGAGTTCTAGAACCCCACTTGATGAGCTTGATGTTGGGTCAAGAACGGATGGGAAGGACATAGGACCAATGAGCGATGGAGGTAACCTAGTGGTGGATAAGTAGTAGGTCTGTTGTGGTGCTTCATGTTTTTTGATAACCAGTCCAGAAAGGAGGAAATTATAAAATGGGAAAGTAGATAAATACATGGAACAACCTATAACGAACTGGAAAACTGAAAATGTATTTTTGTTCAAGGAAAACATGGCATATCTACAATAGACTCCAAGTAGTTTAATTTTATAAATTAAGAATAAAATAATTACTTACAATAGTAAATGATGCTATATTGGCATGGGATTAACTGTAATTTGATGCATGCTTGAAAAATTAGATAAAAATATAACTTCATATAGAGAGAACATCAGAATTATAATACAAAAGAGAAGAATCAGAAGGGGGAGGAGGAAAAGGGAAGGGAGAAGTTTGAAAGGAGATAAAATAACAATCCATTATAGTAAAGTAGAAACCCAAATAGCATTAAAAAAGTTGATTGACAAATAACTGTAATGAAACACAGAATATAACCAAAAACATACATGTTTTAGCAACTTTTCTGTCAAATCTGGAACCTTTGTAACCACCAAAGGGAACATATTGAAATAGATTTGGAACCCCTATCAATCACCAACGGGAAACATACATGTTTCAACATTACCATAACTGTCAAATCTGTAACCCTTGTAACAACCATAGGGAAACATACATGTCTCAGTTCTGTTCAGACATCCCAAATAACAGAAATTTTCTATCAGTCTGAATAGAATTTCTCAATCATTGTGAACATAATATGTCAATCGGACATAACCTCTTATAGTGAATTTTCAACCAGTCAGAACAAATATGAGTTTTTTGTATCGTTTACATACCTAATCCGGTTTCTGACCCTATCCTTGTAAGGTAATGCAACCTATTAGAAAAGTCCATTACAGTAATTATGATTCCCAAAAAAACAGTCAAAAAATTCAGATTGAAAACTCACTATAATACAAAACAAATTTTACCAGAAAACAGAATTGTTTTTACCCTCTCTTATGCTTCATGATAATACCCAGCACAAAAGGACGCATTGAACCCCAGTACCACCAAACCACATCTGTCCTACCACCTATATGTCCTGCTAAGTAACAACAGTACCCAATTAAAATGAACCCTTCAATAAGGACATTACATCAAATCCATATCCCCTGTTTGACATACTTTATGTTCCTCCCAATACGGGCCCTTGGTTGTAGCATTTTGAATTCCATGACCAAGTCTCCCACTTCCACCAGAAACCCATGTCCTACAACCTATAATTTCACATGTACCTGGAAAGATAGATGTGAAACAGGTCGGCCCTCCCTTTATTGATCATGTCCTTCTAAATCTCTACCGAAGAAGAGATGGTATGTGGATTCATGATGAGGGGTGAAGCAGGAACCAAATTAGGAAAATGAGGACACCCACCCAACAACCACAAACTGCAGTAAAAATATAAGTCCTAATAATCTGTTGAAATCATAAGTAAAATAGACTAATTTTTATCCTCTATTATGATTCAAGATAAGACCCAACACAAAAGGATGCATTGAACCCCAGTAACACCAAACCACATCTGTCCTACCATCACATATATGCCCAGCTAAGTAACAACAGTACCCAATTAAAAAGAGCCCTTCAATATGGACACTCCATCAAAGCCAAATCCCCTATTTGACATACCTTATGTTCCTCCCAATGCAGGCCCTTGGTTGTAGCATTTCGAAGGCCATGACCAAGTCTCCCACTTCCACTAGAAACCCATATCCCACAACCTGTAATTTTACATGTACCTGGGAAGATAGATGTGAAACAGGTCTGCCCTCCCTTGATTGATCATGTAATTCCCAATCTCTAGAGAAGAAGAGATGGTATGAGGATTCATGATGAGGGGTGAAACAACAACCAAATTTGGAAAATGAGGACACCCACAAAACAAACACAAACTGCAGTAAAAATATAAGTCCTAATAATCTATTGAAAGATTTAGTAAAATAGACTAATTTTTACCCTCTCTTATGCTTCAAGATAAGACCCAGCACAAAAGGACGCATTGAACCCTAGTACCACCAAACCACATCTGTCCTACCACCACATATATGCCCTGCTATGTAACAACAGTACCCAATTAAAATGAACCCTTCAATATGGACATTCCATCAAATCCATATCCACTATTTGACATACCTTATGTTCCTCCCAATGCAGGCCCTTGGTTTTAGCATTTTGAAGGCCATGACCAAGTCTCCCACTTCCACCAGAAACCCATGTCCTGCAACCAGTAATTTCACATGTACCTAGAAAGATAGATGTGAAACAGGTCTGCCCTCCCTTGATTGATCATGTCCTTCCCGATATCTAGAGAAGAAGAGATGGTATGCGTATTCATGATGAGGGGTAAAGCAGCAACCAAATTTGGAAAATGAGGACACCCACCCAACGAACACAAACTGTAGTAAAAATATAAGGCCTAATAATCTGTTGAAATCTTAAGTAAAATAGACTAATTTTTACCCTCTCTTATGCATCAAGATATGACCCAGCACAAAAGGACACAATGTACCCCAGTACCACTAAACCACATTTGTCCTACCACCACATATATGCCCTGATAAATAACAACAATACCCAATTAAAATGAACCCTTCAATATGGACATTCCATCAAGCCATATCCTCTATTTCACGTACCTTATATTCCTTCCAATGCAGGCCCTTGGTTGTAGCATTTTGAAGGCCATGACCATTTTTCCCACTTCCACCAGAAACCCATGTCCTGAAACCTGTAATTTCAGATGTACCTGGAAAGATAGATGTGAAGCAGGTCTGTCCTCCCTTGATTGATCATGTTCTTCCCAATCTCTAGAGAAGAAGAGGTGTTATGAGGATTCATGATGAGGGGAGAAGTAGCAACCAAATTTGGAAAATGAGGACACCCACCCAACAAACACAAACTGTAGTAAAAATATAAGTCCTAATAATCTGTTGAAAGCTTAAGTAAAATAGACCAATTTTTAACATTTTCCCACTAATAAAATTCACTTAACCTACAAAACTATAAAGGATTATTGTGAAGGATTCATGTAATGTGATTACATAGAATCAATGAATTCGACAATAGTAGTGATCTGATGGAATGAAAGTCGAAACATTTCAAAAATTATTGTTGTAGAACATTGGAGACTGGGAGTGTTACAATACACTTGGTTAATGAGCTACTTTAGTATTATAAACTAATGGAATGTTGTTAATAAAAAATATTTTCAATTCTTCTTTATGTACTCATATGAACTCAGAAAAAAATGGGAAGGATATACCAACCCCCTATTTCCACGTAACGCCAAGATTAAAATCCATTGACCTCATCTTGAACTACAAGAGAATACAGCACATCGTCAAAATATAAATCCAAAAGAAATAGATTCATATAAACAAAATAACACAAAAAACAACATGAAATAATATTTATGGGAAATAAGGCCTCAAAGTAAAAACAAAATGAAATTTATGAGACAATATTATAACATGAACTAAACTATTCTCTTGTCGGATTGATGATATGTTTTTTCAAGGAGAAACTTTGATGATAGATTTGAAATAGAGAGAGATCTTCTAACCAACACAACTTATATTAGTTTTATCTTCTTTAGAGATCACTTGTATTTCCTGTAAATTCAAATCATTAAATTAATCCAAATAAATATATATGAATACATGGTCAATAGATGTTTTATATTGTGAGAAATGGATGGAGAGAGAGATAATCTTATCTAGTGTAATGTTTTTATCTCTCACCAGCTGTTCAAGGTACGCACCCCCTTCTCATGCACTGAATTATAGAGAATTATCTAAGAAAATAATTCCAAACAATAAAATAACTTACAATAAAAATTGCCATGATAATATCAAAATCATAGAAATCAAATAATGCAAGGTACCCAACCTATAATTTTGTTTAATCATTATATAGTTAATCAAAAAGTGAAATCTATCCATTAATATATTATTCATGTTGCTACATTAAATAAATTCAATGTGATATAATTTTCATTGGTATTGAAGCTACATAATTATATGTAGATTTCTTAATTATTATGCTTAATCAGATAATCAATCATAAAATTAAAAGATATAATATTCAGTAATAATTCTAATATTTATCCTGTTGAATAATCATAAGCATAGAAAAATTAATGAAAAATTAATGGAATAACATTGTTTAATGGAATACCAAAAGAAATAGATAAAGAAGCATTACAATGCTTCGAGAAGGTTCCACTGAAAGATGTGTAGTATTGTGAGGATAAAACGTTTACTGAACCGTCGCTTTAACACACCTAAAAATGTTATATGATGCAAACTCATATCCTTAAATCAACTGAATCCAAAAACAGAAATCTTGATGAAGGATCATGTCCCATTAAGTTAAAAACTGAGAAGAAACGTATTAAAATATCCATTATGAATTTAGAAAATAAAATAAGAATAAATAAAAGATAGGTTTATACCAGAATATAGTGACGGTCCCAACAGAATCTTGAAGTAACAACTTCATATGATCAAACAGAAGGTATAAAATCACATTAATTGTCAATTGTAGTAATGTTTCACTATGATGGTTAATAAACCTAATTCAAAACATAGACCTGAAATGATTAGACTATAAATAAAATAAAATGAATTTGAAGAAAGGGAGATGGGGAAACCATGAATGCCTCATCTTGTTCCCAACGGGCCAAAAGGAGACACACATAGTACTTATTCAAATGATAATGCAATCAATCATTTTTCGCAAATATAATATATCATCAAGATCAATCGTGATGATTTAATGAGAATTCATAGAATGTAGTGACAGTCCTAGAGGAATCTCAAAGTACCAGCTTCATATGAACCAACACTTTTCCATGAGAAAACAGGATATTTGATGTGAAAACATCGCTTGAAATCAATAAAATCCAGACAATGAAAACCAAAAAAAGATAAAAATCCAAGTTTGTTGACATAAAAGAACAAAAAATTCAAAAAATTCAGTACGAATTTATAGATAACTGGTCCTGAACTTTGGAAGTCCGACTGCGCATTTGGTAGAATATGCTGCAGCCGGTGCAGTGAAGAATACGAAGTACAAGGACATATCTCTTGAAGAAAACATGGAGGTTGATGATGACCAATTGGGGAGTCTGCGGGAACCCTAGATCGGGAATATATTAGAGACGAACGCGACCGGGAAATCCATAAAAGGTCTACACTACAGTTGATTGCTGGAGAAGGTGGTCAGAGGCGATAGATGTGGAAGTTGAAGTCGAAATCGAGAGCTACAACCGGTGCAAGGAGGAAGATGAAGTGCAAGGACGACAGTCTTCAAGATATCTAGAAGGTAGATGACAGCCGCGTGGGGAGTCAACCGGAACCCTAGGTCATCAATATACTTACCCCGACCAAAACCACAAAAGGCCAAAAATGGGGAGACTGCAGTTGAAATCGGGATGAGGTGGTCGGCGAAGGCAGTTGGTAGATCAAGAGTTGGTCAATGAAAAGGTGTTCGAGGGATAGAGATGTCCATAATCACGAGGTTCCATTTGGGAGCAGTATCAAGAGGTGGAGGAAATTATAGAAGGACAACCGGTAGACCAGGATTTTGACGATGGAAGAGGGGACGTTCGAGGGATCGAAAGATTCCGACTCGCGAGGTTCTATTCGGCAGTGGTAGCGGGAGGCGGATGAAATTTTCCGAATCGCGGGGTGGGAAGGGGGACGGAAATTGGAGAATACGTGGGGAGGGGAGTCGTGGAGCTCTATTAGAGCGACACTTAAGAGAATTATGATGTGGAAGAGCAGGAGGTGGACACGTGTATGTTGGAAATCCAGGATTAGTAGATATAGTAGATAAGAATTTATTTTATTTAAATTTATATTAGGAAAAAATATATAAATAATACCTATATAATATCAATGTAATTCATTGGAGTATTTTTATAATAATTTTAGATATATAAAATTTTATTGAACTTGTTATCGTCTTTTTCCCACATTCTTGGCGCAATTGAAAATTTTCATAAAACATCATTTTATAACTTATGGGAATGGAATTTCAAAAATCTGAGAGACACGGTTGACATCATAAAGTAAAATGTGGTTCAATAATATGAAAATAATTTTTGGTGAATAGTAGCTTTTGACTTTTATTTACCACAGTTAAAAGTAAATAGGGTAATTAAAGGTTAAAATGTTTTTATAATTACCCTATAATATTTCCTATTTCTATTAGATAAGTGTATTTCAAACACAATAAACCTTAGGAATAAAATATGTTCCTTTTTACCCACTAGGATTAGATTAGGACATTTATTATTATTTAATTTAATGAAGAGTTAAAACTATTAAATTCAAATTTTCATAACTAAATTTTTTTTAATATAAGATTATACATAAGATAAATTAGACTATACATATTAATTAGAAATCTAAAAAAATTTCTGCATAATGGTATTTTATTAATATTTTTTAGACATTAAATAGTTAAATTTATTTATTATACAATGATGATGAAGAAATTACCGTATTAATGAATGATTGAAATAATTGATATTATAAATATTAAATTAAATTTAAATTGATACTTTTCATGAATTCCACGAATTTTATAGGTTAATATGACATGTTAGGGTTGATTAAATGAAGTTTTCTCAAAGTAATCATTCTTTTATGACTCTAACAAAAACAAAATTCCAAATAGTGTCAAAATTGTCATAAATGAGTTTTTAAAACAAATTCTATTTTATTAAATTATATAATATACCAAATAATATATGTTTTAGACAAATAACTTATATAAGCTTAAATATATATCAATAATTAACAACTTGGTGTTCTCTTGGCAGTTTATAGTATGTTTATTAACTGTATAATATAAAAATACAAGGATACATGGTAAATGTCAAACTATTTTACTAAGAGTTTAATCTAAATGAAAAGTATAATATAGTGACGTAAACCTATCTAAAACGTATTGTATGAGGGGTTGTAGACCCAAAAAAACATTATCCTAGAAATAAATCTTCTTAGATTCATTAGAAACTGAAAATTATTTTATTATAAAATAATATTTCATGCTTTTCCTGAAGTGACCCTCACCTATTTTATAAAAGGGAACTTCCCCTTCTCTCAAAATCACAGCTACAAAGGCATTTGTCTTGGCCAATACCTAAAATAATATCCTCCCAACTACCCTCACTTAATTCTAGATGCCTCACTTTTATCAGAAGCCACCCTAAGGAGACATTTTGATCAAATCAAAAGGAAGCACCTGAAGAAGAAGTAATTATTTCACCACCTCTTTCAAGTTCATTTCTTCATCCACATCCTTGTTCATTATTATTCAAATAAAAAAATAATAACTCTAGTACCTTATACATATATTTATGTTATTATAAATATGGTATGATCATATTCATTATTCTATCCATCCTATAGTCACCATACGTGTGTACATACAACATACCGTCTCAATGTCATGGTGTAGTTGTTATTCAACACTTTATTATTCAGATGGGTATAATAATTATTTATATTGATGTAAATAATAAATAAAAAATGTTAATTATTCTTTATATATGATATAACATTCAATTATATACGATTTCACCTTCAATTGAATGATATTGTCACTCTTGTGTACATACGGATTACCTTCTCGCCGAACGTGATGATATTCACTCCCAATTGTAACCATTAAAGAATAATTTTCATTTTATGGTTAAAAATATTGTTTAATAACATAATATAATTCTTTATGTGAATTAAATACATCATATCCAAAAGAAATTACTTACGTAACAATACAAAAAAACGAAAATGAATCAGTTAACACCCAAAACAATGATACTACTAAAATATTATTAACAAAGCAATATTAGAAGATCCTATTTGATATCATATTTGTGTATGTGGTTCTTGTATAATTTAATTAAAATTATTTAACTATTATACAATAGGTTAATGTTCCATCAACCAAGGAAAAGTAAAGGTAAGGGATAATTTTACAATCTCTTTACTTATCAAAGATTGTTTATATGTAAGTATCTAATGGGACTTCTTTATTATAAACATCTGTGTTTCTTAAAAAAGTATTTCAAAACATTTTTAATATTTTCTAGAATATAGGTTAAAGTCATTTATACCCCTATTTTACTTTTTATAAATATTTTAACAGAATCTTTCAATTATATTCCAAAAAGGTATGTTATGAACTTTTCGGAAAATTATGGTAAGAATTTTTTTAATGTATATGATGGGTGTGGCTATTTTCCACCGTTATATCATCTTTGAAGATTCCCTTACATGCTTATAATAATATTATCAAAATAAATGTTTTCTTTTATAATACATGAATTTTAAATGACTTCATAAAAGAATCAGATATTTCTCTCAACTAGTTTTGATTTCATCTATGTCAACATCTTTTAATGGATTGTATACTTGTTTGAAGTTAACTTATTATGATATAAGTCTTCCATATTTTATTGAAGGTTTTGTGATATATTTGACTATGGATGTGTTATTTTTATACCATTCATGGTTTATGGTTAATTTATTGACATTTCATATGATAGTTTTAATAAAACTATTTGTTTTATGTTTCATCCTTTTCATATGAGGAATGAATTGGACATAGTATGTGACAGGTGGAGCCCATTTTTGCTCCACGCTGCATCAGTACGTCCCATGAGACAAACTAGTTACTTGGTAAAAGGCCTTGTCAAAATCTTATTTTTAGTCTTGTCACAAGGCCTTGACTATGTAGTTATGATATTCGGCATTATGCAGTCCATCATTATAAAATTGGCTATTAATGTTGCATTAGATTATTTGACTAGTAGAATATCCATGTGAATAAGTAAATGACATTATTTGATTTATTTTTTCCATATTATACTGTAGTTTATGTTTAAAAGGCTTATGTTTTATTCATATACATTTCCTTAAATGTTTATTATTATTTATGAATATTTTGGTAATATTGTTATCCTTACTGAGCATCTGAGCTCACCTCTTTCTTATGTTTTATTTTCCCAAGGATACAAAGAAGTATTTTATGATTAACCTACAGGATATGCTATGGGATATATGTGTGTTCAAAGGAGATGAAATGTTTTTTTCTTTATTTCATAATGTAATGTAAAACATTTGTATATATCTAGTACATCAAAGGCTACTAAACTAATTGGTATTTTGAGAAATGATTCATTGTATCATGATAATTTTATTTTATAATGCACTGAATCTGGGTAACTGGGTTCGGGGGGTTACAATTATTTTTGATAAATCCCGATGATAGAGTTAAAGTTTGGTTTGTTTTTACAAATAACACACTTTGCAAACTATAACGAGGAATAATGTTTTAAAGATGTGGTAAATGATTTAAAACAACCTCAAGATCAGTTTGCAAGATTTGTTTTGTTTTCAGATGGTGGTGATTAATGTTTTTCCACATATAATTAACATTCCAAGGTTGATAACATAGAAAGTTAAAAGTAAAGGTTCTACCATATATGAGTATTGGGAATTAGTGAATTTTAGGATTTATAAGATTTATTTTTCAATATAAAGGACCCAAATAACATCATTATATTTTTTAAAGTATGGGGCTGAAGCCTCATTTATTATTATAGCAATTAAAAGACCTCTTTTTACTGTGTAAAGGGAGTCCCATTATATAGCCCGAAGGCCCAATGGGGATTTAGACCATTATATTCCCTGTAGGCCCAAAGTTTTTCCCCAAGGTCCATTTTTTGAATAGTATTGCTACAATACACTCCTATCACAATACCACACAGTACCCACTGCTACTACAGTACCCCTGCCACCGCTACAGTGCCCTACCGCTGCTACAGTGCTAGTCATTGCTAATGTTCCACTGCTGGTAGAATATGCTACAGTATCACTGTAGTAATAATTTGGTAAAGACCTAATTAATTTACGAGGGAATAATTCCATGATGGAAGTGGTTAGTGAGGGAGAGATTCTTCAAATAAGAAAGTGGTCCATGAGGGGTGATTCCATGATGGAATAATCCATGAAACAAAGACAGATCGTGATGCACGTGTTGTCTATAGGGTGAAGGTAGTTTGAATAACATCAATGGTTTAGGAGGAATCATATGTCCATAATGAATAGGTGGTCTATGAAGAAAATGTTGTTCATGAAACACACATTCCATGTGGGTATATCATAGAGGATGAAATATAGTTTATGGTGGGTGAATGGAAGTTCACTAAGGGACAAAAGGTTCCTGAAATAAATTTCCTTAAACTAACAATATTCTCAAATGTATATATCATCTACTAGATAAAAAATACTTCATGGAACACACATATATGTGTGAAACAATTATAAGGTGTTTCAGAAAAATAAGAGATTCTTATGGAGGATCAGTGATCACATATTGTTTGAGAGAGCATTGAGCTTCCAAATTGTTATTGGTTTTAAACCCTGAGGGATATTGAGTCTGCTCCGGAAATTTTAATGGCAGTGAGAATAGGAGTATGTGTGAACTAGCCCGAACCATATTTTTTATATTGAACCTTAGTGGATATGGCACATTGATAGATTTCCTTTTTATGATCCTTTCATGTAGTCTATTTAGGGTGAACTAAGTGAAATTTATGCATCTCTTTCATTGTTTCATTTCAATTAATACATTTCTATGGGAAAGGGAGAGAAGAATTTTAAAAAAAATAAATAACATCTTATTGATCAAAAATTTTAATATATCATACCTAGATTCACCCCCTCTCAACGTATCTATCCAATTGGGGCTAACACATATTATATGGGGGAGAAGAAGATATGTAAATAATATTAATAATTATAAGTATAATATTGTTAAATAATTAAAATTTTCTCGATATATATTTAAATGAAAAAATTTATATTCATCTATCCCTCTACCTTAGAGTCGGTAATATTGAATGATGAATGAAAATTCAAAACAAATATGGGTAATTTTATATGAATAAAATTTAATAATTTTAATTTGTGATAATTAATTTTTCTTAAAAAATAATCATATTACTTAGAAAATTAAGATGATAATATATATTGAATGCATTTAAACTCACACAGATATAGTGGAAATGGGTCGAATTCTACATGACTGAAAAGAAACATATAATAACATCGAAAAATATATAATTATTACATGCATAAATTTTTTATAAATAATTTATATCTTAATTATTGTTAAACAATGAATTAAAAGATACCATAAATAATAGAAATTAATTATACTCATAAAATCAAATTATAAATGAAAAAACTGATGAAAACAAATTATATGATTTGGAGGTTATTATTTACCAAGAGATTATAAATATTTACCTAAATAACTAGATGAGTAATTTTCTCTTTCCCACTTTCTTTTAGAATGATCATTTCATTCAACATAAAATATGTAAACAATAATATCCTTTTTAACAAGAAAAATTATTGTAAAATATGAGGAATCCTCACATAAATTTATATCATCATCATCATGCTCATCACCAAAATAGATCTGTTTCCCTTAAAAAATGATGGACCATTGATTATTCTAGGGATCAATATCAATTATTATTTTCTTTTTATCTGTCTCATTGATAAATTGTTCTATTCTGCATGTAATTTCTTTTCCAAATCATCCAGTGTAAATCCAAAATCATTTTTATTTCACACAAATATTAATATAATCCTTTAAAAACATAAAAAATTTCAAAAAAAATTTCTAAAATAAAATCCCCATATATTCCCAAGAACTCAAAAATAAGTCCCTTTTGAAAAAATTGAGTTTTACCTTTTGAACATGAAAAATATAATGATTCAATGATTATGTTACTAAACTATTTTGATTAGAACTCTTTTCATCGCGTTTTTGTGTGTGTAAAATCTGTAACAACTTATGTCAAAAGTAGACCATGTTATCATATTAATATATTGTCCCCCTACAACATAATTCAATGATTCCGGTGAATATATACGTTTTTTGTATTTCTCATTAAACAATGAATCAAAATATTTTTATTCTCATTCATAAACAACTATTCATTTTTTTATATATCATACATTTATTATAGAATTATGTGATGGTATGCATATTTTTTAATTTCATTAGTGTTGTAGAAAATTTATAAATTAGGAAGTATCACTATATCATAGGGAAAACATATTATGTTTGAGACAAAAAATCCCTCTACGTTCATTATCAAGTTTAAAATGTTGAGATATAGGAAGAATAATATTCTCCATATCATTAAAATAATCAATACTAAACTAAATCTCCTCTTATGATATATAATTCAGAATAAGTAAGGCCTCTATTAACTTGTGATTTTTAACCCATAACTTTAAAAAAAATTGATACCAATCAAAATGATAAATGTAGTGTACATTAAATGGATTGAATAATTTTAACTCACGCACCAATTAAATCACCAGATAAACAATTATCTAAAAAAATTGGAAGGAAATATATTTATATTATCAAATATTTATTGAATGAAAATTCTCTAACACATCTAACAATGTGATCTCAATTATTTTCTTCAAATAAATTAGAAAAAAACATAATTATAGTATTTATAACAGGTTTCGTCAATATACCATGTATTGTGATGGGTATCAGTTGTTTTATCAACACATTATAGTCATGAGAATTCATACCAAGTAATTTAAAATCATTTATTATTAACAATTTCTCTACATTTGAGGAATATCCACGATGTACATTAATACTATATAGACACTGAAAAAATAATCTCCTCACACTTACCTAATATATTATAATACAAATGTAAATATGATCGGTTTCCATTATTTGATAGATATAAATATAAACATATTCTAATTGATATGAAATTGAATATACCATATAACCCATCTATTGCCTCTCATTTTATGAATATCATATTAAAAATCAAAATTTCACCTATGATTTTATCAACACGAATAAAATTAATTATGTGTTTTTTTCTCAAAATATTCTGTAATTTTGATCAAATAATATAGACTATTTCTTGTAGATATTTTTATGATATCATAATCATCCTTTCATTCAAAATGTTTTGACATGATTTTTCACCTATTCATAATATTATTCAGATAAAAATGCATGTTGGGAGGTATTTTTTCTTGTAAAAAATGGATATCATTTTCAATATTAAAAAGGGATGATCAATAGAAGAAATTATCACTAGCCCATATACACATTATTTATTCAATACAAAAAAATTATAATATGAATCCTATTCTTAAAAAATCGTACATACTATATGTACCTTAACAAATTATCAATATTATTTCTCATGTGCATGATAGTATTTTATAATGAACATTATCAATGGTCACTAAAGTACATAAAATTTCATGAATGCATAAATTATTATTACTCTTGTCTCCTAAATATGACTCAAATATCTTAAAAATGATGAAATATGATCAGTAATATTTTTCCCTATCAGTTTTGGTCAAAACATTATAAGGAACATACTAAAAGGATTTTTATTCATACATTTCTATAGGGAAAAGTTTCCAACTACCTGTAAAATAACCCATGAACAATTTTTCCTTCTAGGACTCTGGTTGGTTTCATTACATATTTTTACATTCCCTTACTGATATTTCTAACTTCACTTCCAAAATGAAAATTATTTATCAAATATCTTCAACAGTATCGATTAATTAGGGTGAATAATTTACCATTTGAGATGTAAACATCCACATTCCATATTAACCATTTTCATTATTTGAATTTGGAAATAAATGATAAAAATGATGAATTATGAAATATCACAGAATTTCATTAACATCTGGTTTGATGTAAGTACTTGAGAATGAATTAGAGATTAATTTTTCTGCCATTATATATCTTGATATTCAACATTTATGTAATTTTGACAAACATTCAATTTTATTTCTATAAAAAACGCAATCAGTTTTGATATAATTTTACATTTTTCACCCAAATACTATTGGGTAATATATTTTCTTTACCTCATAATTGGAATCTGGAAGCCCGTTATCTTCTAGAAGAAACACTTAAAATGGTTAAATAAATAAATAGATTCAATTTTAACTCCACCAATATCTTGAATTTACTTTTACTATTCTCATAAATAATGATATCAGAATAAATTTCTTCAACCATAGAATAATAGAAGATTCTTGTCTTCCTATTATTATTCATGCATTTTTTATTTCTCATTTATTTAGAACTTACATAATGAATTAATTCTAAAATACCATCCTCTATCTCACTCTATATTTTTTCATCAACATTGTATGTTAAATTTTTTTACTTCAACGTACTAGATCCAACATTTATAATTATGTCCAGAATCATATAAATTGTGATGTTCCTTGATATATATGTATTCCAACATTTTCAAACTTAAAAACTTCAAATATGTACAAAAAATAAAATATTTTTCTTCAATATTCCATTTCAAAAATTACATGAAATCATCATCTCATTTTTCATATTAGTTTGTGGTTAATTATAAATTTTTCCTATTTTGACCCATTAAATAACTAATATGACACTGTAAATGAAGAATTTATAAATAAAATATTTTAAAATAATTATTATATAAAAATTTTGAATAAGAGAACAAAAAATCTAGTCAATAAATTATTGATAATTAATTGATTACAAAAAATATTTTACATAATAATAACGATATTGGGTTATTACATCCTCACTAAATAAAAGTCTAGGGAACATGAATTTAAATGAAAAATCAATAAAAAATTAATTCATTATATTGTCACATTTTTTAGTGAGATGAATTATAGTATTTACTCTGGGAAGAATGATAATTCAAAACACATTATTACATTAACATTAGAATATTAAAATATTTAGATATAAAATTGAAACTTTTACACACTATACCTCTAATGAAACACTATATAAGACTACTGTTGATTCTCCACAAAAAACAAATATTCGATTTAATTTGATATAATGAGGATAATGTAACATATGTGTCCTAAATATTTAAAAATATTTAATATAATTCATCAAAATTCATCAAAAATAGTAAAATAAGAAATTTTATTTTGAACAATACAATTTTAAACAATATAAAATATGTTATATATAATAAATCCAATTCTATACAAACATGAGTCATATATGAACTATAATAAACTAAATTGGTTAGTAATACCCAATGAAGATAAAAATATATATAAAATAAAAAAAATAGTTTCTAACAAATTATAATCCATATAATATTATAAAAATAAAAACATAAAAAATTATTATTAATTGATAAAAAATTACAAAAAGTAATTAATTAATAAAATATATAAATTCATGATGAATTTTTATCTTTAGAAATTTAAAAAATATCTTTACTAATATGGATTTAGATAATTATAAAGTGTATTTTAATTCTAATAAACACAATAGAAATTGGTGAAAATTGGATAAAGGTATCAACTTTTATGAAAAATGAATATAAAAATTAAAAAGGAAATGAAAAAAAATCAATCTTTTAGATTGATATAAATGCTCAAGGATATCGAATCAAAGATGAAGGATGGATGAGTGAGCTTAGACAACCTGATTAGTTTATTAAATAGATAATGAGATATGATCAAAGTTCATCAAGTGTCGTTGGTGTCATTAGATGCTGTTGAGTGCTATCATTGACCGTGAGAAAAAAGAATTTCAGAATGTAAAATGAGGATTTAGGGGAACAAATATAATTATTCAATAACATTTGATGTTTATTTTCTTGAAAAATATTTTCAAATATTTTTTAAAATTATTTTTTACATTAAATTTTTAAAACATACAGTAAATGTTATAACAATTATATTTAATTTAAATTTAAATAAAAAACAACATTAAATGCCCTCCATCACATTTAATGTGTGATTCTAGAAACCTGATTTTGAAACCCCATTCTCAAAGAATATATTTCTACTAGTTAACGTTAATCTTATATAATTATAATCCAAAAAAAATATATTATATTAGTATAGTTTGAATCATGGATACATAAACAATTATAGGGAAAAATATCTACATGAACACTCATCACGTTCTTCACAAATATCACCCTTAACTGATTTATAATACATAAATAATATCATTATATCATGGGGACATGAAAAAATAAAAAAGTTTGAAATATCATTCTATATAAAGTTAAATAATTTGGATATTAATTAGTGGCCACATGTATGTATAACATTTGAAAAATGGTTTAAGAGAATGATCATAACGTTAAAAAATTATATCACAAAATTCATAAACAACAATGTGAATCCTATAATAATTATTTTTCAGTTAATATGAAACAAATCATAAGTGAATTGATAATATTGATCCACTATATTATAACAATGTTATATGAACTTTTCGTAATCTGTTAGAATTTTTTGTTACAAAAATATTATAAAAAAATATTTTATCAAGGATACTGGCCATGAATTTCATCACATGAAGGGCATGGTCTATACACACGTATACCTATTTTCGGAGAGGGTTAACAACCAATGATCCTTATTGTGGGAATGCGATAACCACACATGTAACATATTTTAGTATTGGGATAACCTCATATGCGACCAATGAGATAAAAACATAAATATATAACAAATTTATTAGAGGGAAAAAATATACCCACCAATCACATAATCATAATTCATGTATTTTTTCACCTGAAGAGCTTGGAAATATTCAACATTAAATAAAATCATAACACGTGAATATGAAAATAAGATTCATCCATATTTCATCCTCATAATGTTAATAAATCCATATAAATAAAAAATATAGTAAAATTTGATCATATTCTAATAAAAGACATGAAAATCTGAGGATATCATTGTAGATGAAATAAAATTAAAAAACTAATCGAAATTCTATATAAGATAATATCTTATTCAATTTAAATAAATGTATTTAAAATTAAAAAATTCAATAAATATATGAAAAAAATAATTTAAAAGAACCTTATGAAATTATAGTCAAATCTTTACATAAAAGTGTATTCATATTAGAAGGAAAATTTGTTCAAGTTATTTACGTTAAAATAAATATTCCATTAAAATTTTCTATAAATAGGAAATATAACTTCTCTGGTAAAAAAATATTGTTTTTTGTTATATTATACCATGTATAAAATTCCATAATAAAATAATTGTGGATAGTAACACAAATTATTTTAATCATTTGTAATAAATTATTTATATAGAAGTAAAATATTCCACACTATAGAGAGAAATAATTTTAATTCTCATCAAAAATATTCTTCAAACATATAGAGTACAGAAAGAGATTAAAATTATAGAAAAACTATAAATATATATAAATTAATATATAAGAATAAATTACATATTTTTTGGGTGTTATGGATCATAAAATATCACCAACATAAATTTAATGATATACAATCCTGATAAAAAGTGTGACTGTAATGTAAATCCCTTAAAAAAAGTATGCCATACTTCAAAAGTATTATAAAATCCTATATAATAAATGGTAATCAATTATAATTATATTCTAGAACCATATTCTTACCTATAATACCAAAAATATTACACATAAAACATTTAAACACCTATATATTATTAATATTACTTTAAAATCACCATTTACATGATTAAAGTATTTAATTTTCAAGTATGATTCAGCTATGTAGTGTGGGTCCTTGAACATTTACCACATTTAAATCGACATGATAATATAATTTTTTTCTTAATTATAATATTTAATATATTTATATCAATTCATATATATATATATATATTGTGAAAAATTAATTACATCACTTTGCGAAGATTGTAGTCCATACATAGGAACGAGTGATTGTTTCATATTTTCGATGGATTGAACAAATGAAAGGAAGATAACAATTGAACATTATAGAATCATTAAAATATAATAAATATTAAATATATGTATATATATATATATTAAATCCATCAGACCAAAAAATAATTAAATATCGTGGTAGAAAATAACTCATAAGACTGTGTAAAGGAGGTAGTCCACATATAAGCATGAAAAGTACATTCATTTCACATTTGATGGGGAAGCTGTCTTAAATGGTTATAAAACCATTATAATAATATATTAGAATATTTATTATACAATATTCATAATTTGTATTGTTATAATAAGTTTATAAAATTAATGCGATGAAATAAAATTAAATGAACTTGGTTGAGATTTGTACATGAGAATTGGGTCCCTTTTATAAGTGAGGGGGGTGAGACACATGGAATTAAATAAAATATTTTAAAAAATATGGTATAGTTCATGATATAGTAAAAAAAATTCAAATTTATTAAAGTAGGAGATAATATTGTGAAAAAATATGTTAAGAAATATTAATGAGATCTATTTATGTGGTATTACTAGCCTTATTTATTATGTTAACCACATTGGTGAACCCCATTTTATCATTAAACATCGTAATTTTTTTAATGGTTTTACATATAAATATGACAATTTTTTCACATAATACATTATAATAATTACGGTGGTTCAAAATACTGAATCAATTTTGTGATATTCAATTTTTTAGATGTTGTATTAAAATTTAAATAATAGTACAAAATGTAATTACAACCCATTTTTCAAAAAATGTTTTTTGAAAAATAAAAGTGACTTTACTACCCATCCATGCCCCATAAAAAGTATCAAAATTAATTTTCAAATATTATATTTAATATATAATATAATAATTTCAAGGAAAAATAATTAATAAGGACCGATTTAGTTTTTCATGATTAAAAACCATTTTTCATAATAATTTTTTTTCCTGAAAAATAAAACTTTTACATTAAAATTATTTTGAATTGTTTACTAACCTATACCTAACTATTTCATAGAGTAATATTAAATTAAATATATATTTTATTTATATTTTATTTATTTAAATTTTAAATTGTTAACAAATTTTATTTTTTAGATAAAAATAAGTAACATGTAGGAAAAATCATTTCATCAAAAATAAATGTTTTAGTCATTAAATGATTTTAAAAAAACTAAGTTCATATTAAAAAAATAATTATACATAATCATTATACATATATTTCATTATATATTTTATCATATTAGTATTATCCAATCTAAAATCTACATTATAAATGATTGTTATGGTACATTTCATTTATATTCTATGTTATGTTTAAAGAATTCTATTAAATATCGTCATTTTTTTCATTGGAAGAACATATAAAATATTTGGTTGTTATATCCTACCCCCATAAAATTGAATTTTTTATTTTTCAATTTCATCACTATGATATAAATAATTGATGATATATATGCTTTATCACATCCTTGGGTTCACATGTGGCTTGTTTAAATATACGATTCCTCCTAATAATTTAACCCATGTGAGTACTATAATTCCATAGAACATCATATATATGATCAATGATTAATAGATTTTGTTCATCCAGATAATTATCATGATATTGAAGTAAATACATTGAGTTTATTATATGTGAAGAAACATGTATTCATTTCCTTTGGATAAATACATGGATGACATCATTAATGTGAGAGAGGTTTGGTTGAAGCCCCAAGTTACAGAAACCATCCAAATATAATAAATAATATAAAAAATTATGATATATCAAGTACTCATATTTTAAATCATAAAAATCCTCCTAACCATATTCAATGGGTAAATTTATAGTAATATATTCAAAAAATATTGAATTATATATGTAAAAAATGATTGTAGGCATAACAATTACATATTCCATGACTTTCTTGGATGTGATACTAAATCCATATGCCATTACCTACAAATTATTTATCTACATAGGTACTAATAGATTTAGTTATGTAACTTAATCATACTATATTAAGTAAATTCACATTTTCCATTGCGGGATTCATAAAGATCCATATGAATGCTCGAGGAAAATCTATTGATATAAGAGTATTAATCTTAATGGATGGGTTGACCCAACAAAATTTGAAATATAATGAAAACAATGTTCACATATACTAGAGGGTTTTAGATTTTTAATTACATTGACCATCTTTATATATATTATTGGAAACACTAAAACTCAACTCCATTTTCAGAAAATGTAGAGGACTTCACCAAAACATCGAGGTAATCATAAAATCCAAGTTAGATACTAAATTTTTTTGTACTCATTGGAACCTTCCACTTCCTTAATGTATATCCATGAATGATGATCAATTTGGAAATAGATTTTGGTAAAAATTATTATTTTTGTAATCATAAGGTTGTAATCATAAACATACACCATGAATTTTATCTCGCATCCTTAGGTTTTGGTTATACCATGGACTAAGATACAAACACTCCAAGATATAAAATCTTATTATCCAGCAGATATACCTTTACATATATCAATACATATTCATACTTATAAAAATAATATATAATGACAAATTATTATCTTCTTATATTTTATCAATATTCATCATTTGTATGTAAAAAAACATACTCAGTCCTAAAACCTTAGTATTCCTTTATAATAATGGCTGAACTGATGAACACATCTCATATTCTTATGTTTTTGTAAAGCATAATTTCTTACAACTATAATCCTCACATGGTCTAACATTTGAGCACTCATTTTAGAAAGGTAATATTTCTCCCCTTCATTATTTTTTTATATCCATCCATTGGGAGTCTATAAAATTTAAATAATTTTTATCATCATTATAATTAAGGATACCTGATAGTTTACAATAAACACAATGACTATCTTGTCCACTTCTCCTGGGAGATAATATATTGAAATTTCATAATATTTAATAAACTACATAAAAAAATTTGGTGCCTTTTTGACTACTTTTTAATGAATATATCGATTGCACATTTTTAATGTATATATATGACACACCATTCAATGTAAAAATAATTTATCTCAATCATTAATAAATAGGTTATTATTTCTATCTCCAAATCTAGAGTTGGTTAATTTTTCATTTCAATCATCAATTATCTTGAGTCATAGCATATTACCATATCATTTTACAATTTATCCTATCCCATATCTTCATATACGAATAACATTATAAATTAAACACTTATCTATTATAGAATTGTGTTAGAAAAAGTTCACAAACCAAAGATCTCTTTAGATTATGGAAATATTATTCACAGTCAATTGTCCAAAGGCACATGACAAACTTATGAGTTGAAATGACGAGTGAATTAATTATCTATGATAAATTATTCAAAATAGTGATGATAATATATAATAAATCATGAAATATATACATATCAGTAAGAGTAGTTTTCCTTTTCCAATAATCATTAAATTTCTTCATTGATGGATCCACTGTTATACCCTCACATTATAAAAAATAATAAAAAACAAACATTTATATCGATTGATATCAAACATATAAAATTTATCATACAAATTGTCCTTAATTTGGGTCATTAATAAAATCAGAAATTTATATCTGCGCTCTTACTTAACTATTTATTATATAATAATATGATATTTGATTACTTCCATTCATTGATCATGTAAATATTGAAATAATTTATTCAATAAATCAGTAATGATAGTGGGTAAAATAGTACAACTAAATGATGTCAAAATAAATGCATATTTTATGTACCTCAAATAGAAGGATATATATTTTATGTATTAATATTCCTCCATAAACTGATAGTATCCATATCAGAGATTAATGTTTACAAAAATATCCTTAAAATATATTGGACGAATTAACATCACAATGAAGAGGATATTTATTTTTAATCATGATATTGTTAAGTTTCCGATAATCAAAATAGAGATTAATTTACATAAATTTATTCTTAAGAAACTAATTGGATTACCCCAAGGTGATTCAAAAGACAAAATGAATATTGTATCTTGATTCTTCTTGAGATTATTAATCAATTACTACAATTTAATCAGGTTTATTATATAAATTATCCTTAAAATTTGTGTAGCAACATGTATTACTTATACTGAAAACACAATTTCCTGATTCAAATGTATAATAATAAATTCTTCCAGAATGAAATAAATACGCACCAATTAAATAGGAATATAATTTAAGTTTATTTTCTCCCCACTATCTTTGAAAAATTACCCCCTTGAATATATGTTAATATGAATTAAAGGAGTTTTATTTAAATTGGAAATTGTTATTCTTCCACACATAGATAGATTATCATAGGATAGTTTGGAATATAAAATGTGGAATCCTGTCTATATA
Organism: Viscum album; assembly: GCA_963277665.1. NCBI lineage: Eukaryota > Viridiplantae > Streptophyta > Magnoliopsida > Santalales > Viscaceae > Viscum > Viscum album. The sequence goes on from OY728167.1 coordinate 357,834,552, forward strand.
AGAAAAAATGTGTTCTATATATATAATTACAATCCATCACCAAAATAGTATCAAATTTTACATAAGGGGTAATTATAACAACACAATCTTTTATTAATGACAAATTTTATTGATATAATAAAATATATTAGAATGTAAAATGGGTATATTAAACATATTAACTTCCTTGGTTTTATGTTTTTGGATTTTAAATTACATTTAAGTTTTGTTATCATAGAAAATAATGTTGTTGAACAGTGATCACATGATTATAAAAAATATAGTTTATTAACAATTCCAATTTACTCAGAAAAAGGAAGTGATGGCCTCATCAAGTTTAATTTCTCAATAAAAATCTCATTTGTCAGAGCTCGGAAAGGAGGTATTGTCACTGGGCTTCGTTCTTGACAAAGCCCAATCCATGGTTCAAAAAGTTAAGCATGAATAGAATCGGCTATGGGTGATGTGGAAGTTAATAGAGATTACCACTCGAGCGATGTTATCTATGTCGCCCAAAGAGTTTGTCACCATCGCACTCCTTACCCTTAGGTCTTATGAGGGAATTATAATTGGTTATGTTACAAGACTCAAGAACTATGATTATGAGCATTACTTTTTTATAAAGAATATACAATCATTTTATTATTATTACATTGTAAATGGTTTTTAATGCACAAATAGTATTTTTAGTTCATATTCAATTCAGAAAAATATTTTGATGAATTAATGGATTTTGAGTTAAATAATATTTTAAAAAAATATTGTTACTAAATTAGGTTTTATCAAATATAAATGATCATATAATTTTTTATGATTACAATTGTACTTTTTATTATGGTTTGAAAGTTGTTTTTTTCAAAACAAATGATTTTTTATAAATTTCTATTTTTATTTTAAAAGTAAAAATTCACATGTTTATAAAAATATTTATATAAAATCATTATCAATTATTGATTTAGGGTGTCTAAATAATCTATTGGTTTATTTTTCATAATTTTTGTAGACAATTAAAATTGTGGGTAATAATTAGATACCATTTAAATATATAATGTGTTTTATAACATCATAATCACCCCATAGTGGTGTAATTTGTAACAACCCGACCCTAATTACCTAGTGTCGGTGAATTATTACATAACATTAGCATGATAACAAAAGATCATGTCTTGAATGACCGATTAGTTTAGTAGCTTTGCATATACTAGATACATTCATAAGTTTAAAATTGTATAATAAAATGAAAAAAATAACAACACCATCTCCATTTACCATACTCATATCCCTTACACTATCCATGAAAGTATGTTCTAATATACATCTTCCCATCCTGGAAAAAATAAAACATATAAAGGGGTGATCTCAGATGCACAGTAGCGTTAACAATATAGCAGAAACTTTTATAAATAAGAATAAACATTTAAAGAAATGTATTAGACTAAAATAATATCATTTTAAACATAAACTTCATCATAATATGAAAAATATAAATCAAAATAATTCAGTTTATTTATTCACCTAGATATTATACATGTTGAATAATAACATGCAATATAAATAGCCAATTTCGTAATGATGGAATGCATAATGTTAGACATCATAACCACATAGTCAAATCCTCGTGCCAAGACTACAAATAATATTGTTTCAAGGCCATCTGCAAAGACACTACTTTGTCTCATGATACCAACCACTATATCGAGGATCTACATCGGGCTCTACCAATCACTTACTATGTCCAATGCATTTCTACATATGAACTGGTTGAAACATAACATAAACATTCATGTTAAAACTATCAAATGAAATGTTAATTAATTAACCATAAACTATGAATGGTATAAAAACACATCTACAATAAAACAAATCTCAAAACTTTAAATACCATACAGAATATTGTATCATAACTTCAAGCAAGTGTAAAATCCATCAATGGATGTTGACATAGATGAAATAAAAACTGTTTGAGAGAAATATATAATTCTATTTTGAAATCATTTTAAAGCCACGTATTTATAATAGAAAACATTTATTTTGAAAATATTATCATAATATTCCAAGGGAATCTTTAAAGGTGTTATAATGGTAGAAAATAGCCGCACCCTCCTTATAAGTTAAAAAACATTTTTTCGTTAATTTTTTCGAAAAGGTTGTAAAATACCTTGTTTGGAAAACGACAGAAATATTCCTTTATAAAAAGTCAATGAAGGGTATAAATGACTTAAACCCATAGTCTAGGGGATATTAAAATTTTATTGAAATAAATTTTTTAGAAACACAAATGTGGAAGATAAAGAAGACCCAGAAGATACTTATGTAAAAACAACTTTAGCTAATAAAGAGATTGTGAAATTAACCCATACCTTGTACTTTTCCTTGGTAGAGGGTACATTAACCTCTAGTATAATAGTTAAATAATTTTTATTTAACTATAAAATTACTATATAAATAAATATGATATCATTTATGATCTTCTAATATTTCTTTGTTAATAATATTTTACTATTATCGTTGTTTCAGGTGTTAACTGATTCATTTTCGATAATATGTTTTGTTACGTAAGTCATGTTTGTTATGGATAAGATGTATTTTATTCATATACAGAATGATATTAAGTTATTAATCATTATATTTAATAAAAAATGAAAATTATTCTTGAATGGGTACGATGGGGAAATGAATATCATCACGTTCATCGAGATGGTAATCCGTACGTACACACGAGCGACAATATCATCCTTTTGATATAAAAATAGTATGTAAATGCATATTATATCACATATATAGAATAATTAACATGTTATATTTATTATTTACAACAATTATACTCATTATTATACACATCCAACTAATGAAGTGTTGAATAACAAACTACACTATAACGTGGAGATGGTAAGCCGTACATACACATGTATGGTGACTTTGTCATTCATAGGTTATACAGAATAATAGATATGGTTGAACCATATTTATAATAACATAAAATTAGTTATATGTTTATGGAGTTATTATTTTGGTATGGAAATAAAAATAAAGAGGAAGTGGAAGAAGAAAAGAACTTAGAAAGAGGCAATGGAATTATTACCTCTTCTTTGGGTGCTTCCTTTTGATTTGATCAAAAGGGATCCATAGGTTGGATTTATGAACAATGTAAGGCCTCTAAGATGAATTTTTGGAAGTTTAGACGATATTTGGGTGGGGTTTGGCCGAGCCAAATGGATTTGGAGTTGTGAATTTTAGAGAAGGGAAAGTTCCCTTTTATAAGAGAGGTGAGGAGAACCTTAGGAAAAGTTGAAATATTATTTTACAATAAAATAATTTTCGCTTTATAAAGGCTTAAAAATGATTTATTTAGAGAATAAGGTAGGTAAGGGTGAAAAAACTCTCAAATAATAGGATTTAGATATGTTTGGGTCACTATATTAACCTGATCATTTAAATTTAACTCTTAGATAAGTAGTATAACTTTTACCATGTATTCCTGTATTATTATTATAATGGGTTAATAAACATACTGTACAATGAAAAGAGAACCTCAAGTGGTTCATTAATGATATATATATCATTATATAAGTCCTTTGATGTAAGCATAGATTTTTAGGAATATTATATCAATTAATAATATAATATTATTTTTAAAAACTCTTTTATGTCAAATTTGACACTATTTGGTATTTTGTTTTTGTTAAAGTCATAACCACGTGATTAATTTGAAAAAAAATTATCTAATCAACCATAACATCTCATAGTAACCTATAAAATTAGTGGAATTCACAAAAAGTCTCAAATTACATTTATTTGGATATTTATAATATCAATTATTTTAATCTTTGATTAATAAGGTAATTATTGCATCATCATTGTGTCAGTAATAAAATTAATTTTTTATTATCTAAAAATTAAAAAATACTATTATGTATGAAATAGTTTTATCTTTATAATGAATATTTATAGTCGAATTTATGTTATTTATAAACTTATATTAAAAATGTTTTAGTTATGAAACTTGAATTTAACACTTTTAACGCTTATTTAAATTAAATAATAATAAATGTCCTAATCTAATCCATGTGGACCCAAAGGATCATGTTTTATTCCAAAGGTTTATTTTATTCAAAAAAAACTTTTCTAATATAATGAGTAAATGTCTTAGGGTAATTATAATATCATTTTTAGTTTTAATTATCCTATTTACTTTTAACCGAGGTAAATAAAAGTGAAAAGTTACTATTCAACAGAAATTATTTTCATCTTATTGAACCACATTTTACATATTGATGTCATTGGTGTCTCTCTGATTTTTGAAATTCAAGTCACAGAAGTGGTAAAAATATGTTTTATGTAAATTTTAAAATTCTCCTAGGAGGTGGCTAAAAGATGGTAAAAAGCTCAATAAAATATTATATATATAAACTTATTATAAAATGACTCCAATAAATTATATTGAACATATATAAGTATCATGTATATATTTTGACCTAAAATAAATATAAATAAAATAAATAATTATTTAAATAAAATGTCGGTTTTAAATAATAACACAGTGGTTTCTCTATTCATCAAAAATTGAATGTTTTCAGAAAAATACCAAAAATTAACCTGACATTAATTTTGATATTCCTAATCCAAAAATGAAGTTTATTTTGAATGATAAAAAATTAAAAATTTCAAAAAGTGGGTTTAACTATTCACAACGGCTAGTTTGATTGGTTGTGGTGTGTTAGAACTTGATGTTACATACAACGCACCCAATTGTATTATTCAAAGAGAATAATACCAGAGATGCTTGGGCTGTTAAATTCTTCCCTCCTTCAGATAATTTCATCCTCGAAATATCAAGAATATTAGTGCATAAAAATACTCCGGTGTTTTTTCATCATAAGTTCCTTGGGTTCCGACATGGCCTCTTCTATCTTATGATTTATCTATAGAACATTTACCAGAAGAGTCGTCCAGTTTCTCAACACCTGTTCTCTGGTATCCAGAATCTTAATAGGATCATCACAATAAGACAGATCAGGTTCCATTTCTATTTCTTCATAGGTGATTACATGTGTTGGGTCATGCATGTACTTTCTCAATAGTGATATGTGGAACACATCATGAACTTTGGAGAGACATGGAAGATTTTCCAAACAGTAATCTGAAGACCTAATTTGTTCTAGATTTTTGAAAGGTCCGATGTAACCAGCACATAATTTACGCTTATTACTGAACCATATAACTCCCTTCCATGGAGATACCTTCAAGAAAACATGATATCCTACCTGAAATTCAAAATCATTCATTCGGTTATCAGCATAGAACTTTTTCCTACATTGAGATTATTTGATGCGGGTTTGGATAACCTTTCACCGTTTCCATTGTTTCCTCAACATGTTATGAGCCTACAAGTTTTCTTTCACCAACATCATCCCAACAAGTTGGTGTGCAACATATCATTCCATAAAACGCTTCATATGGTTCCATCTGAATACTTGAATGGAAGATATTGTAATAGTGAAATTCTACCAGAGGTAAATATTGATCCCACATACCCTGAAAGTCATGTGATCACTATCTCAACATGTCTTCTAAGGTTTGAATACTCCATTCTGATTTTCTATTAGTTTGAGGGTGGTAGGTTGTGCTCAAACAAAGTTTAGTATCCATGGATTTCTGAATACTTTTCCATAATCTCGATGTAAAATAAGGATCACTGTCATAAACAATCGATAGTGGTACACCATGAAGTCTTACAAATTCATTAATATATATAATTTTTTAAACGTTCAAGTGGTAAATCTTCTCTTATAGCAAGAGAATGTGCTGACTTGGAAAGATGATCAACAATGACCCATATTGCGTCATTCCTTCTTGGAGTCTTTGGTAGTCCCATGACAAAGTTCATCATAATATCATCCCATTTTCATTCAGGTAAGGGAAGAGGTTGCATGACTCCTCTAGGATGTTGTCTCCAATATTTTACTTGTTGACAAGCCATAAATCTCAACACAATATCATCAATCTCTCTCTTCATGTTGTCCCCCCAAAAATGTTTTTTCAAATCTCTATAAATCGTTGTTATACCATAGTGTATAAGTAAATTAGAGCTATGAGCATACTCCAACAATTCGACTTTTAGATCATGTAATTTAGGAACACAAATTATCTTCCCAAATATAAAAATCCCATCATCATATATGATTTCGATCAATATCCCATCGTTCACAATGTTAATTTTCTTTTGAAATGCTTCATTATCACTCTGATAACATTTTATCCTTTCTAATAAATATGGTTTATCAACCATTTGAAAAAGTATTTATGGTTCACCTACCATGATTATTCCAATATCTATCTTTACTAAATCCATTATCATCTGATCCCTTTAAAAATTCATCTTTTTCATAACTCTATGATCCTTACTACTCAAATAATCTGACACCTTATTTTCCTTCCTCGGGTGGTAGTGTATAGTGAAATCACAATCCCTTAGCAGTTCAAGCTATCGCCTTTTCCTCCTATTGAGTTCTTTTCTTGAGGAAATATACTTCAAACTCTTGTGATCTGTATAAATCTCACATTATTCTATATATAGATAGTGTCTCCATATCTTCAGACAAAAGATTATAGCTACTAACTCAAGATCGTGAGTGGGGTAGTTTTGTTCATGAAATTTGAGCTGTCGTGATGCATAGGAAATAACATGATAATTTTACAAAAAGACACAACCAAATCTTTTCTTTGAAGCATCACTATAAATTACAAACCCATTGTTCCTTGATGGTTGATTCAATATATAATCATTGAATAATATTCTCTTCAGTTATTCAAAACATTCTTCATACTCTTTTTTTCAAACAAATTTAATCCCTTTACGTGTGATCTTGGTTAATGAGTTAGCCAATCTGGAAAAATTATGGACGAAGTGCCGATAATAACCTGATAAGGCAATAAAACTGCGTACCTTGGTTATACCTGTTGATTATGGCCATTATTGGATTGTCTTGGACTTTGAAGGATCAACAGAGATTCCATTCATAGAGAAAATATGTCCAAGAAAAGAAATCTCCTAAATCTAGAATTCAAACGTTCTAAACTTCCCATATAATTAATTTCTTCTAAGAGTCTTTATAATAATGCACAAGTGATTTTCCTAGATTTTAGTGTATACCAATATATCATTGATAAATACTACTACAATGACATCAAGGTATTCCTTGAAAAAACTATTCAATATATCCATGAAGATATAGGGTGCATTAGTCTGTTCAAAAGGAATTACTATAAACTTGTAATGCTCATACGTAGTTTGAAATGCTGTTTTCGGAATGTCTTCTTTCTTTACACACAACTGATTATATCCATATTGTAGGTCAATCTTTGAAAAATATTGAGCTCTATGAAGTTGGTCGAATAAATTATCAATGCGAGGTTAGGGATACATGTTCTTTATTATTATAGAATTGATCTACCTGTAGTAAGTGAAAAACCTCATAAATCCATCTCTCTTCTTAAAAAAAGAATATGGGCTCCCAATGGAGAAACACAAGGGAGAATAAATAATTTATTACTCAATTCCTCTAGTTGTTTCTTTAGTTCCACCAATTCCATAGTGGCCATTCTATAAGTGGTCTTAAATATGGGCCTTGAACTAGGAATTATGTCAATTAAAAACTCAATTTATTATTCTGGAGGATGTCTATGTAACTCCTCTGGAAACACATCAAAATATTCATGTACAATAGGTATATACCGTATTTGAACATTTCGTTCCTCACCAACAGTTATTTTATTCTCTTCCTCCCCAATAAATGAATTTAGTAGAGAAACTAGGGGTGGATCTAGATAAGAATCATATGGTGATGTTTCTTCTCTAAAGATAAGGTGTTCTTTATCATCATCATAAATAATTGTAACATCCATCATCTTACATTAAATTTTCACATAATGGTCAGAAATCCAATCCATACAAGGAATTATATCAAATTCAATCATGGGTATGACTATGATATCATCAGATAAATAACATTTATATGCATTAATGGGAACTAATTGACAAAACATCAATTGAATGATACTCCCCTTTAGAGTTTTTACTGAAAACACTCTTGTTAAATAAAATTATAAATATCTAATTTTCTTATCAAACTGGGAAGATATGAAACATTGTGCTGATTCTAAATCAAATATAGTATTGCCTAAACTTGTGTAAACCATTAAATTATATTCCACCACATCTTTTGGAGCTTCGACACCAGTAGTAGTGATCGTATAAGCATGGACCTTCTCCCTTGTCCTTTTCTTAAGTAAGTTTCCCTGATGCATAGGACATTAATTTTCATAATGTCCCACTTCTTTAAAACTATAGAGTTAAAAACTGACAGCCTCTTTCTTCCCATTGCAATCACAAGATTGCTCGCCTTTTCACTACACCTTTAACAGAGTCCCATTCCCTTTAAGAAAATACTGTGGTGTTTATTCCCACATTTACTGCATGATGGATATTCTAATTTTCTCTTATTCACATTATTTCCATTTCCAGAGTGTTCAGCATATCACTTCTTCTCTTTCTTTTCTTTAAAGTCATAAGAAATAAAGAATTCTTTTGGTGTCTTGATAGCACATTAGATGACATCTTCATATGAAGAGAAGGATTGGGAGACTAATGATTTATGGAAAAATTGTTTTTACCCATAAAATAATAGATCGATTATACTCCTTGGGTTACATATATAATCTGTAGAATTCCTTGCTATCCCTGTAATGTTAGCCTCATATTTTATGACATTATCTTCCTCCTTTTGTCTCAGAATCAAAATTTTCTTCTCCATATCTGTTCGATGGTCACGAGGAATGTATTTTTCAAAGAAAATATCTTTAGACTCCCTCCATTCCATCTTTTATAATTCATCACCTTCCTTTGTGTTTTGAATTGATAACAACCATTGATTTTCATCTCTTGTGAGGTGATAACCTTCCATGAAATCTTTTTCACTTTCACTACTCCCTAAAGCATGAAATATTTTATCTATAAAACTTATCTATTACTCAGCTAAAAATGGATTTTTAGTCCCATTTAATGTTGGTGGTTGTTTTTTCATGAAGTGGTCCAACATTGATCCCCCACATTGTGCATCAAGGTGCTCTATATGGATAAGGTTATTATTCCAAACCTGAGTGAGTTGTCTGAGTATGATGATAAGATGGTCATGACTAGTTGAATCACCAGCTCCACTATAATTATCTTGAGTAGGAGGAAAATACATATATAGATTACATTCATTGTTACAGTTTCTATTCCTTCCACTAGCCGCCATTTCTAAACAATGTCATACACTAGATTTGTTTATGAATCACAATACAGAATTTCAAACTTGTATAACACATGAAATAAATTAAACAGTGTATACATATAATAAATATTAATAAAAATGTTTTCTTTGAGGATGTATATACACATAAATCCTTCATAATTTATTGTAAATAAAATGTGAATTATCATATGCTTATCCCCTAGGTGTTTCGTAACTAAGAGTACATAAAGGCTCATTGTTGTGTACCAGGATGCCCCAGATCAAGCCTAAAACTCCTTGTTGGAGTTTTCCCTCCTTGTCGGAGTTTCTATTCCTAGGTACATCTGGGATAGAGCCTCCTCTACATTCTTGTATCCATACAAGGATGTATTTAAAGGAAAATACAAAATATTTCTACATTAACATAATTCTACGAAGTTATTCTGTACTAATCCTCAAATTTTATCTTAGGGTAATTTTCTCAAATCTGAGCTTTTCTAAATCTAAATTACAAGTTTTGTACTAAAATTCCTCTGATAACAACTATAACTCCCCGACCCTAGTTAACCAGATTTTGTGCATTATTACATAAAATTGCATGATAAAAAAAGTTCATGTCTCTAAAGACCGATTAATTTAGTCTCCTTGGATGTACTAGATACATTCATAAGTATTACATTACATTATAAAATGAAAAACAATAAAAACAACATCTCCATTTACCACACTCATATCCCTTATAAAATCCCTACATGTTAGTAATAATATAATTTTTCAAATCCTGGGAAAAATAAAACATAGAAATGGGTGAGCTTTGATGCTCAATAAGAATAACAATATAGCGGATACATTCATAAATAAGCATAAACATTTAAGGAAATTAATAAGACTAAAATAAAATCCTTTTAAACATAAACTTCAACATAATATGACAAATATTAATCAAAATAATTCCATTTACTTATTCACATGGATATTCTACTAGTCGAATAATCACATGCAATATCAATAGCCAATTTCATAATGGTAGAATGCATAATTTCGGACATCATAAGAACATAGTCAAGGCATCGTGTGAATACTACAAATAATATTCTATCAAGGCCTTGTTCCAAGACACTAGTTTGTCTCATGAGACCTACCGATTCATCAAGAAGTTGTATTGGGCTCCACCCATCACTTACTACTTCCAATGCATTCCTCATATGAAAAGGATAAAACATAACATAGACATCCATATTAAAACTGGCATAAGAAATGTTAATCCATTAAACATAAACCATGAATGCTATAAAAATAACACATCTACAATCAAAAATATTTCAAAACCTTTAATAATATTTGTAAAATTATATCCTAACTTCTAACAAGTGTAAAATCCATCAAAGAATGTTGACATAGATGAAATGAAAACTGTTTGAGAGAAATATATATTTCTTTTTTGAAATCATTTAAAGACACATAATTACAAAATAAAACATTTATTTTGAAAATAATCTTTTAATGTTGTAATGGAAGCTACGAAGCTGTTATAACGGAGAAAATTAGCTGCACCCACCATATAAGTTGAAAAAAACCTTCCCTTAATTTTGTCAAAAGGCAGAAAGTACCTTGATTGAAAAATGATGGAAAGGTTCCATTAAGAAAATTAAAACAAGGGTATAAATTAATATAACCCATAATCTAGGAAATAGTATAAATGTTTTGAAATACATTTTTATGATATATGGATGTGAAAGTAAAATAAGTCCCAATAGATACTTACGTAAAAACAACCTCGGATAATAAAGAGATTGTGAAATTAACCCTTACCTTGTACTTTTTCATGGTCGAGGGTACATTAACCAACTTTATAATAGTTGAATCATTTTTATTAAATTATAAAGGATCTATATACATAAATATGATAACATGTATGATCTTATAATATTTCTTTGTTAATAATATTTTAGTATTATCATCTTTTCAGGTGTTAACTGGTTCATTTTCCTTCATATGTTTTGTTATGTAAATAATGTTTGTTATGGATAGGAAGTATAAGATTCATATCTAGAATTATATAAAGTTATTAAAAATTATTTTTAATCCTAAAATTAAAATCATTCTTGAATGGTTACGATGGGGAAATGAATCTCATCACTCTCATGGAGATAGTAATCTGTACGTACGCACGAGCAACAATATCATTATTTTGATATTAATATAATATGTAAATGGATGTTATATCATATATAAATAATAATTAAGATGTTATATTTTTTATTTAAACCAACAATACTCGTTATTATACCCATCCAACTAATGATGTGTTGAATAAAAAACTACACCACGATGTGGAGACGGTAAGTCGTACGTAGCATGTATGGTGACTTTTTCATTCATAGGATGGATAGAATATTGAATATAGTTGTAACATATTTATAATAACATCACATTATGTATAAGGTACTGGATATATTATTTTGGTATGGAAATAAAATTAAAGAAGAAGTGTAAGAAGAAAAGAACTTAGAAAGAGGTGGTGAAATTATTACCTCTTCTTCGGGTGCATTCTTTTTGATTTGATCAATAGGGATCCATTGGTTGACTTTATGATAAAAGGAAGGATTATGGGATAATTTCAGGTATGTTTTTAGGATATTTGGGTAGTTTTTGGCTGAGGTAAATGGATTTGGAGGTGTGAATTTAAGAGAAGGCGAAGTTCCCTTTTATAAGAGAGGTAAGGGGAACCTTCGGAAAAGATTGAAATATTATTTTATAATAAAATCATTTTCATTTTATAAGGGATCCAAAATGATTTATTTAGAGTATAAGGTGGTTATGAGTCAAAAGAATCTCAACCAATAGGGTTTAGAATGGTCTGAATCACCATATTAACCTTATCTTTTAGATTTAACTCTTAGTTAAATAGTTTAACATTTACCATGTATTGTTGAATTATTATAATAATTGGTTAATAAAATTACTATAAAATCCCAAGAGAATTGAAAGTGGTTAATTAATGATATATATATCATTATATAATTCTTTTTTCTGATCCTTATATTTTTAGGAATATTATATCAATTAATATTATAATTTTTTTTAAAAACTTTTTTTTGTCAATTTTGACATTATTTTGTATTTTTTTAACGTTATAACAACATGATTACATCGAAAAATATTCATTGAATCTACCATAACATGTCATGGTAACCTATAAAATTAGTGATATTCACAAAAAAACTCCAATTACTTTTATTTTGATATTTATAATATCAATTATTATAATCTTCCATTAATAAATAAATTACTACATCATTATTGTGTCATAAATAAATTTAATTATTTATTGTATAAAATTTATAAATAAAATACCATTTGGTAGGAAATATTTTTAGATTTATAATTAATATTTATAGTCAAATGTATATTATGTATAACCCTATATTAAAAATGTTTATTAATGAAAACATGAATTTAACACTTTTAACACTTCATTAAATTAAATAATAATAAATTTCATAGTCTGATACAAGTGGACCAAAAGGATCATATTTTATTCATAAGGTTTATTTTTGGTCAAAAAAACATATCTAATAGAATTAGTACATGTGTTAGGGTAATTATAATATCATTTTTACCTTTAATTAACCTATTTACTTTTAACTATGGTATATAAAAGTCAAAAGTTACTATTCAACAAAAATTATTTTCATCTTATTGAACCAAATTTTACTTATTGATGTCAACCGTGTCTCTCTGATTATTGAAATTCAACTCACATAAGGGGTAAAAATAAGTTTTATGCAAATTTTCAAATGCTCCTAGGAGGTGGGTAAAAGACGGTAAAAATTTCAATAAAATTTTATATATCTAAAATTATAATAAAATGACTCCAATGAATTACATTTAACATATATAAGTATCATGTATCTATTTTTACCTAATGTAAATTTCAATAAAATAAATAATTATTTAAATAAAAATTCGTTTTTCAACAATAACACTGTTTTTCACTACACAAAAAAAATTGAAAGTTTTTAAGAAAATAAAAAAAATTCACCCTAAGCTAATTTTGAAATTCCGAATCAACAAAATAAGTCCATTATGAAATAAAAATTTATAAAATTTCAAAATGTGAGTATTATAATTGATAAGAGCTAGTTTTATTAGTTCTGGTTTGTTATAATTCAAAGTTGCGCACAACACAAACTATTGTATTATTGAAAGAGAAGCATACCGTGGATGTTTGTGGTGTTACATAATAAAATACTATAAAATGGATAATTGGTTAAAATATTTTATACATTTAAAATAATGTGATTTTATATTTTATTGATTTATTTTATAGTGCCTTAGTGGACCCCCCAAGACATAAAAAATATTTTCACTTTTTTAAATGATTTCCTTTAGAATGTGACTCACCACTACATAAGCAAGCCTAATATTTTAAGAAGTTCTGGAATTTTCCTTATAAAATAATTTTTAAAATCCACTTTTTCAAAAACCATGGTCAAAAACCTTGGGTTGGTTGTTGTTTTGATTAATTTAATGTGTAGAGTCCAAAACCTAAATAATAAAGAATTCCATATCCTTTCCAATATAAACCCACTCAAAATCCCATTAATCTTCACTAAAACCATTGGGAGATAGAACAATATCTTCCCTTCTCTCTCTATAATCCTACCATGTTACCCTAAGATCCCAATAAGCCTCTCTCAATCCTCTCTTATTCCATTGGGATCACACTTCCTAGTAAAGGATCCTCAATTTATTTCCATCCTTATTTATGTTGAATTTTTCTTATATTTTTATGAACTTTTATTTTAAATTACAATTGTTAGGGTATGATTTCAAACCTCACCTATACTACCATCCATATGTTTAAATGATGAGATACCCATTTATCTCTCATTAATTCCTCTCACATAAACCTCTTACGTTGATGAAACTCTATAAGGGATTTCTCTCTCTACATTCACATTCAATAAATTCATTTATATTACACCTCTAAATTCCATTAAATATGTTTGGATATTATTTTCCATGACCCCCTTACTATCCATTTAATGTATAAATAAATATAGACCCATTTATCTCTAATCAACCAATTTTACATTTTATATTTGATGTCGTTATGCTACTGAAGTTACACTAGAATTTCCGTGGAAATATCATCGTGTAATTGAACACCATACTCATTTATCTATAAAGGGTATTCCCTATTATGAACATGTACATTTTGATTTAGTACATTAATTTATGTATTACACATATCTTATTAATGGAATAAATTATTATGTTTATTTAATCAATGTGGTATGGTCTATGTGGAACACTTATCCATGAAATGAAATGATTAATAATGGTGCACCCTGAGAGTGCTTCAATGAATTTGGTAAATAATAGTATCATGATAAGCCATGTGAAATGTGCCTTGACTGTTGATAATTTTATGTAAAATGTTTTTTCCACATCTCCATGTTATGATAATCATTCTATATCATGCCTTTATATTCATGTTTCTCTTATTATATTTTGATAATCCAATTGAATTACATGTATTGTATTCTTCACACTATTCCATGTTTAATCCCTTACTAGGGTTTATATCTCACCCATTTATTATGTACATCCTTAGGATATCTCATGTAGTGCTATGTATAATGGAATTTTGTGGTCATGTAAAAGATGTTTTCAATAATTATGTTTTACTTTATGTCTTAAGTTGTCATGTAAGGTTCCTAATTCTCTGTGACCCTATAACTATTGATCATTGAATTTATCTTAAGAGAATGTTTATGTAATAATTCATGATTAATTTTGTAATAATGAACATGGTTCTTATAGTTTGTATCATAGGATAGGTTTAGTTTTTTTGGTATTAGGATAAGAAAACCCTAGTGAAAGCCTATGGAATAAGACAAAGTATAATAAAATACTTCTGAAATTTTGGTGAGTATAGTGTAATTGGAATATCAGGAAAATACATCCTTGTCTGGATAAAAATAAGTAGAGGTGGCTCTGGCACATAATTATCTAGGGAAAAACCCAAAAACACCGCTTTGAGCTAGACTCAAATGAGAATTGGTGCATGGAAAAGGGCCATGATACAGTCTTGGTTCGACACACCTGGGGGATATGCTTTGGTAAATTCCTAATCATACTCTGAACAATTATTATGTCAATAAAAAAATTCCCCTAAGAATATATGATGCGAATTAGATCATGGATGACATAGATTGAATCCTATAAATTTATAAATGAAGGAAATAAAAGTAATTTATAAGTTATCACTTTTTTTAATTGAATTAACCTTATGTGGCACCCCTAACATTCCTTTTATTCTAGACAATGGTTGATAATAGGAGGAATTGGACTAATGACCAATTCAATGATCAATTTGATGACTATTCTAATGAAATTCCTAATCTGATGGGAGTGGGAATCACAAATATTTTAAAGATATTATCTTAGCTAAATAATGTTTTGAATAGAAACATGTGTAAAGAGGATTTCCAAACCCACTTAATAAATAAAAAACTGTAATTGAGAGCTTCATTAGACAAAGGCCTCCTTCTTTTAATGGATCATATGATCCCTCAATCTCTGAAAAATGGATCAAATCCATTAAAAAGTTCTTATCTATCCTTCAATGTCAAGAATAAGAGAAGGTTATTATGGGTACATATCGTATAGAGAGTGAAGCTGATCAATGGTGTAATTTGATAAAAAATACAAAGCCGGAGGAAGAGATCGACGTAATGGAATGGAAGGATTTACAGAAAAAAATGCTAAATATTTTCCATGTACAATACGACTTAATATGGAATGGGATTTCCTTTCCTTCATGAAAAAAATACTAGAAATACATCTGAGCATATGTGGAAAACATCAAAATGCTTGCACGATACCCCTTTGGATTTTCCCATAACCCCGAATGAATGTTTGACCACTTCTTTCATGGGATGAAACCTAGCCTACAGAAATTCCTCGTGATCTGTGACTTTGAAAGCTATGAAGATATTGTCTGATGTGACCTCAAATTCAAAAAGACGATCAGAGATTCTAAAGGATATTAGAGGGATAAGAAGCATAAAGTGGAACTTGATTCTAGAAGTCTAATGGATAAATCCAACAGTGCTATGAAGTTCCAGCACTCCACTTACCAAGGGTTTAGAAAAAACAAATCTGGAAATTTCCTAAAGGGGATGAGGAAATGTTTTAGTTGTGGAAGAGAAGGGCACCTAGCCATTAATTTCCGACTAGTTAAACCCAATGCTGAGAAAGTGGATATGAATGACCCATTCGACCCTCAATTCATTTATCACAGCTTTAAATATAAATAACGGTAACACTTTGAAAACTAGTTCCATAAGCCAAGGATTTTTTAGAGGAAACCAACATCAACTAAGGTAGTAAGGGAGAGCTTTTACCATCACTACTGTAACATCCCGGATAAATAAAGAACATGAAATTTTTATATTTATTAATATTTCTGCATTAAATATTAATTTTACATTAATGGGGATTCTATGTATGGTCGGGTACTCAACATGAAATAATGAGTTTCTTTTAAATCTTATGTTGCACACAACCTTGAGTCATACAAAAAATAATAATATAATATTATTAATTTAAATGGTAGTTAACTCCTAGTTGTTGTATTAGAGAGAATGAACTGAACTAACTACTATATGATTACACATGTTTGATAAATGTTTTAACATTTATCCAATAAATTTTAGAGGCTTAAAATAAGAAACAATATAATTTTAAGCATAAATACTCTAATATTCTTTAAATGGTAGATTTAACTCCTATTAATGGAACACCCTTTTAAAATATAGTTTTTTATATATTTATAAGTTCTTTTTGAAAAAATAATATCAATCGTTATAATTAGGACATAAAAATTTACATTGGATGAAATTTTGGTATTTTTCTGATTAACATCATTTTTTAATGAATAGTGCAAAATACTGCATTTTAATTCAAAATTGGCGTTTAATCTAATTTATTTAAATGGTTACATTTTATTTTTAATTTGTTTTAAAGTTTAATTAGAATATGTTTTTATCATTTAATCCAATGTTGGTAATTTGAAGTAATTTCACTATGAAATTGGACATAAACAAGTGTCAATATTTTGAAAGTTATTTTGTCTTGAAAAAACGCATTTTGTTTTGACAATGAGAATTAATTTTAAATTAATTTATCCCACTTCTATGTTTTGAATTTGGAAAAATGGATTCTATATTTCGAATCAGGAGTTCCAAATTGTGTAAATAGGTAACTTTTATTTTTAGAAATTATGAATATTTTCTTCAGTAAATATTTTGTTTACCATGATTAAACAGTAAATTTGGTAAATAAGGGTAAACAAATATTATTACAATAAAATTAAATTACCCTAACATGTGTCCTAATCCTATTTTTTGATACATTTCCGACCATTTTCATCCTTGGGATGATTGTTTGACCCCCTGGAGCCACTTGGGTGTGATAATGACACATTATATTAATTAATTTAATGTAATGACAAAAATGACATAAACATAATATTTTAGTTAAAAAATTATATGGGGTTATATAAGTTATATATTTGAATATAAATATAAATTTTAAATATTAACACATTAGCTACATCATGGTATTTTATGTATAATTTTAAGGCATCAAATAAATAAATTTATTTATGACACAATGATGATGAAATAATAACATCATTAATGAATGATTTAAATAAATGAGATTATAAAAATTTAAAAAAATATCCAAACAAGTACACTAATTATTGGGTGATTTTATTTCTAAATAAGGTCATATTATATTTTTCTTTAATTTGTTTGGGAAATTTTTTAAATTGATATTTTTTTATAATAAAATAATATGTTCAAACATTTCTAAAGAGCCCCTCCCCCCTTATAAAAAGACATCACCTCTAACCCATTACTCACACCTCTAAATCCCCTTGGATCAAACAAAATATGACCAAATAAGCACCAAAAATCCATATATTCCTTCTAGATGTCTTCCCTTAGGAAGAAGGAAATTCAAGTAAACCATTTGGTTCAAATGAAAGGGAGATACCTAATTTAAAGGTAACGTCTTCCCTTAAGTTCTTTTCATTTATTTTACTTCTCCAACTCCATAAACTCATTTATAACATTATTTTATAACAAAACCAGTATAATAAATATATTATGTTGTTTTTATGAGAATTATTATAACTAAACCTCCATCTAATAGATACGAACATACCATTTCTGTGGACGGAAAACTTATTGCCTCATGAAATGATGATTGTTCGATTATCTACTACCCCCTCTAATGGTGGCCTTTATGATGGAAATATAATTATATATGATATTTATGATATTAATATTATCCATATGTTTAATTAGTACACTTTTATAACATACCTTTAGGATTTTCATTTTGTATATATACGATAATCTCATTTGAGGAAGTGCGGACTACTGGCCCCTCAAAATGGTTTGACTCGTTCATACCATACATGGAACGTATAAAGGATGGTGTTAATGAACATATGTAAAGTATATAAAATATTATATTATATTGTAATTATAATATACTTTTGTACCATTTGGTTTTCATTCCATTAGAAATTTAAAAAAACAAATGAAAGTAGCATTCATGTGTAAATATGACATATCGTCTCCATGAATAGTGTATATCATTTTCATATATCTAAATGATATGGACTATTATAAATAATTATATAATGGATATATATGATTTATATGATATATAAATCATCAATATAATTCTTTATATAATTTAATTTTGACCACATGGACAAATTTTAATTATAACAAGCTCATTTTTAACTCAAATTCCAAACAACGGAAAAATGTATGATATGACCTCAAATAATTAACTAATTATTATTTCAAGGTAATAAGTGATATAAAAGGAATAACAAAATTTAAAAATGTTATAATTCAAGTGTAAATTAACCCATTTTATTATTTATGAAGAACAAGGAATATAAACGAAAATTTTCACATGAGGTAAGGGAACTTGTTCACTCAATTTCCATTCATTGGGTTGAACTTCTACTTCTTGATTATGTCATGCTATAAATATGTGCTAATTCCATATGATTGTTTTAGACTAAATATCCACTTATATTTGGTGTATCTATATTTTTCACAAAATATTATTTCATTGATTTATCCTTAATTTAATGATATAATATTTTTAAGGGAACCTTTCACCCTCCTCTTTTAGTCAAAGACTTATTTATTGATATGTAATTTAATCTAATTTTCATTATATTGGGATATGTTCTTATATTTAATTTTTTTTGTACATATTAATTACATGTGATGAGAGACCATTTTCTCTCTCATTAACTCATTTGATGAGTTTTAATGTGACACCGTTAGGTAGTCGATTTTTAGGAAGATAACTTCTTAACCCAATTTCAATTTTTTCGGTTAACCTTATACTTCTTGATTATATAGTGATATGAATATGTGAGAATGAAATTTGATTTTTTTACACTTAATATCCACTTATAATGGATGTATTATTATTTTTCACACATAATTATTTCATCTATGTTTCCTTAATATAAGGATATGATCTTCTCAAGGGACTTTGTCTCAATGTACATTCCATTGAGACATCTTTGTTGTGATACACCAATTCACTTTGATATGGTGTATGTACTACCCTATGACTTTTTATATCATGAATATAATTATTCTCATGATATTATAATCTTTGATTAATGTTATTCCTCAATTTTTTGTATTCAATCATCTATCATTTTGTTAGGAAGTCTTTAACTAAAATATTTTTTTAAATGTTTTAATGATATATTCATCTAAATCGATTAGATTAATGTCGATGTTTTAAAAATGGGTTTTAAGGATTTATTTATATATACATGAATGTTTCTAAATTAAAATTTCATTCAAAATATTCAAATTGGTATGGGACACTTTGATTCAAAAATATGATAAATAAATTTTTCGAATTGTTTTGATAATGGTTTTATAAAGCATTGATTATGTTAATATCTTGAAATGATAAATTGGGATTTCAATGTGGAAATGCTATCATTCCCATATTATTGTTTTATTTTTTATGAATATGTTATGGTTATTGGTAATTTTGTACATATATGGGTGGTTCTGAGATAAACCTAGGGCAGGTGACCCCAAGATAGCTCTCCAATGAATTGGGTAACATGACGGAGGTAAACGTGATGTTTATAATAAGAGATTTAGGGAATATATTGTTATGATTATTATAAATGAAAATCCCTACATAGCTGTAAAAGATAAAACATAAGTATATTATGAATTCTAGAAGTTACCATTAAGTGATTTCATTAGTATTTGTTATTATTAAATCATATGATTTCATTAGGTATGTTAAAAGGCTTATGTCTTTATGTAATAATGTTTTCTTTCTTTATTTTACAACCATCAGTGGGATTTTTATGCTCATCTCATGTTTTTGATATGTTTTTCATAGGACTTATAGTTGAATAGGGTTAAGTATGGTATTAAGGAAAATTCATGCAATCTAAAACATGGAACTAGACATGACTCTTTTTTTTCAAGAGTTTTTCTTGGAAACTGAGTAGAAGTTTATAATTTTTCATTTTCACGTTATTATCGATATTCAATGAATTAATTTTATGATGATCTAAACCACAAAATATCCTCAATTTGACTCATTTTGTTAATTCAAGTTTTTTTAATGTTTTATGGTCGGGTATTTATAGATAGTATGAGAGATCGGTTTAGTTATATTTAGGGATTATGAGTTTTTATTAAACTCGTGGTTAGTCCTTATGCCAATTATTTCAGTTAAATCCTTGATTTATATCATTTTATGATCTAGGAAATTCAGTTATAGATGGAAGGATGAGGATTTCAAACAACATTCTTATCTCATCGTAATGACATTCTTGCACTAATTATTACAAAGTTGTGTTCGGATGATTGTGAAACTTTTTCTAACATACAACTCACTTGAAATAAATTTTTTGACATATCAAGCACCTCCACTATACATTGATATAATTTGGGATCATTGGTTTTATTTAATTGAATACTATTTTCACAATAGTCACATATTTTCATGAAAGGTAAATATTATCAAGGAATTTTCAAATATTTTACTTTATCACGTGATGTTGAAGAATATTATGATTTTGAAAAAGGTGATGAATAAGGAGACCCTTTCTACACATATTTATATTTGATTTTAAATTTTAGTCTTTCATCCCATTCTTATGGAATTTTAAAAGAACCATTGATTGAATGTTTCAACCCAAACATAGTCCGAATGTTTTATAGAAAGCAAAGTTTATCTGATATTTTGAAATTATGTAATACATGATTATTTTTTGAAACAATTTTTCTATGAGCACCCATATGACCCATGTTGTAGGAGGTGTATTATGATAAAAGTTGACGATGATTTTGAAGGATCGCTAAATCATTGTTTCAATGCATGAACATTCTAACTATGTGAACAAGATGATGATGAAACCATATAGACACCATTATCAAGGTATGATGTTATTTCTATTGGGAATAGTTTAATTTCAATATATGGAGGTGAAGACATGACAATATATAAGATGTTGAGGTCTTAATGTATTGGGTTGAAAATTAAATGTATAAGAAATCCATTTAGGTTAAAACTTGATAGGGTTATTTTTGAGTTTTATAAGAAGGGAAACAAGTAGACCGTGTGACAAACCGTCACATCACACAAAGATGCAGGAATCGAACCCACAACCAATGTGTGGTTTGGATTTATCACCTACCACTAAACTACATGGCGTCCCTGGTTATTATGAATTTTTTTATTTAAATTTTGTTATTGATAATAAATAATTTGTTTTGGTATCATATGTTTTATCAAATGTATATCCTTATTGTAGGAAAATTATTTGGTTATTAAGTGATAAAGATTTATTTGGGAGACATTCACTATTTTGGGAAAACTATGTGTTTAATGAAAATAGAATACTATGGGATCTCATTTGTGGAGTAATGGTTGAAATTTTATTTTGGAAGATTATATGATGTTATTATGGACATATGGATATTTTGGTTATTTTTGAAAATGAATAAACTATCATTGAGAATACTTGATTTGGTTAATTACAATTTAGTATGAGACATTAAGAGTAGTCGATGTTATTTGGAGATAAATGTTATGATTTACTATAGTAGACTATGTGATTAAATTCTTATGAGTTTTGGGTGTCAGTATTAGTTTTGATTATATTGAAGGATTTTAAGGAAAATTGTTTATCGAATAGTCTTTGTTGAACTTTTTGTATTATTTTCTCAATTTTTGAGATTAAGTGTAGTATTTCTATTTATAAAATATTATCCTTTTTTGGGGAATATCTGATCTTGTACTATCAATTTTGGTTTTCTTTAATGTCTAAAGACATGTGAAATATATGGTTCATCTTTTGTAGATCATGGGATTATCTAGGAGTGTAATCTATCACTTCAGGTGTGGCCAAGTCATCTTGAATACTCATCGTTCTGAGAAAAGATGTGTTTTTGTTTGAAACTTATTAAATAAATAAAATCTACTTCAAAAGTATGTATGTATCTTTATGTTATTAGTCGAGCTCATAAATAAATTCATCAACATTATGAAAAAGAATCCTAAAACAAAACAAAAAATGTTCTCCGTTTACTTTTCCTAATGGGGAGTCAAAGACTGTTTAACCAATCAGACGTTTGTGATTTTCTGGTGGTTAACTTTCTCCTACTAATGTTTTCTATCACCCTCCATTGGAACATTATGGTTACTTTTTCTTCCATATCCATGTTTTCCTATATGGAAATCTAGTATGGGTTATCATGGGAGACCTTTTTAATTGTATTTATTTCTTTTAAAGTTGTAGTTTTATAGACTATTTTTCTGATTTGAGACATTCAATGAAGATTCGGAGCCCAATTTTAAAATAGCAAGGATGCCATTTCCAAAAGGGAGGAAAGATGTAACATCCAAGGTAAATAAAGAACATGAAATTTTCATATTTATTAATATTTGAGAATTTAATATTAATTTTACATTAATGGGTATGCTATGTATAATGGCATACTCAGGATGCAACAACGAGTTTTTTTGAAATATTACGTTCCACACAACATTGAGTCACACTGAAAAATAATTATATAATATTATTATTTCAATTGGTTGTTAACACCTAGTTGATGTATTAGAAGGATGGAATTTAACTAACTAAATTATTATTACACGTGTTTGTTAAATGTTTTTACAACTTTTTCAATAAATTTTAAAGGCTTAAAATAATAAACAATCAAATTTTAATCAGATATACTCTAACACTCTTGAAATTGCCGATTTCACACCTTTTGACAGGGAACACTTTTTAAATCGATTTTTTGAGACTTATATATGTTATATTTCCCAAAATAAATATATTATTTTGATTCTGGACATCATAATTTACTTTGGATGAAATTTTGGTATTTTTTTGATAAAGTTCATTTTTAATGAATAGTGCATAATACTTCATGTTAATTTAAAACTGGATTTTAATGTAATTTTTATATATGGTTAGATTAACTTTTTAATATGGATTAAACTGTAATTAGATTTGTTTTAACATTTAATCTAATTTTTTTCATTGGAAGTAATTTCACTTTTAAATTTGATATAAACAAGTGACAGTCTTTTGATAGTTATTATTTCTTAAAAATAGGCTTATTATTTTGAAAATGGGAATTAATTTTAAACTATTTTCTACAACTTCTGTATTTTGAATTTTGAAAAATTGGTTTCCTATATGGAATAAGTATGTATAAATTTTGAATATATGTATGTTTTATTTTTATACATTGTGAATATTTACTTTAGTAAATATTTTATTTACCATGGTTAAATGGTAAATCTGGTAAATAAGGGTAAACAAATATTATTATTATAATATTAAATTACCATAACATTTTTTTAATGCTATTGGTTGATATATGTCTGACCACGAGAATAATTGGGTCAATTTTGGTACTCCATGGAGCCACATGGGAGTGATAATGACACTTTATATTAATTAATTTAAAGTAATTACAAAAATGACATAAACATATATCCTTTAGTAAAAAAAATTTCATATGGGGTTGTATAAGTTATCTCTTTAACTATAAATATTAATTTGAATGATAAACAATTCATTAATCAAGGTATTTTAATTAATAAATTTTGACATCAATTAAATAAATGTATTAATAACATAATGATGATGTAATTATTACATCATTAATGGATTATTTAAATAAATGAGATTATAAAAATTTAAAAAAAAATCCAAACTTGTCCAATTCTTATGGGATGATTTTATTTTGAATAAGAGTCATCTTAAATACGAATTTAATGATATTGGGACCTTTTGAATACGAAATTTAGTGTATAAGAAAATAATATTTTCAAACATTCCTAAAGAGACCCTCCTCCCTTATAAAAATACATCACCTCTAACACTTTACTCACACTTCTCAAGCCCTTGTATCATCCAAAATCATCACGAATAAGCTCCAAACATTCCTGTATTCCTCTTATAAGCCTTACCCTAGGCATAAGGAAATTCATATAAATCTTTTGGTTCAATCCAAAGGGAGATACCTGATTTAATGGTAACATCTTCTCTTAAGTACTTTTCATTTATTTTACTTATCCAACCCCATAAAATATTTTATTCATTTCTTTTATAACAACACCAGTATACTAAATATACTATTTTTTTGTTATGATAAGGATTCTATCTAAACCAACACACATTTCCATCTAATGGATACAAACATGTTGTTTTTGTGGATAGTATTCTTCTGCCTCACGAAGCGATGATTGTTCAATTATCTCTTATCACCTCTCATAGAGGACATTATGATGGAACTATAATTATATATGATATATATGATAATTATAATATCTATATGTTTCATCAAATGTGAAGTCCCGTAAAATTCAATGG
Organism: Viscum album; assembly: GCA_963277665.1. NCBI lineage: Eukaryota > Viridiplantae > Streptophyta > Magnoliopsida > Santalales > Viscaceae > Viscum > Viscum album. The sequence goes on from OY728167.1 coordinate 357,859,803, forward strand.
AAATTTTTTCTTCATTTTCTTTGAGATTTTACAAGAATATAGTTTCTAACGGCACCTGATTCCGAGGCCCGGTGTTCCTGGAATCAATTTCCAAAGATTACCTCGAGTACGTTCAGTGAACGAACGAGCAGTTTTTCCTAACTTTTGAAACGGTGCTCAGAATCGAAATCTGAGGGCACAAAATAAACATCAGTGACCTTAATTGCTTAGTAACACCATTTCTGGAGTTGTGTTTGCTCGGCTGTGGTTATTTAAAAAAAGGGGTTAACTAATGAATTAAATAAAAATTGTGAAACAATTTTTTTTTGTTCTAAGTAGTTTAAACCTACTTATGGAAGTTGAGTTGGGACCCACTATATCCTGACTCCTCTATATAGGATATTAATGAGGTGGGCCCCACACGATCCCCACCTATTCAACTTCCTCAAACCCCCTATTAAGTTGGAAAACCCCCTTTAATTTTGTGTAACACACCTGCACCCCCTTATTAAATTCCATGTCAACTCTTGCATTTAATTGGATTATTAAACGCCTCATTAATTGGTCAATGCAAGTTAATTAAATCGTGATTTAATTTTGAAATTAAAAAAGGGATGGAATGAGTAATAAAATAAGGAAACGCCTTATTTTATTATGGGTGATGTGTTGTGCGAGAAGATTTGGGGAGAAATTACTATAGTCTTGAAGAACGTTCTTCCTTGTTGAAGAACGTGAAGAGCGACAAAGAACGCCAGCCTCCGACGAAAGACGACAAAGAACGCAAGTTCCTCGGAGATCGACGACGCGACACCGTGTACCGCGACATCGATGATCCTCTTCCGCGATGCCGTCTTACGCGACATCTTTTCCCACGACGATCCTCGTTCGACAACTTCTTCGAGGTAGGGGGTTTGGATTAATTTAACTTTTGTGGAATATATCTTTAGCATGTGTTTTTTTGTTGGAAGTCGTTTGAACCACTAACCCGGTGGTTGCAGACAATCAAAAAAGTCTGAAACCGCTGATCCTCTGTTCTTGATGCGCGGAACATTGAGCGATGCTAAAATGGGATCGTTGAGCAATTGGAGGCCGTCACTGTAATCTACGGGTCCCGAGACTACCCCAGGCACAGACGGGAGCGAGAACGGACCACCGGAGCGGCACCGGTGGCCCGCGGACTTCACCGGTGGCGCCGGTTGTCGGTGTGGACGCTGGTTGTGGCAGCCATCACCGGCCAGCTGCCCGGAGGCAGTGGCGTCCTAGCGTGCCGCCAGGTGGAACCACTGCGGCTGAAGCCGCTAAGGTAGCCGACCGGGATCCCACAGACGCACGAGATCCGATGGAGGACATGGCACCAGCCACGTCCGCGGAGCACAAGGGAAGGGGGGACCACGTCCCACCATGCTCGGCCGATGGCTGAGCCAGCGTGCCACCCAATCGGGCAGGGCAGGGTTGCGCGGACTAGACCGGGCCGCGCCCAGCCAGGTTGGGCCGCACTTGGCCGGATCGGACCCGGACCCGGGTCAGGTCGACCCGGCTTGGGATGACCCGGGGGGTTGGGCCGGGTCAGACCGGGCCCAGACCCCCCATTTTCGGACAACTTTCGGTCGTTTGAACATAACATGGGCTACAGACCTCTGATCGACACATGACCTATCCTCGGGGCCCATGCTGTGACTACCCCAATCCCACCTTCTATAGGCCAGGGGCTGGCGACTAGCACCAAAAGTGTAAATCCCGATAAAAAGGGAAGGTATTGCCTTTATAAAGTTATCAAACACCACAGAGTAAGCAAGATGAAGTAAACACTTTGTAAACTGGGTACAACTGTAAGTGTTGGAAAGTAAATGGGCCAGAATACAAACCCAACTGAAGTAAAGTACAACTGAATAGAAAGTACAACAACTGAAATGTAAAGCAGCAACGCCAGGCTGTCCACTGGAAATCCCACCTGAAGGGTGGGTACAGATAGACTCCTCAGCTCCTTGGGTCCAGCAGTCTTCTTCATGTACGTCCCGCCCAGTGGTCCACCTCCAGGTATCGACATGCTCCACAAGCCTCAACCACGATCAGCGATGTCCATCGTCTGCATCCAACACAATGTAGTGCGGGCATAGCCCATGCAGGGGTGAGTATATGCTACTCAGTAGGGACCCTGAGACTCCCGATGGTCTCAAAGAATCCACAATGGATAATCTACAAAGAAAAGATACAATCACGAATTAACATCCAACACTGCTTAGGTATATGCCCATACATATACCTAAGTCATCAATTCCAGTTCGGCTCCAACATCCGAGCCCAAGTTCGATCACGTCAACATAGGATAGTACAACCCAATCCACACAGCAAAGCAAAACCCAATCCACATAGTAAATCAAGTCAATCATATCGAAGACAATGATTGAAAGTCAAGACTCAACTCACATAGGTACACATCATTTGTAAAGCAAAAGAAGATGATCAGATGTAGTTATTGATTCATCTAGCTGGGACCCACATGGTATATAAGTACTGTATTCGTCACCGCCAAACCCATGGAGGATTCTAATATGGTTGTCGTCATCGTCGAACCCATGGAGGATTCCAGTACGTTAGTCTTCACCATCGAACCCACAGAGGATTCTAGTACGGTTGTCGTCACTGCCGAACCCATGGAGGATTTCAGTGCAGTCGTCGTCATCAAACCCATGGAGGATTAAATTACGAACGTCTTCACCATCAAACCCACATAGGATTCTAGTACAGTTGTCATCAATGCCGTACCCATGGAGGATTTCAGTGCAATCGTCGTTGTCGAACCCACAATGGATTCCAGCACAAAAGTCTTCACCGTCGAACCCACAAAGTATTCCAGTACGGTTGTCATCACTACCGAACCGATGGAGGATTTCAGTGCAGTCATCGTCGTCAATCCCACAGAGGATTCCAGTATGAAAGTCTTCACCGTTGAAACCACAGAGGATTCCAGTATGATTTTCGTCACTACCGAACCCACTAAAGATTTCAGTGCAGTCGTCATTATCGAACCCACAGAGGATTCCAGTACGAAAGACTTCACCATCAAACCCACAGAGGATTCCAGTACGGTTGTCGTCAGTGCCAAACCCACGAAGTATTTCAGTGCATTCGTCATTGTCGAACCCACAGAGGATTCCAGTACGAAAGTCTTCACCGTCGAACCCACGGAGGATTCCAGTACGGTTGTCTTCACTGCCGAACCCACAGAGGATTTTAGTGAAGTTGTCATTGTCAAACCCACGGAGGATTCCAGTATGAAAGTCTTCACGTCAAACCCACTGAGGATTCCAGTACGGTTGTCGTCGTCATCGTAGCCTGTTCTAGGGTTCCCGCACACAACATGCTCGTTTTCTGGAGGGTCCGCTCCACGAGCCAAGGGGATCGATACATCAACTGAAACTTAGTCCTGATTTGATGTATCCCAAAGTTCCGCCTCGTCGGTAGGAACTCAACGTGACAGACAACGCGTCAATCGGAAACCCGGTCTGAGAGTTAATGGCTTTCTCGTTCCAGGGGCCCGGTTGGTTTTTAATTCAAAAATATCCCGACCGTACTCCAACTACGTCCAAACCTCGATTGGAGTAATCCAAAAGGGCCGTCTCACTAATAAGAATCCAAGAAAGTCGACGACACATCAATCAGACGTCCGTAGCTCAAGTTATAAGTGTTTCCGCTCTGAGGGTCCAGTTAGTTTCGTGTTCGAACCAACCTGGGCGCACCCAATGTTCTCTGAAACCTTGAGTGTAGTATACCAAAATGACCCTCTCGATCCAAGGATCGCAACGCAACATACGGTGTGTCGATTGAAGGTTCATAGCCCGCGTTATGGGAAAAAGACCGAAATTGGTACAAAAATTGGGGGTCTGGGCCCGGTCCGACCCGGCCCAACCCCCCCGGGGTCGGCCCGAACCGGGTCGACCCCAACCAAGTCGACCCGACCCGGGTCCGGGTCCAACCCGGCGGGGCGTGGCCCGGTCCGTTCCCCGCAACCCGTCCCGGCCCAGCCGGGTGGCATGTTGGCTCGGCCAGCGGCCGAGCATTGGGGGACGCGGTTCCCCCATTCCCTTGTGCTCCGCAGACGCGGCAGGTGTCGCGTCCTCCACCGGATCCCGCGCTGCCGTGGGATCCCGGTCGCCTACCGCCTTGGCTTCAGCCAGGGCGCTTCTTCCTAGCGGGGCGCCGAGACGCCGCCGCCTCCGGGCGGTCGCCCGGTGCCGACCGCCGGCGTCCCGTGCCACCTGTGAAGTCTGTGGGCCACCAGAGCCACTCCGGTGGTCCGTTCTTGATCACGTATGTGCCTGGGGTCGTCTCTGGACACGTAGATTACTGCGATGGCCTCTAATCACTCAACGGTAGCGTTTCAGCAACGCCCAACATTCTGCGCATCAAGAACAGAGGATCAGTGGGTTCATACTTGTTCATTTTTCCGTACCCACCGTGTTAGTGGTTCAAACGACTTCCAACAATTAAAACACATGTCGAGGATATATTCCACATAAGTTAAATAAAACCAAACCCCCTACCTTGAAGAAGTTGTCGAACGAGGATCATCGCAGGAAAAGATGTCGCGGAAGACGGCATCGCGGAAGAGGATCGTTGGCTTCGCGGTACACGGATTCACGTCATCGATCTCCAAGGAACTTGCGTTCTTCATCGTCTTTCGAAAAAATCTTCTCGCACAACACATGAACCCTAATAAAATAAGACTTTGCCTTATTTTATTACTCATGCCATCACTTTTTGAAATTAAAAATTAAATCATGGTTTAGTTAACGTGAATTGACCAATTAATGAGGTGTTTAATAATCCAATTAAATGCAAGAGTTGACTTGGCTTTTATTAAGGGGGTGCGGGTGTGTTAAACAAAATTAATGGGGGTTTTCCTAATTAATGGGAGGTTTGAGGAAGTTGAATAGGTGGGGATCATGTGGGGCCCACCTCATTAATATCCTGTAAAGGGGGGTTAAGATATAGTGTATCCCAGCTCATCTTCCATAAGTAGGTTTAAACTACTTAGAACATAAAATAAAAATTGTTGCACAACTTTTATTTTATTCATTAGTTAACCCCCTTTTTTTAAATAACCACACCCAAGAAAACATGACTCTAGAAAAGGTGTTCCTATGAAATTACCAGCACTGCGGCTTCATTGGTGCCCTCGAATTTTGATTTTGAGCACCGTTTCAAAAGTTAGGAAAAGTCACTCCTTCGATCACTAAACGTACTTGAGCTAAACTTCGGAAATCGATTCCGGGCACATCGGGCATCGGAATCCGGTGCCGTAAAAAACTGTGTTCTTTTAAAATCCCAAATAAAATTATGGAAAAATTTCCCTTGAATTTTAAGGGTCTTTACATTAATCTCACCTTAGGGCTTTACGTCCCCGTAAAGATACATCATAAACTAGGGGAAAAAAAGTGGTATTGAGCACGCAACTAAGCCTCCTGCTCCCATGTGCTCTCCTGGAGGTTCCTGTGCTTCATTGAAAGCGCACCTGAGGAGTCAACCATCCATGTAGGACCTGGTCATGTTCATCCTCATTCTCCACTATAACCTCTGTGATTGTCTCCCCATAATCAACGTCCAACTCCCTACGGTCAATGATTTGTCAAGGGTCATTCACGTATTTTCTTAGCTGAGATACGTGGATGACAACGTGCACCCAGTGAAACCGAGGTGGAAAGGCCAAGTGGTAAACCACCTCACCAACCCTGCTGAGGACCTAGAATGGTCCGTTGAACCTCAGAGATATCTCGCCGTGTCAGATGCATCTCTGTAAACCTCATCGAGGTGAGACCTGTATAAGAACATGGCCGCCATCCTTGAACTCTAGAGGCCTCCATTTCCTGATTAGAACTTAAACTCAAAACTTATACAGCCACAAGGGTATGGTTGGCCGTCTCAAGAGTGATCGACCGCACCCTCCTGTGCATGAGTTTTTCCCGTGCTGCCTGAGGTTAATTTTTGGCCGACCAAGGAAAACCCATCCCGAAGTCTGCCTAATAATGTCAATTTGTGTATGAACTGTGATTTCCCTGTACATACTCAAACAATCTTCATAAGGCCTCGACGCTTCCACCACGAGGTCCCAACCGAAACTCTCGCCTCAAGGGTCAGATCACACCATCGGCATAAGTGTGATTATCGATTATCCTCCCAGAGGTATCTCCAGACGTGAGGTTCAAGTCAATGGCTTAACCAAAAACTATAGATCTAGAAAAAGATTCATGGAAGGAAGGGATTATTTTTATCAATGTATTATTGTTACGATAGCTTATGGAAGACACAGTTCGAACTTCGAATCATCTTTAGATCCCTTTCGGTCGCACTCCCTGACCACATGCAGCTACTCTTTCCCCTCCCCTCCAGCTCCCTAAGCCTAGCAGGGATCCCAAAGGCGGGTGGTTGCAACATGTCAAAATGTTCACCCCCCCATGATGCTCTTCTACCTCCACTTCCACATCTTCTACCCTGCAGATTCATCTCTTCTTTTCACTTCCTCTACTTGAAACATTTTACAGGCACAATTTTCCGATACTGGCGCCAGTTTTCTTCTTTTCCCCTGCTAACCTTCACCAACTACATCCTATTCAGCAAAAGAATTATCAACCACAATGGTTCTTTCTATCACCCTAGCATAAGTAGGAATTAATAGAGAAGGAAGTGTTGGCTTGGATGTCCTTTAGACACACCTCACTCTGAAGTCTGAGCCCTGAAGCATCAATTGCATCATAGTCATCGAGTACCAGGAATGGTTTGGATTGCCCTGATGAATTCTCAGCTATAGACACGTCGTCCTGCCAAAGCTGTATAAGCTCTAAGAAACTCTCATCCACTTCCTCAAGCCAGTACATAGCCACTTGTGATTCGGGCTTGCCTCAGAACATGAGGGATATCTGGTACTGAAACATGTAAGTCACCAAGACTACAAGTGTCCTCTACCGGTACTGTCGGTAGTGTCTGTTGTCCAACAGGTAGTGATGTAACTGACACACTACCCGAAGTTATTATCTCAGGCATCAGTCCATATACCGAAGTATTTTCACTATACAGACCAACCCCAAGGTCACTCACTGGAAAACACAAGTAGTTAAGTCCACTACCCGCTCTACTATTGTCTAAATTAGGCATAGAACTCTAGCAATCGCCCCCATCTAGTCCACTGCTTCCTGGGAACTGTCTCACCTCAAAATCTCAGAGGATTATGCTACATAAAGGGTGGTGGTTCTGCTGGTACACCACCCAAAGGTTTCAACATAGTAAGAGGGCCCCGCACTGGAACCTCGTCTCTCGGTGGGCCGTCATCTTGTACAACACTTCGAACCCTAGCTGGCTGTCGTCGTGGGGCCATCCTGAAAAGAGAATGGTGCGCCACGTTCAACGATTTATACCTGGTGAGCTAACACAATGTAATAACAAAGAAATAATTTGAAACACATATGCAATCAATGTTTTTGTGCACTGAGTCGAAAATCAGAAGTCAGGGTCCTGGGGTACGAATACATCGGCCACTACCCCAACACTGGACTCCCTGGACTGATAACCACACTCAATACCCTTAACATTATTTCTTCACATATAAGAAAGATTAGAGTTTCGAGTTCTGTGGTAGAACCAAACTCCTATGATACCAATTTGTCACGACGCATCCTTGGGGCCCATGCCATGACTACCCCAAGCCCGCCTTCCATAGGCCAGGGGCTGGCGACTAGAACCAAAGGCGTAAATCCTGATAAAAAGGGAAGGAATTGCCTTTATAAAGTAAACAAACACCACAGAGTAAGCAAGATGAAGTAAACACTAAGTAAACAGGGTACAACTGTAAGTGCTGGAAAGTAAATGGGCCAGAATACAAACCCAAATAAAGTAAATTACAACTGAAAAGAATGTACAGTAACTGAAATGTAAAGTAGCAATGCCGAGCCGTCCACTGTAAATACCACCTGAAGGGTGGGTATAGATAGCCTCCTCAGCTCCTCGGGTCCAGCCGTCCGCTCTGTGTACGTCCTGCCTAGTGGTCCACCTCCAGGTACCGACTTACTCCACAAGCCTCAACCACGATCAGTGTTGTACATCATTTGCATCCAACACAACGTAGTACGGGTATAGCCCATGCAAGGGTGAGTATACGCTACTCAGTAGGGACCCCGAGAACCCCGAAGGTCTCCTAGAATCCACAAAGGATAACCCACAATGAAAATATACAATCACGAAGTAATATCCAACAAAAAATAGGTATATTTCCATACATATACCTAAGTCATAAATTCCAGTTTGGCTCTAACATCTGAGCCCATGTTCGATCACGTCCACACAGGATAGTACAACCCAATCCACATAGGAAATCACAACCCAATCCACATAGGAAATCATGTCAATCATATCGATGATAATGATTGAAAGTCAAGACTCATCTCACATAGGTACACGTCATTTGTAAAGCAAAAGTATGTGATCAGATGGAGTTACTGATTCATCTAGCTAGGACCCACATAAGATACAAGTACTGTAGTCATCACCGCCAAACCCATGGAGGATTCCAGTACGGTTGTCGTCATCGTTCAACCCAAGGAGGATTCCAGTATGATAGTCTTCACTGTCGAACCCACATAGGATCCCAGTGTGGTTGTCGTCACTCCCGAACCCACGGAGGATTTCAGTGCTATCGTCATCGTCGAACCCAAGGAGGATTCCAGTATGAAAGTCTTCACTGTCGAGCCCACAGAGGATTACAGTATGGTTGTCGTCACTGTCGAACACAAGGAGGATTTCAGTGGAGTCGTCATCGTCGAACCCACAGAGGATTCTAGTACAATAGTCTAAACCGTCGAACCCACAGAGGATTCCAGTACAGTTTTCGTCACTGCCAAACCCATGGAGGATTCCAGTGCAGTCGTCATCATCAATCCCATAGAGGGTTCCTGTACGAAAGTCTTCACCGTCGAACCCACAGAGGATTCCAGTATGGTTGTCGTCACTACTAAACCCATGGAGGATTTTAGTGCAGTCGTTGTCGTCGAAACCATGAAGGATTCTAGTACAAAAATCTTTACCGCTGAACCCACATAGGATTCCACTATGGTTGTCATCACTGCCGATCCCACCGAGGATTTTAGTGCAGTCGTCGTCATCGATCCCACGAATGATTACATTATGAAAGTCTTCACTGTCGAACCCACAAGGGATTCCAGTACGACTTTCGTCACTACTGAAACCATGGAGTATTTCAGTGCAGTCATCATCATCAAACCCACGGAGGATTCCAGTATGAAAGTCATCACGTCGAACCCATGGAGGATTCCAGTATGGTTGTCGTTGTCGTCGCAGCCAGCTCTAGGGTTCCCGCAAACATCATGCTCATTTCCAGGAGGGTTCGCTCCACAATCCAAGGTAATTGATACATTAAATGATACGTAGTCTGGAGTTGATATATCCCAGAGTTCCGCCTCGTCGATAGGAACTCAACGTGACAGACAGCGCGTCAATCGGACGCCCGGTCTTAGATTTAATGGCTTTTTCGTTCCAGGGGCCCGGTTGGTTTTTACATCAAAACTAACCTAAACGTACTCCAAATATGCCCAAACCTCAAGAGTAGTAATCCAAAAGGTCCGTCTCACTATGAGGAATCCAACAAAGTCGACGACATGTAAATCGGACGTCCGGAGCTCAAGTTATAAGTGTTTCAGCTCCAAGGGCCCGACTGGTTTCGTGTTCGAACCAAACCTGCCATACCCAAAGTTCTGTGAAACCTTGATTGTATTATATTGGAACGACCGTATCGATCCAAGGATCTCCACACAACTGACGATGCGTCGATCTGAGGTCCATAGCCCATGTTATTGGAAAAATACTGAAAGTGGTCTGAAAATGGGGGGTCTGGGTCCGGTCCGACAAGCCCAACCCGCCTGGGTCATCCCGAACTGCGTCGACCCGACCCGGTGTGGCACGCAGGCTCGGCTAGCAGCCGAGCATAGAGGGATGCGGTCCCCCCTTCTTTGTGCTCCGCGGATGCAGAAGGTGCCGCGTCCTCCACCGGATCCCGCGCGGTCGTGGGATGTCGGTCGCTTGCCGCCGCGGCTTTAGTCCCGGTAGTTCCTCCTAGCGGCATGCCGGGACACCACCGCCTCGTGCCACTGGCACCGCCACAATGGTGGCCTGCGCCACTGGTGATGTTCACGGGCCACCGGAGCCGCTCCGGTGGTCCAAACTTGCTCATGTCTGTGCCTGGGGTTGTCTTGGGACCCATAGATTTCTGCGAAGGCCTCCAATCGCTCAATGGTCCCGTTTCATCATCTCCCAACATTCTGCGCATCAAGAATAGAGGATTGGTGGGTTCGGACTTATTCTTTGGTCCGCACCCACCACTATAGTGGTTCAATGGACTTCCAATAATTAAAACACATACCAAGGATATATTCCACATATGTTAAATAAAACCAAACACCCTACCTCAAAGAAGTTGTCAAATGTGGATCATCACGGGAAAAGATGTCGTGAAAGACGGCATCACGAAAGAGGATCGTCGATGTCACGGTAAATATAATCGCGTCGTCGATCTCAGAGGAACTTGCATTCTTTTTCGTCATTTGTCAGAGGTCAGCGTTCTTCATCGTTCTTCGCGTTCTTCAATGAGGAAGTACGCTCTTCAAGACTAGAGTAATTTCTCCCCAAATCCGCTTGCACAACACATCAACCCAAATAAAATAAGGCTTTGCCTTATTTTAATACTCATGCCATCCCTTTTTGAAATTCAAAATTAAATCATGATTTAATTAACGTGCATTAACCAATTAATGAGGCGTTTAATAATCCAATTAAAAGTGATAGTTGACATGGCATTTAATAAGGGGGTGCAGGTGTGTTACACAAAATTAAATGGGCTTTTCCAACTTAATGGGACGTTCGAGGATGTTGAATAGGTGGGGAGCATGTGGAGCCCACCTCATTAATATACTATCAAGATGGGTTAGGATATAGTGGGTCCCACCTCAACTTCAATAAGTAGGTTTAAACTACTTAGAACATAAAATAAAAATTGTTGCACAACTTTTATTTTATTCATTAGTTAACCCCTTTTTTTAAATAACCACACCCAAGAAAAAGAAACTCCAGAAAAGGTGTTCCTAAGAAATTACCAGTGCTGAAGTTTCATTGGTGCCCTCAGATTTTGATTCCGAGCACCGTTTCAAAATTTAGGAAAGCCCGCTCGTTTGTTCATTAAACGTACCCGAGCAAAAATTCGGAAATTGATTCTGGGCACACCGGGCCTTGGAAACAGGTGCCGTCAGAAACCGCGTTCTTGTAAAATCTCAAAGAAAATTATGAAAAAATTTCCCTTGAATTTTACAGGTCGTTACATCAAATGTATTTTAGTACATACATTTATTCTTTCAATGTTGTATATATTGGATAATTCTATTTCAGGAAGTGCGGGATGTCGCCCCCTCAAAGTGATTGACTCGTTCATACAATATAGGGAACATATAAATGATGGTGTTAATGAACTTTTGTAACATATATAAAATATTACATTATAATTTAATTATTATATAACAATCTATCATTTGGTTTTCAATTCATTAAAAAAATGAATTTAGCGTTCATGCATACATACAGCTTACCGTCTCCATGAATGATGCATTTCATTTTAATATATAGAAATATATGGACTATTCTAAATATATATATTAGATATATATTTTTTATATGATATGTAAATAATTTATATCATTCTGTATATAATGTACTTTTGACCACATGGAAAAATTGTAATTATAACACGTTCATTTTTAACTCAAATTCCAAACATCGACAAAATGTCCGATATAAACTCAAATAATTAACTAATTTTTATTGAAAGGAAAAAAGTGATATTAAAAGAATAATAAACTTGAAAAAGTTTATGAATAAAGTATAAATTTACTTAATTTTATTATTCCAGAAGAACAAGGAACATACTAGACAAGTTGGACTCGAGGTAAGGGAACTTCTTCACCCATTTTCATTCTTTGGGTTGAACTTCTACTTCTTGATTATGTTATGCTGTAAATATATTAAAATGTCCTATTATTTTTTTAAATTTAATATCCACTTAAATTGGGTGTATTTATTATTTTCAAACTTAATTGTGTCATTGATTTATCCAAAATTTAATGATACAATATATGTAAGGTAACCTTTCATTATCCTCTTTTAGTCAAAGACTTATTTTTTATATGTATTTTAATTTTCATTTTCTTATGATGGGATATGTTATTATATATTATTATTTTGGTAAATATTATGTAAATGTGATGTGAGACCCTTTTCTATCTCATCAACTCATTTTATGAATTTTAAGGCGACACCATTAAGCTGTCGAGTTTCATTAAGAGAACTTCTGATCCCAATTTCAATTCATTAGGTTAAACCTCTACTTCTTGATTTTGTCATGATATGAATATGTCGGAATGGACTATGATTTTCATTCACTTATTATCCACTTATATGGGTGTATTATTATTTTTCAAACATAATTAATCATTGATTTGTCCTTAATCTATGGATATGATCTTTACAATAGACTTCGTATCAATTTACATTCCATTGAGACTTATTTGTTGTTATACACCAAGTAACGTTTATATTGTGTACATAATTCCCTTTAACATATTATATCATTAATATCTTTATTCGTAAGATATTATAAGAATTGATTACTTTTATTCTTTAATTATTTCTATTGAAGCATCACTCATTTGGTTAGTAAATTTTTAACTAAAATATAATTTTAAATTTTTTAATGCTTTATACTTCTAAATCATTTACACTAATGTCCATGTTTTAAAAATGTGTTTTAAAGATTTATTTATATGGACATGAATTTTATGAAATTAAAATTTCATTCAATAGATTCAAAGTGGTATGAGACACTTTGATTCAAAAATCTCATTAACAAATGTTTTATATGGTTTTGAAAATGGTTTGATAAAGCATTGATTATGTCAATATCGTGAAATGATATATTGTGATTTAAATGTGGAAATTTTACCTTTCCTTTATTCGTGTTTTATGTGTTATGAATAATTTATGGTTATTGGGAATTTTTCACATATACGGGTGGTTCCATGATAAACCTAGGTCAGGTGAGCCTGAGATAGCTCTCCAATGCATTGGGAAACATGATGGAGGTTAACCTGATTTTTGTCCTAAGAGATTTAGGGAATATACTGTGATGGGTATTTCCAATGTAACTCCCTACATATATGTGAAAGATACAATGTATGTATATTATGGAAGGCACAGGTTACCATTATGATTTTTGATTTCTATGCGTTATTCCTAAATCCTCTGATTTCATGAGATTTGTTAAAATGGTTTTTTTATGTAATAATTGTTTTTTTCTTTATTTTATAACCATTAATACAATTTTTAACCTCATAAAATGTTTTTTTAAATGTTTTTCACAGGAGGTAAATATGAATAGGGTCAAGGATGGGATCAATGAAAATTTATTCAATCTAAAACATGGATCTATACATGATTATTTTTTTCACGAGATTTTATTTTATGGAAATTGAGTAGTAGTGTTAAGTTGGTAATTTTCAAGTTATAATGTCTATTTTATTACATCATTCTCTAATGATATAAACCTAAAAGGATCTTCAATTTTAATTATTTACTAAAATCATGATTTCGTAATGTTTTAAGGCAGGGTCCTTATAACTACCACCGATGCGAACCACGATAATGAAGTGGTGATAGGTATGCTAGTTTTTCATTCAGGAATAGTGAAAATACTTTTTGATTCTATTTCTAGGTATTCTTTTATACCCCTAATGTTTAGTATAACAATCCAAAAACCACCCCAAATCATGGAAGTAGAGATGTTATAGAGAACAGAAAATGGGAAAATCATTGCATCCCATGAATATAAATCCTCCCATACCACAATTTTTGGATTGAACATCGCGGGGAACCTCTTCATACTCCCTCTAGTGGAATTTGATGCAATTCATGGCATGAATTGGATTTCCCTATATAGACCCAATAAAAATTACATTGAGAAGGAAATCACTCTCTATGTGGAAAATCGATCCCTAATTCTGTATATGTTCAAGGCGGAGGATGAATCTTATTTAGCACCATAATTTTAAGAATAAATATTACTTCCATATGAGAATGCATATCCGTCTCAGATGATTGAGTCTTGGGAAGCATCCATCCTTGAGGACATGCCTATTGCAATGGAATTCACTGAAATGTTTCCTGAGGAATTTTCTGGTCTTCCTCCTAGAAAAGATGTTTAATTCTAGATTAATCTTATACCGAGGGAATTTCCAATATCCAAGACTCTGTATAGATTGGTTATTGTAGAACATGAGGAGCTAAAGAAACAACTGTATGACAATCTGGAATAAGAGTTTATATGCCCAAGTGCTTCACCATTGTGTGCACAAGTACTCTTCGTTAGGAAGAAGGATGGGTCAATGTGCTTTTGCATTTATAATCATGAGATGAACAAAATCATGATAATGAACAATTATCCTCTTCAATGAATTGATGATTTTTTTATAAGATATATGGAGAAAAATACATCTCCAAGGAGGATATGTGGTCAGGATATTACCATGTAAGGGTGAAGATTCAGGATATCCCCAATAATTCTTTTTGTACATGGTAAGGGAACAATGAATTCATAGTAACTCCTTTAGGAAAAAATAATTCTCTAGAAATTTTCATGGAATTGATGAATATAGTCTTTAGTGATTACCTAGAAAATTTTTTGGATATATTTATAGATTATATTCTAATATACTCCAAAACCAAGGAGTAGAATAAAGATCATCTAATCACTATACTAATGTCCTTATGAAATCATAAGATAAATGAAATTTACAGAAAGTGTGAGTTATGGATTAAGGAAGTATATTAAATGGGTACTATTATCATATGAAATTGGATATCTATAGATAATTCAAATAAATATGCAATTGAGGGATGACTGAGGCCATCATATGTGACAGATATCTATAGCTTCCTTGGGTTAGATGGACATTATGACTGATTTGTGAGAAATTTATCATTATTGCCAAGCCCTTTTACCAGGACAACTAGAAAATGAGTCAAGATTTACTAGATTGATGAATGTGAAGAGATATTTAAGGAGTTGAAAAGGAGGCTTATCACTGTGCCTGTTTTAACACTAACCATAAGTGGAGAATGCTTCCTGGTATTCAGTGATTCTTTGAAGAAGGGCATGGTCTGTGTTTTGATGAAAAATGACAAAGTCATTGTCTATACAACAAGGAAATTTAAATTTCACAAGAAATAATATCCAACACATGTTCTTGAGTTTTTTGCAGTAATATTCTCTTTAATAATTTTGGACATTACTTCTTTGGGGAGAAGTGTGAAATATACACGGATTAAAAAAGCCTCATCTATATATGCACACAGAAAGAGTTGAACAAGTGCCAATGAAGATGGTTAGAGCTGATCAAAGACTATGAATGCTCAATCCACTAGAACCCAGGGAAACCAAATATGGTTGAAGATGCTCTATGAATAAAGGACCTAGAAATTCTATCATTGATGAGAATTGAAAAGGATCCAATTTTTATGGATTTTATGAAGATGTACATCAGAAATATAATGAATGGAACATCATCAATCATTTCAAAAATTATTTCTCAATCGTACCTTTTGAAAAGGTTAAAGGATGCTGAAAACGATGATGTTAGAATTAATAAGAACATGGAAACTATTTGAAAAGTGAAATCCTTAGAGTACAATATTAATGAAAAAGGAATTTTGAGATTTGGGTCAAGACTATGTGTTCCATAAAATCCAAATTTAAATAATGAACTTTTTGATGATGCACATAGTTTTAATTTATCCATTCACCAATGAAACAAAAAGATGTATCAATATTTACAAGAGAATTATTGGTGAGGTCACAATAATAAAGAGATATATGATTTTACATTAAAGTTCCTGGTATGATAGCATGTGAAGGCGGAGAGGCGGAATTATAAATGGATTATACAACCATTACCCATAACCATATGAAAATTGGCGAACATCACCATGGACTTTGTCACCAAACATCAGAATGCATCTAATGGAAATAATTCTATCTGGGTTGTTGTGGATATTCTTAAAATGACTGTATACTTCATTACAATTCAGGAGGATTTCTCATTGGATAAATTGGAAGAGATATATACATCAGATAAGTGGTAAGGATGCATGGAGTTCCACTATCTATTGCATCTGATCGCATCTAAGATTCACCTATATGGTCTGAAAGAGTCTACAACAGTCTCTAAAGACTAAGATGAACATCAATGCGGCTTATCATCCTCAAACTGATGGCCATTCTTAGTAGAAAATCCAAACACTTGAGGACATGTTAAGATAATTATCAAGGGACTTAAATGGAGGATAAGATCAACATCTTCCTCTGGTTGAGTTCTTTTGAAATAACAGTTTACACTCAAGCATCCAAATGGATCATTATGAATCACTTTATTGGATGAGATGTAGAACACTGACATGTTGGGATGAATTTGGGGAGAGAAAACTAATTGGTATAGAAATGGTTGAAGAAATGGTGGAGAAGGTTTATACCATCCAGTAGCACATTAATGATGATCAGAGTCGACAAAATATCAAAGTTGATAATTTTCGATGAGACCTAGAGTTTGATGTTGGAGACATGGAATTATTTATCTAGTCACCATGGAAGAGAGTTATGAGATTTGGGTATAAGGGAATGATTAGTCCGAGGTACGTTGTCCCTTTTGAGATCCTTGATCGCATTGGAGTAGTTTATTATCAACTAGCACACCCACCAAACCTATCTCAAGTACATGATGTATTCCATCTATCATTCTTGTGAAAGTACATAGTTGAACCATCCCATGTACTCAATCGAAAGGTGGTACAATTAGAGAATGATATCACCTATGAAGAGAAGCCTATGAAGATCGTAGATCATAGGGAAACTTTTCTACGGAATGAGACAATTATCATCATCAAGGTGTTTTGGATAAACCACATATTTAAAGAGGAAACATGGGTATCAGAGGCAGTGATGATGCAGAGTTACCCTCGTATTTTTTAGTGTGGGAAAAGGAAATTTCCAGGGTGATATTTCTAAAGGGGGAAATTTTAATAACCCAAACATTTATTAATTAAAATTACTCTTAATCTAATTAAATGTCCTATTATGTAAAATTGATATATAAAACATATGAATTCCATGGTTTTATGTTTTTGGATTTTAAGTTTCTGTTAATAATTGTTGTTGTTTCTAATATAGCCACTGAACAGTGACCACATTATTAGTATAATTATAGGGATTTAAAAATTCCATTTTACTAAGACAAAGGAAGAGACAAACTCATACAGTAGAATTAATCCATACGAAGCCAATTTTCAAAGCACATAATAGAGGTAGAGTCACTGGGATTCACTTTTGACCAAGCCCAAGACGAGTTTTAATACATTAAACTGGAACGGAATCTCCTGCAGGTGAAGTGGAAGTTAATAAAGATTACCACCTGATTGATGTTATCAGATCCGCCATAAGAGACAGTCACCGTCACACACCTTACACTTAGATATAATGTAGGAATTATAATGGGTTATGTAACAAGACCCTAGGAATATTATTAGGTTCATTATTTTTGAATAAAATATATTCATTATTTTTATTATTGTTACTTTGTAAATGGTTTTTAAAGAACAAATAATATTTTTAGTTAATATTCGATTAAAAAATATATATTTTGACGAATAATTGGATTTTTATATTATATAATATTTTAATAAATATTATATCTAAATTAATTTTTTTAAATATAAATGATCATATAATATGTTTTATGAATACAATTGTAATATTTATGAAGTTTTGAAAGATTTTTTTGTCAAAACGCATGAATTTTTTATAAATGTCGATTTGTATTTTAAAATTAAAAATTTAAAGGTTTATAAAATTATTTAGAGAAAATGAATATAAATTTTGGATTTGGAATGTTTATATTATCTAATAGTGAATATTTAATAATTTTCTAAGACAGTAAAAGTTTTGAGCAAAAATTAAAAACTGCTTAAATATATAATGTATTTTACAACATCATAATGACCCAATAGTGATGTAATAAAATACTATAAAATGAACATTCGTCCAATATATGTATTAAATTAAAAAAATTATTTATTTTAAAATTTTTTGATAATTTCTATGGTGCCTTAGTGGACCCTCCAAGGGATATAAAATATTTTAACTTTTTAAAATTATTTCATTGAGAGTGTGACTCACCTTCACATAAGAAAGCATAATATTTTAAATATTTCAGCCATGGAATGATAAAATAAATTTTTCCACTCCAATTTAGAAAATACTGTGGGAAAACCCATGGGATGGTTTGTGGTTTTGATTTGTTTAATGTGTAGTGTCCAAAACCTAAATAATAAATAAATCCCTCTCCTTTCCTATATAAACCCACTCAATATACCATTCCTCTTCATTAAAACTATTTGGAGGTAAACCAACCTCTTCCCTCCACTCTCTATAATCCTATAAAGGTTCCCCAAGCTCCCATGAAGCCTCGGTCAAACCTCTATTAAACATTTGGGATCACACTTCCAAGTAAGGGATCCTTTCTTTCCTTCCATCCTTATTTATGTCCAAATTACCTTATATTGTTATGACCTTTTATTTTCAATTGAAAATGTTGGTTTATTATTTCTCACCTCCCCTATACTACCCTCCCTATGTTTTAATGATTAGATACCCCTTTATCTCTCATTAATTCCTCCCATGTACACCTATTACCATGTAGAAATTCTATAAGTGATTTCGCTCACCTCATATACATTAAAGTAATTATTTTTATATTATGTATATAAATTACATTGCATATGTCGGGATATTATGTTCCTTTACCCCCTTAATTTCCATTTAATTTATAAATTATGAACAACCCCTTTTTCTCTTATCAACCCATATTAAAATTTCAATTTGATGTCATTATGCTTCCGAACTTACACGGGAATTTCGATGCCAAAATCATCATGCAAGTGAATACCACACCCATTTATCTGTGATGGTTAATCATTTTTATGAACATTAAATTTATGTATTATTCATATCTTATTTGTGTAATAAATTATTATCTTTAATGAATCCATGTTGTATGATCTATGTGGCATACATATGCATGAAATAAGTTTATTAAGAAGGGTGAACCCTGATAGTGTTCCAATGCATTGGGTAAAGAATAATATCATGATGCGTTATGTTAAATGAGAGTTTAATCATTCTAATTTTTGTGGAATGTGGGTTTAATCATTATAATTAATTTGTAATGATTGTTTACTCATGATAGATGTGCAATGAGCCTTGGATCTTGCTAATATAATATTAAATGTTGTTCCCACATCTCTATGTTATGATAATCACGGTATATCGTGCCTTTATGTTCATGGTTCTCTTATTATCCATTTATATGGATATTTACTGACATGTATTTTATTCTTCATTTTATTCCTTGATTAATCCCTTATGGGTATTTATATATCACCCCATTATTATGTTCATCCTCATGTTTTCCCATACCATGCTAATTTAGAAGGAATGTTGTTGTAATGTTAAAGAAGTTTTCAATAAATACATTGTAAATTATGTCTTAAGTTGTTGTCTATTGTTTCTAATTTCCCATGAAACTACAAATCTCAATCCATAGAGTTGTCTTAAGTTAATATTTATGTAATAGATCATGTTTAAATGTGTAATAAAGAGTAGGGTTATTATTGTAATAATGAGATACATAGGAACTATATTCCAACAAACATAAATTGGGTAAGAATAATATACTTGAGAAATAATCATCATCTGATTATGATTTTTTAACATCTAATTATAAAACTAATCATTGATGTGTTAATGTGATACTAGTAGAAATTTCCTCATGAATATAGTTTTTAGAAAACAAAAGTAAATAAGACAATATCATTTCTAGATTGGATGGTAAGTGTAACATTCACCACATCATTATCATAGCCTATATTATCAATAGTGATCACATTATATTTTATTTTTTCTTGGGTTCTAAGAATTTGATGAAATTGATCATCATTATTAACCTTTATATTTTATCACTAGTTATTATAATATCCATACTCCTTGAATTTGAAACATTAGAGTGTGGTTGGTATATTCAATAGAGAATTATCTTTATATGTGTGGTTTGAGAACTTCTTCCCACTAAATCATTATCTAATAACATGACTAATACCTTTTTCAAAACTAAATAATTCCATATTACCTTAACAAAAATTCCCTCCATGTTCCTTTACAAATATCACCTATAAAGAAATAATCATGTTTCCCCTCCAGGGTTATTGTCATTAGAATTTCCTTTTAATTATATTTTTTTTTCAAGGAAATGATATTGATTGTTGTATTTGTTCATTATTTTTACCTTCATAACAAATTTAGTGTTTTTTTTATTGAAATAGATGTATCTTAGATACAAATCACTTTTTAAGACTACTTTTTAAAACACTAAAGAATAGATAAATCAAACATTATTATTCAATAATTATACCTAAATCATATCTCAATATTATAATGAACATGTTCCCCTTTGGTACTAATGGTTTCATCATCCTTCCACATTAGGTGAAGTAATTTCTTATCAAATTTTGTACAAATAATATGAGGTATTTACATATTAAAAATTAAACTCCTATACTCATCAATTATAGGGTTTCAAAATCATATCAATTTTTAATATTATTTATTAGTGTCCAGCATTGATCTATTTCACCTTCCAATTGATTAAAATATTAAATGAAATTGTCATTATTTGAGCAATAAAATATAGAAAATAAGTTGTGGTAGTATTAAAGGTATCAATAATTATTGGATCAATAGAGAAACTATAGGAAAGTTGATGTATACTTATGAATGATTAAATATTATTTTTTTCATAATTTTTTCATTTGTATGCTCAACATGATTTATTTCTTGAGAATGTTTCATATTCATAAAAAAATATTTTACATTCTACATATCATAACATTTTGTTCCTCGAGAGTAAAATCATTTCATTTTTCATCACATTCATTGTTAAAATACTTCATTATGGTTGTAAAAATTGAATAAACCCAAAAAACCATTTAATTAGAAACAATAATCATATTTTTAAATCATATAACAGTGAAAATAATTGATAGGACATCAAAATTGGGAGAAGTTATTTTCAATAAATAAAACCATTGGATTAGCCTAGGCCATCCACGGTGAGTATCTTTTATAATCCTGCATAAGGAATCATTAATTAAATATTAATTAGGTCAATCATATTCAAAAATGCGTATATAGTGACGTAAGAAACCCTAGGCCCACTCATCATGCACTAATGATGACTGAGTTATACATAATTATCTCCATTCAAGGTTTTACCCCACGGTGACTCTATAAAAGAGATTCATCTATTTTATAGTATTTAGTTAGGGTTGTATTTTCTAGGTAAATGACACTCTATTTTTCACTATAACATAGTATTTTTTAATATAAATAGGATTATCATTTGGTTTATTACTATTGTTTTATCTATATAGTCTCCAAACATAACTAATTTTACTCTGATTCCAATTTAGGTGATGCAATCCTAACATACATAAATGTTACAACATAAGAGATGAATAACCATTTCATATCATTACAATCCATGAAAGAACCATAAAGGTCTAGTGTCTTTGAAAACATGGATTTATGAATAACTATTAAATTAATGATACAAATCATCTCCCATTATCATCTTCAAAATGGGAACTATATATAGACATATCATAATTACCACCTTTATTAATTTCCTTATGAAAAGAAACAATAAAATAGTGAAATCATGATCTATGTAATTATATTTAAGTGTGATATTAGTATATAATCATATTTAATCATATCATGGGAATAATTCTATATGATCATGATCATAACATTAGATAATTATTTATTACAATTCATATATCATAAATAAGAATCATGGCATAAAGATCTATTGGTTAAAAATACATGAATCATAAGAGAATCAAATATTAGGAGACTTACAAATATAACATTAACACAAATACATGTCATGTGATAGTGGAATGAAGTTCCACAAGATCATAATTATATAAATAATAAATTCTTCCAACCAACCATTACATCATCACATGTTATGCTTTAGATAACCGCATGTGTATATATTATGGTCTTGACCTTCCATGTACTCTATTTAAGGACTGGGAAAAACTCCAATAAACTAGATCAGATCAATAATTATTAATATTTTTGAAATTAGTTATAGGTATATAATATACCCACCCGTTACATAATCATAATTCATCTATATATATGGAAAAATGTTAAAAAACATTTATCATTACATGAATTCTTAACCCATAGAACATAACATGTTATTTAGTAATATTACACCAACATATTCATTAATCTTCTAGATAAATAATAAATATGGTATCATTGGATCATATTCATTTTAAATTATATTAAATATAAATTTTTTTATAGATAAAAATACCATTAAAATAATACTGGAACATTTCCTAGGGAAAATACCCATTTCCTTTTGAAATCAGTTATTTATAATCAAATAATTTATAAACATACGGATTTTTTTTAGAATGCAAAATTGGGACTTATAATGGATGCTTAATATAAAATATTATTCCCAATTTATGGAATTTTTTTAATTTGGTTTATGTAAAAACAAATATTCCTTTCACATCTTCAGTAAAAGGTCAATAATATCTCTTTTTTAAAATGAAAAGAATATTTATTTTTTAGAATAATTTAATGAAAATTAAAATTTATTAATAATTTCATTTTAAAATAAATATGGATTGGTAAAAAATCCATTGATATAATTTCAAATAAAATATTGAAATAGAGGGAAAAATGTTGAATGATGGGAAAAGTAATATCAGTTTTCCTTAAAATAATATTTTTTATCTCTTCAGCACATGATGTGGGGAAAATAATATGGAAAATTTTAATCTAATAAAATAACCAATATATAGGAAAACACCTAAAATATAGTATATTTAGATCATATAATCTCTTCATGGGAAATTGTATAATAAATAATCTATTTAAAAGGTGATATTTTAATGTAAACCTCGTACCCAAGTCTGTCTTCTTTATTAATCACCCTAATCACATGTAAGGGAAATATAAATATATTAAAAATAAATTTTAGAAAAATATTAATACCAATAATATATATAAATATATTCACCCATTATCATTTCAAGAGACATTTATTAATAGTTCGTTTTTAAAATCATTATTTTCAGGTTGTAATTATTTTATTTTCCTTGTATGTTTCAGCTTGATATTTATTATCCATGTAATATTATCATTATTATATAATATATTTTATAATAAGTAATTTTTATTTAAATTTTTTATAATTATATAAAATACATATTAAGAAGTGAAGAAAAGTGAATTACATCAATTCTTATAAATGATAGTCAGTATGTATGGATGACTAATTTTTTCAACTTTTAAATGGATGGAATGAATAAATGTAAAATAATATTACATTTTTATAGAATCATTATTATTTTATAAATATCATATATATACATTTTAAATTAATAATAACAAAAAATTATTATATTTGGTAATGAAAAAGGAATCAAATCCCCATGTTTATGTTGTAGTCAATTTTTTGAAACAGTGATACATTCACAAATCATTTGTCGGAGAATATGTTGGAAAAGGTTGTGAAATAATACTAATAAAATCTATGTGTATTTATCAAATTATATACATCTTATTTTACATATGTAACAATATTAGATAGGTGGAAGAAAAAATAAAAATGAAATAGATTGTTTATAATTTATACATCATCTTTGAGAGCCCTCCATTGGAATACAGTAAAAATATTAAATGATTAGTCATGACCGAAAACATTGATAAGAAAGATTAAGGGAGGAAATATAATATTATAATGGATAATGGATTAAATTATTTTTTGGGCCAAATTGTGTGTAAACAAGACGAGAATAGCTTCTCATTTATATATGAGGGGAGGATTACATGAGAAATTACATATAATATTTCAATAAGATAAGTTCAATTTCATTAACAATTATGAAAAAAGAAAAATTATTTAATGAAATGATAAGATAAGGTTTAAATCATCTAAAATATTAATAATTAGGAAATTTAATATAGAATTCCTACCCTTATTTCTTTGTTTAGTCCAACCAATACACTCATTTTAAACAGAATTGTAGTAACACAAATATACTATTTTCACAATTAATGAAGAAGAAAAAATTGGATCCCCATATTTTAGTATATTAATTTTAATTATTAAAACTATGGAATACATTTTACTGAAATCAATTTCTTTTAGTGCATTTATTTCATTTTAAATAACCTTGAAAAATGCAACAGAAATGCTTTTTTAGAAAAAATAATTTTATGCATATAATTAAATTAACTTACATCGCATACCATGTAAAAAAATCAATGGAATGATAAAATATTTTATCAAATATAAGATATATATATATGTATTTAAAACCATTAATCAATTAATAATTATTTAATTTACT
The DNA here is from genome assembly GCA_963277665.1 of Viscum album. Classification (NCBI taxonomy): domain Eukaryota; kingdom Viridiplantae; phylum Streptophyta; class Magnoliopsida; order Santalales; family Viscaceae; genus Viscum; species Viscum album. Next base: position 357,884,436 of record OY728167.1, read on the forward strand.
AGGATAGAAAATGTTATCCTTGTTAAAATAATTTTCCAAAAAAACTATATTTACTATTATATTATTTTATCCTCATTCTCAACAAGAATATAACTAATGTATTGATGATAATTTTTATATATATATATATGTATTGTAAATATATTTTATTGAAATGATTTTTTATGATTTAAAAATATTATTTTTTACATAAATATGAATAACATGTAGAAAAATACATTTTAAAAAATCTTGTAGGAATTTTCATTAAAATTATGTTCTCATAATCAAATTTACCATAATTATTATTTATAAATATATTTCATATTTTTTGAACCATACTGAAACCATCCATTCATATTCATAAGTTATCAAGAATAATTTTTTAATAGTTTAATTAGATATGAGGTTGTGTGTATTGAACTCTATTGGATACATATTGTCTATTTTAGTGGATAAAAATATTAAATGGTGGGGGTGTTATAATAATTCAATGGTTAACTCAATAATAACAAAAACATTGTTCATTTTTTATGATAAAAAATATTTTCTAATTTTTAATATTTTATCTTTATGGATAAATATTTAAACACTCATCAAGTAAAATTGAATCATCTGAAATCACTATAATTAATCCCTTAAAATACAATTAATGAACATGAAATGATTGTCACAAACCAGCCCAGATACCCTAGTAACCAAATAACTGAACCAGTCCTAACATAGCCTAAAGGGCGTTCCTATTCCCCATGTGTGAGAGAAAATCTCCTAGAATTATACAATATAAATTTAGTAACAAATACTACAAAAAACACAATAAAAAAAATTTAGTATGAATATAAGAAATGTTCCACTGGAAGAACTATACTAGAATTCAATCATGTGTAACTACCTAGAGTTCTATATCAACGTACTTGAAAACAGGAAAAACTTCCCAAAGTCCCAGTGTATATAAATCACCAAAACCCAAAGATCAATAGCCAATATCACCTCCAAGTAGAAACTTACCCTTAATTGAATGAGGAAGCAGATAATCTACAATCACATGAAGTCACAAGTATGGTGAAATATAATATCCACTTGGGTCTCACCAAGGATTCCATAATAAAATGACACATTAAATTTACCATTTAATGATTTCTATTTTAAATAAATTCGTATTTCATTTCAAAATAATATATAGGAAAATAATTATTTAAATTTAAAATGATATAAAAACATTAAACAAATGGATTAATAAAAATTTTATATAAAACAATTATATAAATTTAGTAGGCATTAAAAATTGTTTAGAAATAATAATGGCATATATTTCAAATATAAACAAGAGGGATACATGGTCATGTGCGAAAAGGTATGATAGTTTAAGGATATGGGATCCTCATACACATGAAGGTGAATCAGGAAAATATATCATTACACATATCCCTTTGACACTGGTTAAGAGGACTTCATTACTATCCCATAAGAGAGGTGATTTGATGCACTATGTTTTAGTTGTAATGAATCAAAATATTTTTATCCTAGTAACTCCCTAACAACATAAGAGTACATGTGCTCAAATACAAATCAATGATCAAAATTTTATTTTAAAACAATTTATAATAAATTTCATCCCACTCTCTATTTCAAATATTCTAATTTTAATTTAAAAAACAACACATGTATCTTTAATTTAATCATACCCATTTATAAGTTAAAACACAAGGATTTATCTCAAAACCATTTTAATTCACCTTCCCCATATACTAATTTTTATTCTATTCCATCAAATCAATTTCACAATTTAAATTAATCACTTTAAATTATGAAATTCTCCATCAATTACACAAACACAGCCCAATTTGACTAAATTGGGGGGTTTTCAAATTTCCTTCCAAATCAAATCCCAATTCCATCCAACTCAATAAAATAGGGTTTTTAGTCCAAAAAAATTAATTGAATTTAAATCAAAAATTGAAATTAAATTAATAAATTTAGGTTTAATCAAATTGGCTATTCAAAATGGAACGACCTACCTTAGAATCACTACATATTGAAATTCCAAACCCTAAAAGGGTAACTACAAAAACTAATGAAAAAAACAAGAAACAAAGAATAAAACCCATGTTTAATATCAAAATAAAATGTTATTAGATCCTCTAATAGTATGGTGATCCACCAATCCCTGTGGAGAAAAATGGAGAAATCGTGAGAAAGGGAATGTGAAGAGGAAACATACCATGTAGATATCAATCTTCATTTTACAAGGATCGATCCACTTCATGGAGGGATTAGAGGGAATAAAATCACTTATTAGGAGAACCCAATGAACAATAATTTTAAGACAATCATATTAGTTCTATTGGGAACCATAGACGATACTTTCAGGTATTTATAAAATCATATTACAACTCATTCATAGTTAGGTGGATACAGTCGCACGGTTTAAACAAGATATGTTCCCTAGTTGTTCACCCATTTTTCCCAGGATCATGGTTTTCTACATTGTGAGAGAATTTCATTTCAAATCATCCACTAACCATGAAAAACCCCACTACTTCAGTTTTTCACATTTTTCACTAGCATGGAACATGATTTGGGATAACTATTCTCGTACCATGCACCACCCAAAAACATCGACATTATCAAAAACATTCACTTGAAGCTCCCTTAAACATAACACAACTATTTCATGGTTAAAATAGGGGTTTATGAATAACTTAAAACTGTTACAGGATGCTATAACCTCCCCACCATAGAAACATCCATTCCCCATAAATCATACTCAGTAGATTCCCTATCAAAATAATGAGGCCATTTCAATCGCATCAGTTACCCCTCTCCCAAACATATCATGTGAATCAGAGTTGTGTTCTCATATCACATGAACCAATGGTACCGTCCTCCTATGAAGAACATTAGTTACAGAATCAACTATCATAATTGTATGCTTAGTCAATGATAAATATTGGTCAACCTCAAGATCACTCAAGCTCAAAAAACTAAAAGGGTTTGAAAGATACTTTATAGATGAGATATATGAAACACATTATGGATAGAAATTATCTGTATTAGAAGTGGTAAATTAAAAAAAAATCCCACATGATAAATGTTCAAAAAATGTCCCAATAACATCGATCAAGCTTCCCTTTCCTCCCAATCTGTCAATGACCCGACCTCAGAATTACCATCAAGAACACCTAGTCACCAACATAAAATTTAAATGTTTTATGATGATGATCACCATAAGAATAATACCTGCTCTATGTCGTCAAAATTATATGATGATTCAATTGACTGTTTACTGTATTCTATTGAACCAAACTCTATCTAACAAATTAACTTTAACCAATCTTTGACCAACACAATGAACATCAACAAGGCTATCCAAGAAAGGCCTCAAAAGGATCCATTTTGATTCAAGACTGGAAACTATTTTTATAATCAAACTCTACTAGCCCCAGATGTTCATCCCAAACACCACCAAAGTAGAGAACAGTACAAAAAATCATGTACTCAATGAGTGTAATAACACTTTATGTATGACCATCTGACTGTGGATGGTATGTCATGCTCAAACGAACATGGGAACACAATTACTCTTAAAGGCCTATACAAATGTAAGAAGTAAAAAATGATCATTATTATAAACTATAGAAGATGGAACTCTATGAAAATGAAAAATCTCATTCACATAGTGACTCCCAAACTGCTCAAAGAAGGTTTTATCATGAAAGAGTAAAATTTATTTTATTTTTCTCATCCTATCAATCATAACCCATATCACATTCTTATTTTTTTTGGGTTCAAGGGATCCTGACCATAATGTCCATTAAGAAATAATCCCACTTTTGTGTGGGAACTCAAAGCGAATGAGGAAAACCCAATTGTTTTTGTTTTCTAGAATTGACCATTTGGCGGGAAGAAAAAAGAGAGAAAAATAAGAAATTCTATATCTGATACCTAGCCACCAAAACTGTACTCACATGTCATAGAACATCTTCATGGATCCTAGGTGAATATCCTAATACGAACTATTTTGATCCACCATCAAAAGATTCTTTACCAGTAACGATACGTCAATTAGATTCAAATGGAATAGAATGCCATTAGTGGAGAACAACTAGTCAGTAATAGTATCCTCACCATAAACAAAGTCTCTAATGCTACTGAACTAATCATCTAGATGTTGTTCCTAGGTGATCAACTTGAGAATATTGGATGTCAACTTAACTCTGGTCATTGTATCCTCATCCCCTCATTCCCATACTCCTAAATTGTGATTTCAAATTAACTCTAGTCATTGTATCCTCATCCCCTCATTCCAAAAAAGGATGTCATCCAAAAAGTCTACCTTGGGGGCATTAGGATACGCATAGAAAATTATTTTCATCAAATCCATAAAGATGAAAGGGGAATTGGTTAAACCAAATAGAAGAGTTGGGTATGCATAATGGAAGTACGTACTCCAAAATGCGGGTTAATGAATGTAATATTATATTATTCCCAACTTATGGTAACAATATCGATGGTAAATCTTAAAGAACCACTCATTCCCTTTCAACTAATCAAACAGATCATCAATCCATGGAATCATATACTCTTTCTTTATCATATCTCAGTTTTTTTTGGTAATCAACTCAATGGTAAAGTGTCCTATCAGTTTTCTTAGAAAAGATAACAGGAACCATCCAAGGTGACACACTTGGGTATATAAGGACTTTATATAGAAGATCATCCAACTGCATCATCATATCTTTCCCATAAGGTGGTTCCATGTGGTAATAAGAAATATATATTGGATGAGTAACAAGAATAAAATTAATATAAAAAATCCATGTCTCCTACCAGAGGTAAAATAGATAACTCATAAGGTAAAACATGAGGAATATTGATGAAAAATTGAGGAAGAACACAACTCAAAAGATTCACACTATAGATCGAAAGTAAACCTTAATTTTACCTTCACCAAATATGTATTAGAAGGTCTTACTCTTAATGAACTTGGGATCCATTATTCTTAAATGATTTGGCATACTCGATTGGGTGGAGGGAAGGATATTTTTCAAAGATACAATGAATATGGCCTTTACTAGATATAAGCTAGTCCATCTGGAAAATGACTTTAGGAAAATTTCTTGTCAGAAACTAGAAAAAATCATGCATGACCGACATCTGATAAAAACAAAAGTTAATCAGGACTATGAACACCCTGATCACTATTTTTTCAAATGGGTTTAGTAATATCAATTGAATAAGATAATATATTTGTAGGAAAATATAAAATACTGCAAATACAAGATGAAATAAATAAATGAGAAGCATTAGTATCAAATAAAGAAGTCACTAATGATTGAGATATAGTGATGGTTACTCTCAGAGTCACTGGACCCATATCCACTTCCTCTGGACACTCTTCCATTGTGTGGACAATCATTATTGTAGATATTGATGGATAGAAGCACTCTATACATAAATCATATGATTTCACTATATTACATTTTGGTGTGGAATATTCATTGCAACTATGGGGAGAAGAAAAGACATGGTTGAACATCATTACTTTTCTAGAGTTTCCACAGTAACCATAATTAATGGGTTCCTTAGTGCATCCCACATTGAACGCCTTGTATTTCCACATTAGTATAAAATCAATGGGGATCTTCCAGGAACTTCTGTAGTTCAATAAAAACCTCATGTTGATAAATCCAAATGGAATCATCCCGCTTACTATTCCACATAGTGTTATTCACACTTCAACTAGGAGAAAAAGAAATTCACTCCAACCTCGATATACCAGCATGGTCCATTTCAACAATCTATGGTATATAAATCACATTAGAATAAGTAGGAATATTATGTAATAAAACATGAAAATGAATATCATATCAATTTCCAAATTCAAAACATCAAATCTTCATCTTCTTATTAGATACTATCTCAGGATAAAATTAAAAAAGCTCTATAAAATGCATTGAATACCTTACCATTGTCCAATCATACTGCTTGATATTGGAAAACTCAGTATCCATGGACATCAACAATGACTCAGGGTAGAAATGTTATTAATAAAGAGACTATAATTCTTTCCAATCTAATCCCTCTTGCTTCATATCCATCATAAAATATGTCCCACCCTCTACTGCTTAGTCTTTCTAGCATGAAGGACTCATTCTTCACCTTGATTTCATCTAGCATTTCCAAAAACCCAATCAAATGATCAATCCTACTCCGGAATTCCTTGTCCACTGGAGGATCATTGGAACTCTAGAGCACTGGTTTATTCTGGTGAAGGAACACTTGAGACCAATTCTAAAGAAAATCCCTCTAATATTAAATATCTAGAACCTAAACATGAACTAATTTCAGTTAACATCCCAGGCCATATACCATATGAAATATCTCCTCAACAAGAATTTGGTATATGAGAGTGTTCTCTCCATGAGTTTCAGCCTCATCTTCCTCCTAGATCTATTTTGCATGTTTTTTCAAGGGCATGATATTACATAACATACACAACCAACCATAAAGACATTATATTGACACTAAAATAGAGAAGCAATGGAGACTAACCCCAAAAGATAAGAACATAATACTTGGATTTCATCCAGTCAAATTCAAAATTATGGAAAGGACTAGAACTGATCTTCAAGGCGACATTACCAAACACCCCTGGTGACATCAGGTTCATTGCGGTGAGAGATCTCATGACATTCAATAAAATATACCTCCTAATTCCCCAAAAGAATACAGAAACCACATACTAACATCAAGTAATGATACAAAAACCTCACCTTTGATACATATTTGTCATGAACCATACCATGTACCCTTGTTACCCAATAACTGAGCTAGTAATGACACATCTTGAATGATTTTTCTCGATCCCCATGGGCTGGTGACTTGAACATGGCATCATACAATATGAATGTGGGAAAGAATTTTCCACAGACACAATAGAATAAAGACACACATGTTAATATCCATAGAAGAAAATATCCATTGTGCCTACTTCACAAGAAATCAAACTTGTGTGAAAACCCAGAGTAATATAGAAAAGATACAGAAAATATGAAAACCTCCCTATGTCCCAACATAAAAAACACACCAATACCAAGGTTCAAAAACTACTACCACCTCCAATTGGTGCCTTAACCATTCTCGAACCTGTAAGGAGATAATCTAAAAACGCCTAAAGAAAAAAGTATGGGTAAAATAAAATCCCATTAGGATCTCACCATGCATTCCATAATAAGAGGAAACATTTAATTATCCAAATATAGAATTCATTTTTAAATAAAAAGGTTTGGAATTTTAGAAGAATATTAATTGAAATCATGTTTTTCATTTCAAATGATGTAAATACTCTAAACAAATGATGTAATGTTTTTTATATGAAATAGATTATATAAATTCATTAGGCATTTAAATAGTTGACAATAAACAATGGAATATATTTCAAATATAAATAAACATGAAACGTGGTCATGTGATAAAATATATGATAGATCCATGATACATGATACTCACACACTTGAAGGTAAATAACAGTAATATGTGTATACACATGTCCCTTTGACACTGGTCAAGAGGAATTCATCACCATTCCATTAAGGATGTAATGTGTTGCACTATGTTTTAGTTTCAAATCATAAAAATAGTGTTATACCAGTAACTAACTAAGTACCTAGTCTTGAATGTTCTCAGATACAATTTAATTATGAGAAATTTATTTTAAAACTCTATAAAATAGAATTTATCCAATTCCCCATTTCTAATACAGATGTTTCTATTTAAAAACAAACACATGGGTTTTTAATCAAATATTCATTTTTCAAAGTGACACCCCAATGGATTCTATCAAAACCATTTTAAATACATTTCCCCCAAATTCCAATTTTCAAAAAAAGTTTATCAAATCAAAATCACAATTTAAATTCAATAATTTAAATTCCACAATTTTCCATCAATTTCACAAACACACCAAAATTCTATGGAATTAGGTGTCTTTCAAATTTCATTAGAAAACAAATCCAAATCACCCCAATTCATGGAAATAGATTTTTAATAAAAATTATTGAAATCAATTTCATTAAATTGAAATAAATTCAAAAAAAATTATATTAAATCAATAAATTTAGGTTTAATCATATTGGTCAATAAAAAAACCACCAACCATTGAATCACTACATCTCAAAAAGAAAAACCCTTATTAGGATACTCAAAATAAAGAATATATGAAACAAAAAAATCATAGATCCAATGTTTATGATACAAAAAAATCATATTAGATCTTCCAAAAGCATAGTGAGAGACCAAACCCTAGGGAAGATAGAGAGTTGAATAGAGAGTAGGACCAAGAGAACTGGATGAGGAATCCTATAGGGTAGAGATCGATCATTGTTCCCCAAGAATCTATATACATATGGGAGGTTGTATAGGGTAAAATATCATATTGGTTTCTCCCATGGGAGAAGAAAACAAAGGGGTCTAGTTATTTCCCTCAGAGAACTTAGATGTGTTTTTTATGGTTTTTAAATAATAGTTAAAGATTAGTTAAAAGTCGTACACTATTAGCAGGATAGAGTTGTATTGTCTAGAGAAAATTTTTCCCTATACATTCCCAACTATTTCCAAGGTGAATTGTTTATAATAATTAATATTAGGGATTTTCAATCCGTGTTCCAACTATGTAAAACTTCATTGCCTCTGCTTTCACTATCACGGCGCGCAGTTTTGGGAAAACTATGTGCCAACCATGCAGCGCCAAAAAATATCCAAAATTTTCCAAAACATTTTAATGAATTTAACTTAATAAAAAATCAACTAATGTATTGTTAAAATATGGGTTTCGAGATACCTAAAATAGTTACAAGAGGTTACAATGTAGAACATTGGAAAAAATGCCTAAAACTATTCTATAAAACTTGCATAAATGGTCTAAACTATAAAAATTTGGTGAAGGAAAATTGGAAAACATTTACTAATATACACATGGAAAATGAAAATAATTAAAAATAATAAATAGTTTGATTCATGAATATAGATATTAAGTAGTATATTACGATAGTTATTTTTCGAAAAGAGTTTATATAGTATTCCACTATACAGTAATAATGAAAAGGGTCCCCTAGACTTGATTCTTTTTCTAGAGTCAAAATCACTCCATTTTGATTATAATCTTTCAGGATATAATTTTTCTACATATAGATGATTTGAGTATTTATATATATATATTATTTTTTGGTGAAATAACGATTCATAACTAATTACAATTCTATGATTAATATGTTGATTCATAGATATTGATTTTTTTTGAATAATTCCCATCTTTTATAATGATTTTTTTGTCAATATTAATGTTTTCACATCCCTCTAATATTCATATTTATCTATTGGAAAATAAAATTTCATTTATCTATAATATTTTTTATATTCCATTTTATATATTTATAAAATTATCCGTTTAATGATATCAGTTATCCATCAATGTATTATAAAATATTTAACTTCATTTTCTATAACATGGGAATATATTTTTCTATTTCACTTGACATTTTAACGTATGATTTTTTAAGAAAGGTACCATTATTCGAATTTTTTTTAATTTCTTATGATATTTTATCTTCACCATGTAAATTTTTTTTTTGGAATGTGATATGAAAAATATATTCATTATTAATGAAATTAATTTTCATATTTAATAGTAATAAATTTTTGTGATTTCCCTTAAATATTCATTGCATTCGTCTCTAACGGCATGATGCTTTGTAAATCACACTATATATTATCTTCTAAAATAACACTTTTTTTGATTTATGTTTTCATTTTCAGATAATCACGTTTTTAATATGATACTATTTGAAAATTATATAAATCATAATTTTTCATAGTTCCTTAATGATACGATGAATTGTTTCATTTTTTTAAACCATATTTATTGATAATAATGGGTTGTTCCTATATAACCCTCTAATATAATAGTATTTTTTTTATATCTATTAATATAAAAATGGGTATGTATTATAGAATTCTCACTAAACTATAGGAAATTGGATGTGGTTCCTATTCAGCTGGGTTATATGAATCAAGTGGTGAAATATTCCCTACTGTGATATGATTACCTCTACTTATGTTAGTGCCAAATAAATTTTTTCTATGTTATTATTGATCACCAGTATATTCTAAATTTATATTATATTCCATGTTATAATGTTATTTATATTTCTTACATTATGATTTCATTTTCTATCCGATTTGTTTATTGGATTATATGAAATGATTTAATATCATATCATTAGTCATATGTAGTTTTTCCATGTTACATTATTATCAACCATGATTTCTTATTTTTATTTATTATCCAATGATCATTATATCGATAATTTCTATTTTACTCACATTTTTAAATATGTTTTTTATCTAAAAATTATGGGTTGATAATAATTTTCCATTTCTTATCATTTCAACACCACACATTCTCATAATCCAATTCTGTAGGTTATGAATATGATTATATCATATTAGATTTATAGAATAGCGTATAGGAGGTTAAAATCATGGAGAATGTTGAAAATATTTTTTAAAATATTTTTATTTTTCCTAAAATCTCCATTATAATAATCCATTAGGGCCTTATTTTTTTCAATTATTTGTATTATATATTATTTAAACAATAGTGATAATTTTTTGTTTATTTATTTTTATATTCGGTTGTCACAATTTGTATCCCAAATGGGTTTAGTTTTCTTTTTAGATTTTTCTATTTTCCTTTTATATTTGTTCAAGATAACCTTATTTAAACCAGAGAGAGAAGTCAATATATAGGATTATATCATGAGATACAGATAATCTTTGGAGTATATAATTTTCCATGAAATAAATACATATCTCGAGATTATCACGTTTATGTGGTTGTAGAATAGATTCACATAGGGTTAATCACCCTGAATAGGGTTGGTTGAGAATTGAAACAATTATCACTTTGATGCATTATGATTGGTCCTATGAATGTAAACCTTTCTAGAAACTCTTGGGTGATATGATTTGGTATATCAAATGTTATTTGTGATCATATATAGATAGTTTATATTATAGTTTATATTCACAGGATGGGGAAATAATCTTTTTTTATAGGAAAAATTACTAATCTTTTTCATTCATGGAAGATGGAATCCAATTACATATCCCATATGCCAAAAGATACCAAGGAAAATACCATATCTTTAAAGGCCCAAAAAATAGAAATAAGCATCTTGGCCCCTAAGGGATTATAGTGATAATTAAAATATAACCCATATCAACATAACCTATGATATAATTTTCTCTATATGTATAGAAATAAAGGAACCATATTTTTTATAGATAATTTAAAATATCATGGAGTTTAAAATATTAATTCCCTTTATGATTATCAAAATTCCTCAATATTATTAATGATTCACCACCCATATAAACTATTTAGGTTTTAGTAATTGCTAGAACTAGATGGAAGAATTTTGGTATGGGGAAATATTAATATTAAATTTAACCACCAATTTTTTTTGAAATATTTTTTTTCAAATTAATTTAATTTCCATAGCTTTATTTATACACAACAAATTGTTTATATGAACCCTGAAATACAATTAAAATATTATTATTAAATTGTTATTTCTTACTTGTCATATTAGTGGGTATAAATATAATTAACTAAATTATGGTAAATTTAGGGTCATATGTGTTTAAAATTAATTCATATTTATCAAATTATAATAGTTATAAATAAATATCAATTATCCGAGAAAATAATGTTTTTATGGAAAACTGTTTATTTCCGGAATTTTTTAATCATAGTAAATTAAAATAATTTTTATTTATGATTGATTTCAATTAAATTTTGACATTACATTTTCAATAAAATTTATTAACATTAATTTAATATTTTTTAAACCAATGGAGAAGAATAAACCATGTTTTAAGATAAAAATATACTTTCTAAACTGTTGTCTCAGCCGCGTGTAGAATAGATATTTTAATATTAATTTCTAAAACAATATAAATTTAATTTTATAAAACATAATACTCATTTGTAATGATGTTTTTAATTTTTTTAAATAGTAGCTTTTTTTATTTGTACATTATGTGTAGTAACTGTTGTCAAATTTTTTACCATGGTAATGAGTACGTCAGGGTAATCAAGGATAAAACAAATTGATAAGACCATTATTTTTCATTTGAAGTATTATTGATAGATATGGGTATAATACATGTTAAAAAATTATGGGATAAGAGGATTATGATTAATAAACATAATATCATAGAATATTATCTACTTGGATCCATTTGGCCATTGAAATTAATTTATGATAATTTAATATTTTAATAAATTATATGACTTCCCATCCCCCCAATTATCAATGGGAACCCCACCTTTATATTCATCCCACCACCAAAAGACATTTATCTTCACCAAAATCTAAAAATATTATTTAAAACATTCCATAGTCATATTATATGTTTTATGATATCCCTAAATGAAAAACCCTAGATTCAATAAGAGGACCTGAAAGTTATATTTTTATTTGATTTTCCAAAATCTACATTCATTGATTAGTAGTAACCTACAGACAGACTAAGCAGGACCCAAATGTATTGTTTCAAAGAAGAGGTAGTCACTTGAACATATCATTTTTTTATTTTTGATTTTCCTAACATAAATCAATTATATTAAATATAAATTACGAACATTAGTATAATCAAATCAAATGAAATATTTGTATGACTATGAAAAGACCGTTATTCACTAAAATTCCATTTAGTTGGATGTTAATGTATCGCTCATTAATATATACGACTTTTCATCTCATCAAAATGATACAATTAATTACCCTTCACCATATTAAATGAATGTGTACTATATTGGGATTAATGTTTTTATATGATAAATATAACTTATTTAAAAATAGGGAATTACAATATACTATCTATCTCACCGCCTTCCAATCCATTGTAAAATAATAATGTCTATTGTGCGTACATGTGGACCACCAAATCTATGAAGATTTTTTGTTCATTTTTGTTTTACTGGGATGATAATAAGGATAGATATAATTAAAATATTATATATATTATATAATATTTATTGATTATATTTTTATTACAATGTACATTTCTTTTATTCCTTCCATCAAATATTGAATATATTGTTCATGCGTACGTATGTCCTACTAGCTTCACAGATAGTGTGATTCATTCTCTATCTACAAAATTATTAATGACTCTAAATATAATTATATAATGAAAATATATGATATAATAAAACTATATATTATCTTGGAATAAAATCATAATATTTTTACAATACTCATATGAATGTATAATGTAATTTTCACCCAATTTTGTATTTTTAAAAATTGTATAAAAAATATCAGTATCATTATTGGAAATGAGGTACTTTTTTACCTTTTAAAAAAATTTCAAAAAACAATTTTTTCTTTAAATTTATACAGCATGAATAGAATATCTCATTAACATTGAGTTATTTGAATCTTATGTTCTATTCTTCAATATTTATTTTCATTAACATTTTTTCCCATAATAATTTTTAAATATTTCAATGTTAAATAAGTTATTTCAAAATTTAATGGTGTTTTTATCAAGAATGTTATAATGATATTTTATTATTATTTGTTTTCATCAAAGACTACAATCCTTTATTTAAATAATGATTAACTAGGGATAATATCAAAGAATATCATACATATTATTTTTATGAATGGTTTAGGTTTATTATGAAAATATGTTTATGAAGACCATTTTGTCCATTGGTTATGCTGTGATGTAATGATGAATCTTTTATGAATCCTAATTCCATTAAATGGAATATGGTATGATGAAATAATTATGAAACACATTTATTTTCATCGGTTCTGATATGATTACTAAAATGTGGTATTTTTCAAAACATATAGATAACATTCATTATGTGGTTGGTGGGACTTATATGTCCATCCAATTAATTTGAAAAAGATAGAAATCTCACAATATACAATTGTGTAGAATGGGGAGTGAACCCATTTTAGTAAGAGAATATATCCACTTATACAATTTTAATAGTGAACCCTAACTACTAAAATACATTGGTGAGTGAACCAAATACGCTATGATAATCATGAAATCATATAATTATGCAATCAAAATTGATTTTAAATATTTATCTATGTTCCACAATTATATGTATTATTCTAATGTTACGATCTCATGGATCATGGTCTTTGATTCCTTCTTAATTAATGAATTATATACATATTTGAAATTCATTGTGACAAAGGATTAAAATATATGATATGGAGGTTTTATATTTCAAATATTATGCATGTTTTATGTTAACCTTATTCCCTTGTTACACTTATGTGATCCCCTATATCTACCATGGATAACTTCAGTGAGAATATGAGATCACCATGGCATATGTGTACATTCCCTATATTTTGAAGAATTTTTTTAGGTATGATATGTCTAAAAGGGTTAATGTTATGAGTAATTATATGAGAGATGATATAGAACACATAAACCTAAGTGGTTTATGGTCCTTTGTTTACAAATCACTATGCCCAAAAAAAACTATTATATTATGTTATGTTATGTAATGAATATTAATATATTAAGATGAAATATCATCGTATGAAAATTATGGGTCAAATAGTTATTATCACAACAAGTTTTAAATAACCTTTGGAAACTGGGAGGATATTACTTTAGTGAGAACCCCAGTTATAAGTCTAAATATTGGATAAAATAGTAAAGTTTTTTTAATGAAATTCAATGACCTAGGTTCAACCTAATGTTCCATAAAAAGGTGTCTGGGTTTAGAAACTATATAAGTTATATTTTCATGATTTTTTTGTTTACCATTGTGATTATTGATTCTATCACTATTAATTTGGTTTTTTTGAATGGGTGTAACATGAAAGAATCAAGTTAATGCATGATTTGCAGACAATAAAACGATTTCACTCCTTAGAAAATAAATGTTACATAAGTGGGAATGACAAATTTTATTTTTTTCTCACAGAAAATTTTAAATCTATTTATCATACTGAACTTAAAAATGTAAGAAGTATGGAACAATTTACTATTGAATATAGGATGAGGAAACATCCACATTTTTTCGTGAATTGATCCAATAGTAAATGTGATTAATATACATCCAATTGATAGGATATTTCATGTTCTCTAGTTTATGTAACATGAGAATTTTATTCTATATTCTTATCATTTGTAAGGAGAAGTAGATCAATGGTGGACTCTTATCTTGAACACATTAGAAACACAAATAAATTTACTCCATAGTGTGGGTTGATATTAAGAACATATTTATCAATAATTACAATCATCTTATTAATTAGAACAATATATAAAAGGTATTCAATAAGATAAATATTATTTATGATGAATCTATTCATACCCATGAGTTAAATTTTTCATGACATATGAGGTATTCTTTTACCATTATCATTAAACAGAATATTATGGTAGAACCTTTACATAATTGATAAAAAAAGATTCATTTAACGAATTTATCGATAACAAACATAAATATATGTGAATAAATCATTATTTTTTCTATCGAGGCCGAAATATAGATTTGAGTTAACAATAAAATAAATTTTTTTGATAGGAAATGAATAATTCTATTAAAATTTAATTAAAACCCCATTGAGTAGAAAAGAGGAACATATATTTATCCTCACTATATAGAATGAAACATGGAGGATATTTTCTTATTAGAACAAGAAAATTATTATAGTAATTAAAGGGATGTCATTAGGAAATTGAATACTAATGTAATGGGAATAAATTACCTAATGATGTGAATAGAGATTAATATTTAAAATTTTAGTTTCCAAAACTCTAATGTTTCAAATAAAATTAGTGTGATAAATATGGAAACCGGTCCCCAAGTCCAGAGGTTAATGTTGTTTCATGACGTGAACATCCACTTAATTCAAATGGAAAATGTAAATATAATTTCGTCACAATTTGTTATTAAGTGTGTGATAAAAATATATTGAATGGTAGAATTATAATCAACATAATAACTACTAGTTCTCTATTTGAATATAGATATATGCACTACTTTATATCTAAAAAATTTTCTATGGGAAACAAAATATAACCTCAATGATGTGATTCTAAATGAGAATGGAAAACATCTAGTGGTATGATGATCACATCTAAATTCTATAAATCTAATCAAGATGATGTTTTGTGGATTTTCTTCCTATAAATTATACTATCATACCTCTGGTATAGTTTTATTTTATTTTTGAAATTGATTGGATATCTCTACATAAGTCCCACCTTCCTTGTAAATAAAGGGATGTCATTTTTGATATTCAAAACAACACTATGATCATCTATCAGTGTGACGGTATATATGAACCTCACATAAAGATTACATCCATCGTATTGATGATGATTTCTATACAAATTGATATTTTATCCTCGATGGGTGGGGAGAAACTCATAATAAATGATATGTCTATTGTGATTGATTTTTTTGATGTGTCTACAAAACAATTTCATGTCCTTTTAATGAATAATGATTTTGAGTTATTGTGATAAGTCATACTATTTTCTATACATATTTATAATAATATATAAATTTTTCCATGTTTGAGTTATAGTAATAGTTCAAGATACATGAAGAGAATATTGAGAAGGGATATATTTAGCCATGTGTTCCACCTTGGGGTGCACATGATATTTTTAAAAGAAGAAAGGTGGATCAATGCAAATCTGGATGGATTATCTGTAACATAGAAAGTTCTATATTATGATCAATACCATCTACCCCATATTGATGAATTTTTTTATTATACTTTTGGATCTAAATAATTCTCCTGTATTGTCCATAGTTATGGGTATCATCAATTGAGGGTCAAGAATTAGATTATACCCATGGAAGAATTCTGAAAATGGTACAGAAACTGTGAATATATATTGAATCATTTTGTTCATACTAATGTACCATATATCCTTATGTATTTAATTAATAGAATAATTAGATATTAATTTTTCAGTAGTATTAGTCTTTATAGACGATAAAAAAATTTATTCAAATAGTCTGGAGGAGAATAAAGATCATATGAGAATGGTGATGAAGACCCTATGTAAGGTCAAGGTTTAGGAAAAATTTACCATGTGTAAATTTTATATTTGGATATATTCATTCAAAAATCATATAAATTTAGGTGGGGACATATTGATGGATCCATAAAAAAATAATTTTAATAAATGTGGTCCTAGACTAACCACTATCACAGAGTCATTAGTTTTAATTTTTTAGATAGAAAATATAAGTTATTTATAGATAATTTAATATTATTGTCTAATATATTAACCATGTCAACTTATAAGGGATAAATGTTTATTTTTTAGATAAATGTAATTAAAATTTCATGAAATCAACAAGATAGTTATTTGGAAAACTATGATTACTTTACTCAATAGCGGATAAGGTTCTGTATTCTATATTGATCCATCAATTAAGGGATTTGTATGTGTTATCATGTAGAATTATATGGATAATAATTCTGCCTCATTAAAATTTATTTTCGATGAGAAAAATTACCCCACTCATGATTTTTAGTCAGATTCAGTAATTATTTCATTAAATATATAGTGGAATTATTTATCTAGCGAATTTGGTGACATATATACTTTTTAGAAATTATTATTGAATATATGCATAATGAAATATTAGAAAACTCACCAGATAATATGGTTATAGAAGATCATTTATTAATAATTCATAATGAATTACAACCTTGGGAACGAAACAATGTGGTTGATGTACTAATTTGAAAGGATAATACATTCATCAATATGATGAAGAAAAAAGCATCCAATATTTTTTTATTTTCAATAGATGGATCTTGAAATATTCAATGAAAGGGATAAATATTATCTTTATCAAATGGTTGTTCAATAATCTGTCCATGTTCATATTAAAGAGGTAATGAAGGGATATATTGAGATGGAAAAGAAGTTGTGAATTGGTCTTGAGTTAAATGAAGACGATGATGGAATGATGAGTTTATAGAACCATTTTTTCGTCCATACCATATTTAAAGATTTATCTATTAAAGGATTCTCCTAGTTCCTAATTCACAGTCAATATTGTTTTTAAAAGGATATATATAGTTATAACTGTGTAATTTCGGTGGGATGGATTGAAGAGAGACTGTAGATCTTGTATCTCACTACCTATTATGATTGAAATTTATGGTTTGGAGAAAAATTTCTAATTGGATGTTGCAACAATTACCTATACTATAATGGAATGGGAAAACATAACCATATAATTTCCCATTAGAAAACAGAAAAAATTTAAATATAAAAAATCTCTATAGGTATAGTCGACTGGCTTTCAAAGATATAACATGTCATTAGTTTCAATTAATATTTATATATGGATCATGGTAACATGATATAAATTAGGAACTATCATGGTTTCAAGGATTCCCTTGTTATAATGCATCTGATCATGATATGAGGTTCACCATGATGTTCTGGGGAAGTATCTATAAGGATTGTGAAATTTAATAATGTTTCAATATATCTTATAATTCTTATAGAATGGTAAGTGTAAGGGATAAATTCAAACCATATAGGGCATGTTGATATCATGTTCCATGAATTTCATTTATGGGAATTAAAAACATTCCTCTAGTTTATCTTTTATATAATAATTTATTTTACTCAAGAATTCAGATTTATTATTATGATTCACTTTATGGGAAGAAATGAAAAACTCCAAAATTATGGGAATAAAATGGAGTAATAAATAAATTTATTTAATTTATCTATGTTAAATATATATATTGATATATCTATTAAGAAATACATTAGGGAAGATCATAGTATATAGAAACATGATGCTGGAAATCATTGGCGTTACCTTCAATTTGATGTTGTCGACAAGGATTTTCAATGAAATTTTCCATATAAGAAAGTCATGATAATTATAATTGTAACACCCTAGGATTTCATAGTGTGTTATTTTTTAAAAATAATTCAATAACTTTCACTACACGCAACACCTAGTTCAATCACACCATGAAGTACAAAGAAATCCATTACAAGAGGTCATGAATAGTATTAACTATATTTTGAACTTTATATAATCCTTATAATTTTAGAGTCCCTATTATGAGTTTCTTAGTCATAATGCAAGAACAGATTCATTTTCAGTATTGCACTTTTATCAACTTTTAATAGTGAAACCTTTTTAAATAAAATATTTTAAACTATCTGAATAAATTGGGACATCAAAAAATTTAAAATGAAACATCTCAAGCTTCCACGGTACGCTTTCCTTTGAATAAAATAATAGCGTGTGTTGTACGCAACCTTGAGTTTTAACACACGCCACAACCAATCAAACTAGCCCTTATGAATAGTAATACCTAAATTTTGAAATTACATATATTTTATATTTTAAAATGGACTTCATTTTTGGATTCGGAATATCGAATTTAGCCTAAGGTGAAATTTTGGTACTTTTCGGATAACTTTCATATTTTGATGAATAGTGAAAATTACTAAATTTTAATTAAAAACAACATTTTTAATCAAAATAATTAATAGTGATAAATTGTGAATTTGAGTGGTTTTAAAGTATATTTAGAATATATTTTTACCATTTAATATAATTTTGGTCATTGGGAATAATTTTACAATTAAACCGAACATAAACAAGTGTCAATCTTTTGATAGTTATTATCTCTTAAAAACACGCTTTTTGTTTTGACAGCGGGAATTAATTTTAAATTAATTTCTGCCACTTATGTGTTTTGAATTTAGAAAAATGGATTCCATATTTGGAATCAGGATGTCCAAATTTTTTAAATAGGTAACTTTTATTTTTAGACATTTTGAATAATTACTGTGGTAAATATTTTATTTACCATGGTTAAGGGTAAATCCGGTAAATAAGGGTTAAAAAATAATATTATAATAATACAAAATTACCCTAAAACGTGTCCTAACCTTATTGGTGGACACATTCCCGACCATGGGAATCCTTGGGTCGATTTGGGGACCCCTTGTAGCCACTTGTATGTGGTAGGGACACATTATATTAATAAAGTTAAAATAAAAATAAAAATGGCATAGGCTTACATCTTTTAGAAGAACAATTTTTACATAGGGTTATACATGTTGGATTTTCGATTATAAATATTCATTAGAAAGATAAAAATATTTTCGTCATAATTATATTTTATTTATAATTTTTAGACATCAAATAAGTTAAATTATTAATGACACAATAATGATGCAATGTTTACCTCATTAATAAATCATTTAAATAAATAAGATTATAATGATTAAAATATTATCTAAAACCTGTCCAATTCTTATTGGTTGATGTTATTTAGAATATGAGTCATCTTATATTAGACCTCAATTATTTTTGGACCATTATAAACCGAATTTAATTATATTATAAAGTAATACTTTCACTCTTTCCTAAAGAGCCCCTCCTCTCCCTTATAAAAGGAGACCACTTCTACTCATTCCTCACACCTCTCAAGCCACTTGGCTCGTCCAAAACCTGCCCATATAAGCTCCCCACATCCCTCTCCTCCTCCTTGAAGCTTCCCCTTAGGCAGAAAGCATTTCAAGAAGTCCTTTGGTTCCAACCAAAGTGAGTTACCTAAATTAAAGGTAACGATTTCTCTTAAATTATTTTCATTTATTTTGCTTCTCCAACCCCCAAACTCTTTTTACTTCCTTTATTTTGTAACAAAAAAAGTATCCTCAATATACTGGGATGTTTTTATAAGAAGTATTATAACTACACATACACAAACCTCCATCTAATGGATGATGAACATAATGTTTCTGTGAATGGCAAACTAAAGCCTCACGAAATGATGATTGTTCAAATATATCTTACCGCCACTCATGGTGGCCATTATGATGGAACTATAATTAAGTCTGATATTAATGATACATATTTTATATATAAGCTTCTGTAATTCCATTTTATTTCATACCATTATTTGTTTCATGTTGTATATACATACGATAATTTCATTTGAGGAAGTGCGGACTACCGCCCCCTTAAAATGATATGACTCGTTCATACCACACATGGAACATATAAAGAATGGTGTTAATGAACATAAGTAACATATATAAAATATTATATTATACCGGAATAATAATATACCTATGTATCATTTGGATTCAATTCTTTTAAAATGAAAAATTAAATGGCAGTAGCGTTCGTGCGTACGTACGGACTACCGTCTCCACGAACACGAGGAGATCCATCATTCATCGTATCCATTCAAGTCTTATTATCATTTTAGGGTTAAAAATAATGTTAATATCATTCTGATTATGAATAAGATATAATCTATCCATTACAAACATGTCTTACGTAACCAAACATTTAAGAAGAACGAATCGATTATCACCCGAAACGACGATAATACTAAGATATTATTAATAAAGCAATGTTAAAAGATCATATATGATATCATATTGATGTATATGATTAATGTATAATTTAATAAATGCTTTAATTATTATACAGGAGGTTAACATACCATCGACTAAGGGAAAGTTCAAGGTAAGGGGTTTTCATCTCACTCCTTTTTCCTGTGAGATTCATTCCATATTGTCACCATCACCTTTTGTGTGGTGTATGTACTGCCCATAATTATATTATTTGTGTAATACACTCTAATTTATGTGTATTTACATATTCATTGTATGATACCTCTTTCATGGGTTGTATGGTTCATAAGTTACCAAATTGGTAAGGGTTATTTCGAAATCTCTTCATTATCCGAGGTTGTTTATACGTAATAATCTAATGGGATCTCTTTATCATCCACATCCATGTTTATTAAAAGTGAATTTCAAAACATTTTTAATATTTACTAGAATATGGGGTAAAGTCATTTATACCCTTGTTTTACTTTTTATAAGATGTTTATAAAGGAATCTTTCTGTTATTTTCCAAACAAGGTTCTTTTTAACCTTTTCGATAAAATTAAGGTAAGAAAGTTTTTTTTAACTTATACGGTGGGTGTGGCTATTTTCCGCCATTATAAAACCGTTGAAGCTTCCCTTACAAGATAATAATAATATTTTTAAAAAAAAATTGTTTTATTTCATAAAAATAATACTCTTAAATGATTTCAAAATAGAAAGAGATATTTTTCTAAAATAGTCTTTATTTCATCTATGTCAACATCCTTTGATGGATTATAAGCTTATTTGAAGTTGATTTATTATGATACAAAACATCCATATTTTATTGAAGGATTTGTGATATTTTTGATTGTGGATAAGTTATTCTTATGTCACTCATGGTTTTTGTTTAGCGTATTGACATTTCATAAGTTATTTGTAATCCGAATGTTTATGTTATATTTCAACCTTTCATTCAGATGAATGTGTTTGACAAGTATGTTCCGGGTTGGGGACCGGTAAAAGTAAGCCCTCCGGTTTGGTCTCCGGTTATTAGAGGAACTCCGGTTTGGTCTCCGGTTATTAGAGGAACTCCGGGTTGGTGTCCGGTTATTAGAGGCACTCCGGGTTGGTGTCCGGTTATTAGAGGCACTTCGGGTTGGGTTCCGGTTACAGTTAGCCCCAAGGTCTTGGGACGAGGCCTTGACAAAGAAATTAAAGTTCAGTATTATGCATTCCAACATTATGAAAGTGGTTATTGATATTGCATGTGATTATTCGATTAGTAGAATATCCATGTGAACAAGTAAATGGCATTATTTCATTTTACTTTTGCCATACTGTGTTGAAGTTCAAGTTTAAAAGGCTTTTGTTTTAGTAATTCATTGCCTTAAATGTTTATCCTTATTTTTGAATGTTCTGCTATATTGTTATCCTTACTGGGAATTTGAGCTCACCCCTTTTCTATGTTTTATTTTTCCCAGGATGTGAAGATGTAATTTATGAATGACCTGTAGTGATATTATGAGGGGATTATAGTGTGGACTGTGGAAACATTATGTTGTTGTAGTAGTTTTTCATTTTATGATGTAATGTAAAACTTATGAATATATCTAGTGTTTCCAAGGCTACTAAACAAATCGGTATTTCGAGATTTGATCTTTCTTGTGATCATGCCAATGTTATGTAATAATGCACCGACTCTGGGTAACTAGGGTCTGGGTGTTACAGTTGGTATCAGAGGATGTTTAGTACAAACCTTGGAAACTAGATTTAGATAAACTCTGATTAGAGCCCGTAGACCTAAGATGGACTTTGAGGATTAGTATAGAATAACTTCCTAGAATTTTGGTATTGTAGAGATTTTGTGAGTTTTCCGAGCAATACATCCCTGTCTGGATACGAGCAGGTAGAGGCGGCTCTGGCACAGATGTACCTAGGGGTAAAACCCGAAAACACCGCTTTGAGCAAGACTCGAACGGGAATTGGTGCACGACAACGGGCCTAACTGCACTCTTGGTTACGACACTCCCGGGGGATATGCTTAGGATAAATCTCATTTTCGTTACAAACCATTATGAAGGGTTTATGAGTATATACATCCTCAAATGAGACATTTTTATGATTATGGATTATATCCATAAATAGTTCAATTTATGTTAAGTGTTTTATAAGTATGGGATTATGTATTTTGATTCATAAACTGATCTAGTGTATTCCATTGTTTAGAAATGGCGCCCAGTAGAAGGAATGAGAACTCCAGAAATGCACATGATCCAAAGAGAAGGAAGGATCATATCTTTCATGGTCTTAAGCTAGAATTTATAAGAGAAATAGTCTCCCATGTATTATCATCATATGAAGAAATAATATCATGTGTTGATAAGATAAGTAAAGAGTTTACTGAGTCCTATGGCTTTGAAGGGAAGCAAGAGAATAAAAGGATGGAAGAGAGAAAGATGGATAAAGGGAAGAGGGAAAAGAAGAATTTTCCCATATGTGGTAACTGTGGAAAGAAACACCCTGGAACTTGCCTGAAAGGAATGGGAGTTTGTTATAAGTGTGGAGGAAAAGGGCACAAAGTGCGTGACTGCAAGGGTAAGAAAATGGTTTCAAATGTACAATGCTTCATTTGCAAAGAGTTTGGACACTACGCAAACCTATGTCACAGTCATCAGACTATTCCGCAAATGATGTTATTGGATAATAATCATGTTATGATACTACCACAGATGAAGAGGAATGATTAGAGTTCTTATGTTGATTATGTCAATTGAGTGTGTATCAACAATGTACTTGTTATAATAATTATGGAGTATATAAGGATTGTACTGCAGTACTATTTCATTAAGGACTTGAGATTATGTGGAACAAAGGAAAGTGAGTCAATAGCAGGATAAATTTTTGGAAAATATATGGTTGAGAGAATGATAAACCATAATATAGTTCTGATACCGAAGTAGTGATTTTGGAATAATATATGATTGTTTTGGATAAATTATATTGGATATTCTTGACTACCTTCGAACTGATTAATGATTTGTATATTCCATCATTTTTGGGGTTTAAAACATTTTTGGATTAATGAAGTATATCCAGCATTCTATATGGAATAAAGGAGCATGAATGTAATCAATACAGAATATGGTAATTCAAGATGTTTCAGTGTATTAAAAGAATACATGATGAAGGTATTCATATGCTATTACGGGGTAAAAAGGTTCTACATTATATTTACCTTACTTATAAATGTTGGACTGTGAGTTTGGACAGAAGTATTTTGGATAGTTCTAGTTTGGATTATTTTGGATTGCTATAAAAGGACAACCCGGAGGTCGGGCGGCAACCTGTCGTGTCCGGCAAGGCTGCGAGACTTGAACCCGAAACCGAAGGGTGACAAGGGTGTATCACCTACCACTATCCCACGAGATGTCCTAGATTAAATAAAGTAGTTTTTTTAAAAGATCTGGTAGATGAATTATAAATTCGTTTATTTTGGAACCCTCTATGAATAGTATAAATAGAATTTTTTTACGAGTGAATGATGAGTTTTTGGTAGAAATTTATTAATGGATAAAACTCTAATTATAAAGTAAGTATATCTCTTTATTATCTTAGCCAATATCATAAATAAATTCCTCAACATTAATAAAAGAAACTTAGAACAAAAATGTTGTCCTAGATGGTACGTTAAATCATCACTAATTTATGGATTTGGGATTGTTGGCCTTTTCATAGCCATGTTCTCTACCACTTTCCATCAGATAATTGATGGTTAGATTTATCTTCCATATCCATATTTTCCAACATGGAACCCTAGTATGTGTTATTTTCGGCAATCTTCATACTTTCCACTCTTTATTTTAAATAGAGGCCTCATTAATTCATTTTTCGATGTGGGATTTCAACTAAGATATTTCGAAACGTCAAAAATGTGTTATCCTAATACCCTATGTTTTGTTGAACCGATGGTATTTCAAATCATCATAGATGGATGAATTTAAGGACCTCAATTTCATACATGTTTGTGATTGATGACCTCAATCACTACCTATAAATATTTACATTTTTCCTCCAATTATATGTCTCTAATTGCCACCAATTTTCTTCTAATCGAGATCATAATTTGGTTGTGACCCTTTCATTTCTCTTTTCCTTATATTAAGACTAAATTTTAGTAACCCAATTTCCGATGTGGGTTTTCCCACAAATATATTTTCTACTATCAACCTTTTATTTTCGAAGAACAATTTCAAATTGTGAGGACGTAATTTATTGAAGGAGGGGTGAATGTAACACCCCAGGATTTCATAGTGTGTTATTTCTTAAAAATAATTCAATAACTTGCACTACACGCATCACCGAGTGCAATCACACCATGACGTACAAAAAAAAGCCCTTAAAAGAGGTCATGAATAGTATTAACTACATTTTGAACTTTATATTATCCTTATAATTTTAGAATCCCTATTATGAGTTTCTTAGTCATAATGCAAGAACAGATTCATTTTCAGTATTGCACTTTTCACAACTTTTAATAGTGAAACCTTTTTAAATAAAATATTTTAAACTATCTGAATAAATTGGGACATCAAAAAATTTAAAATGAAACATCCCAAGCTTCCACGGTACGCTTTCCTTTGAATAAAATAGTAGCGTGTGTTGTACGCAACCTTGAGTTTTAACACACGCCACAACCAATCAATCTAGCCGTTATGAATAGTAATACCTAAATTTTGAAATTACATATATTTCATATTTTAAAATGGACTTCATTTTTGGATTCGGAATATCGAATTTAGCCTAAGGTGAAATTTGGGTACTTTTCGGATAACTTTCATATTTTGATGAATAGTGAAAATTACTAAATTTTAATTAAAAACAACTTTTTTAATAAAAATAATTAATAGTGATAAATTGTAAATTTGAATGGTTTTAAAGTATATTTAGAATATATTTTTACCATTTAATATAATGTTGGTCATTGGGAATAATTTTACAATTAAACTGAACATAAACAAGTGTCAATCTTTTGATAGTTATTATCTCTTAAAAACACGCCTTTTGTTTTGACAGCGGGAATTAATTTTAAATTAATTTCTGCCACTTCTGTGTTTTGAATTTAGAAAAATGGATTCCATATTTGGAATCAGTATTTCCAAATTGTGTAAATAGGTAACTTTTATTTTTAGACATTTTGAATAATTACTGTGGTAAATATTTTATTTACCATGGTTAAGGGTAAATCCGGTAAATAAGGGTTAAAAAATAATATTATAATTATACAAAATTACCCTAAAACGTGTCCTAACCTTATTGGTGGACACATACCTGACCATGGTCATCCTTGGGTCGATTTGGGGACCCCTTGGAGCCACTTGTATGTGGTAGGGACACATTATATTAATAAAGTTAAAATAAAAATAAAAATGGCATAAGCTTACATCTTTTAGAAGAACAATTTTTACATAGGGTTATACATGTTGTATTTTCAATTATAAATATTCATTAAAAAGCTAAAAAGATTTCCTACATTATGATATTTTATTTATAATTTTTAGAAATAAAATAAGTTAAATTATTAATGACACAATAATGATTCAATGTTTACCTCATTAATAAATTATTTAAATAAATAAGATTATAATGATTAACATATTATCTAAAACCTGTCCAATTCTTATTGTCTGATGTTATTTAGAATATGAGTCATCTTATATTCTACCTCAATTATTTTTGGACCATTATAAACCGAATTTAATTATATTATAAAGTAATACTTTCACTCTTTCCTAAAGAGCCCCTCCTCTCCCTTATAAAAGGAGACCACTTCTACTCATTCCTCACACCTATCAAGCCACTTGGCTCGTCCAAACCCTGCCCCAATAATCTCCCCACATCCCTCTCCTACTCCTTGAAGCTTCCCCTTAGGCAGAAAGCATTTCAAGAAGTCCTTTGGTTCCAACCAAAGTGAGTTACCTAAATTAAAGGTAACGATTTCTCTTAAATTATTTTCAATTATTTTGCTTCTCCAACCCCCAAACTCTTTTTACTTCCTTTATTTTGTAACAAAAAAAGTATCATCAATATACTAGGATGTTTTTATAGAAGGATTCGAACTACACATACGCACACCTCCATCTAATGGATGATGAACATAATGTTTCTGTGAATGGAAAACTAACGCCTCACGAAATGATGATTGTTCAAATACATCTTACCGCCTCTCATGGTGGCCATTATGGTGGCACTGTAATTAAGTGTGATATTAATGATACATATTTTATATATAAGCTTCTGTAATTCCATTTTATTTCATACCATTATTCGTTTCATGTTGTATATACATACGATAATTTCATTTTAGGAAGTGCGGACTACCGCCCCCTTAAAATGATATGACTCGTTCATACCACACATGGAACGTATAAGGAATGGTGTTAATGAACATAAGTAACATATATAAAATATTATATTATAATGGAATAATAATATACCTATGTATCATTTGGATTCAATTCTTTTAAAATGAAAAATTAAATGGAAGTAGCGTTCATGCGTACGTACGGACTACCATCTCCACGAACACGATGAGATCCATCCTTCATCGTATCCATTCAAGTATTATTCTCATTTTAGGGTTAAAAATAATGTTAATATCATTAATATTATGAATAAGGTATAATCTATCCATTAGAAACATGTCTTACGTAACCAAACAATTAAGAAGAATGAATCGATTATCACCCGAAACGACGATAATACTAAGATATTATTAATAAAGCAATGTTAAAAGATCATATATGATATAATATTGATGTATATGATTATTGTATAATTTATTAAATGTTTTAATTATTATACAGGAGGTTAACATACCATCGACTAAGGGAAAGTTCAAGGTAAGGGGTTTTCATCTCACTCCTTATTCCCATGAGATTCATGCCATATTGTCACCATCACCTTTTGTGTGGTGTATGTACTGCCCATAATTATATTCTTTGTGTAATAAACTCTTATTTATGTGTATTTACATATTCATTGTATGATACCTCTATCATGGGTTGTATGGTTCATAAGTTACCAAATTGGTAAGGGTTATTTCGCAATCTCTTCATTATCCGAGGTTGTTTATACGTAATAATCTACTGGGATCTCTTTATCATCCACATCCATGTTTCTTAAAAGTGAATTTCAAAACATTTTTACTATTTACTAGAATATGGGTTAAAGTCATTTATACCCTTGTTTTAATTTTTATAAGTGGTTTATAAAGGAATCTTTCTGTCGTTTTCCAAACAAGGTTCTTTTTAACCTTTTCGATAAAATTAAGGTAAGAATGTTTTTTTTAACTTATACGGCGGGTGTGGCTATTTTCCGCCGTTATAAAACCGTCAAAGCTTCCCTTACAAGATAATAAGAATATTTTTTAAAAAAAATTGTTTTATTTCATAAATATAATAATCTTAAATTATTTCAAAATAGAAAGAGATATTTTTCTAAAATAGTCTTTATTTCATCTATGTCAACAACCTTTGATGGATTATAAGCTTATTTGAAGTTGATTTATTATGATACAAAACATCCATATTTTAATGAAGGATTTGTGATATTTTTGACTGTGGATAAGTTATTATTATGTCACTCATGGTTTTTGTTTAGAGTATTGACATTTTATAAGTTATTTTTAATCCGAATGTTTATGTTATATTTCAACCTTTCATTCAGATGAATGTGTTAGACAAGTATGTTCCGGGTTGGGGACCGGTAAAAGTAAGCCCTCCGGTTTGGTCTCCGGTTATTAGAGGAACTCCGGTTTGGTCTCCGGTTATTATAGGAACTCCGGGATGGTGTCCGGTTATTAGAGGCACTCCGGGTTGGTGTCCGGTTATTAGAGGCACTCCGGGTTGGGTTCCGGTTATAGTTAGCCCCAAGGTCTTGGGACGAGGCCTTGACAAAGAAATTAATGTTCAGTATTATGCATTCCAACATTATGAAAGTGGTTATTGATATTGCATGTGATTATTCGATTAGTAGAATATCCATGTGAACAAGTAAATGGAATTATTTCATTTTACTTTTTCCATACTGTGTTGAACTTTAAGTTTAAAAGGCTTTTGTTTTAGTAATTCATTGCCTTAAATGTTTATCCTTATTTTTGAATGTTCCTCTATATTGTTATCCTTACTGGGAATTTGAGCTCACCCCTTTTCTATGTTTTATTTTTCCCAAGATGTGAAGATGTAAGTTATGAATGACCTGCAGGGATATTATGAGGGGATTATAGTGTGGACTGTGGAAACATTATGTTGTTGTAGTAGTTTTTCATTTTATGATGTAATGTAAAACTTATGAATATATCTAGTGTTTCCAAGGCTACTAAACCAATTGGTCTTTCGAGATTTGATCTTTCTTGTGATCATGCCAATGTTATGTAATAATGCACCGACTCCGGGTAACTAGGGTTGGGGCGTTACAATAATGATGGGAAAATTATAACCTCGTTATATTTTACCTTTCAAAATTATAGATCAAGTAGGGACAATACCTTATCATATGATGCATCCACCATATCTCTCACAAATTCCTGATGTGTTTCATGTCTCTCATCTGAGTAATTACATACCTTATCCATTGCATGTACAAAACATATATCTTGTACAATTTTAACATGATATTTAATATGAAATGTACCTAGAACCCCATATATCATATAGATAAATTACTAGAGAACATGAGAACTCTCATGTTGAATGTACTTTGGAGAAATGAAAAATTTGAAGATGCTATATGGGAACACGTAGATGTAATGGAACAAATAGATCTTATTATTATTATATAAAAGTGAAAATATTCTAGGGAGAAATTAAATTTTTTTTTGTTTTATTTAACACCATGAGATTATATTAAATTATTTTTTAAATAAATTTAATTTCAGTAGCCTGTGTTACACACAACATCATGTTTAATGAAACAATGATATAATATTAAAATATTCTTAACTGAAATTTATCTCCTTGATATTACATTTGAGATAATTTATAGGGCTGAATAAATTATGAATATTTTTTGGTCAAGTATATTTAAAAATAATCCATTGGTAATCAACTACTTAAAAGTGAAAAACAATTATTTGAATGTCAAAGAAATACTTTTCTAGTTTTTTATTTATATACTATTTTCTATATTACGAATTAAATTAACCACTATTTATGACTTATTAAATTAATATTTATAAATTATATTTTTCAGAAAAAAAAATTAATATTCTATTAATATTTTTTTTGATTCATGGGAAAAGAATAAACATTGTTTTCTATTAAAAATATATTTGTCTAAAAAGTGATTTCTATCATGTGTCACATAATTAATTTAAAAATAATTTCTACTACATTTTGATAAAAAAATATGATAAAACATATTCCATATTTTGAATCATGAGGTTTAAATTTTTTAACTATTTTTTTCATTTTGTTCAATATGGATTGAAATCAAATAAATCATTATTATATTTGTAAATATTATATCAGTTTAATCCCAGATAAAACTATGTGATAAAGGCGTTATTTTTCATCATATTTTTTATTTGAAGGAATTAAATTTACCATTATCATCTTATATTTAATTGTATTTTAATAATTGATAGTTTCCTCTGAAAAAAATACATATTTAATATTGAAAATAATGAATGTTACAAATTGTCACTCACTTAGATTAAAATATCTATTATTTTTCCGTATACTGATAAAATAATGTACTGAAAAAACACAAATTTATATTATGAGGTTAATGAAATTATTTTCATAACTATTTTATTTATTTTTGTAAATTTTATAATTACCATAAGTTCCTGTAGAATTCTAATATAATATTTATTTAATTAACATTAAAAATAATAAACAAATTTAAAAAATTTAAACCTAATATAATTTGTTTATGGAGAAAATATTGAAAATTAATATGATATATTAGTGTTATGTATAATAAAATATTCAATATACCCTTTGACATGATGAATTTAAAGTCAAATTCATTAAATTGTGTTAAAAAGACCGTAATGATGTTTTATAATATATAATACATTATTAATTGATATAAAATTCAAAAAAATAGTAACATCATCCAAATTAATTTCATATTGTTATAATTATCATCCATGGATTATTTTTTTGTCATTTGGAATTTTATTGTAATATTATAAACCCTTAAACATTAGAAAACATTAATTTTATAACGATTATTAGAAGGGTTAATGAAAGGTGTAAACAATCATTTAAGTGGACGAATGTCTACCATACTTATCAAAATTTTATTTTATGAGATTATTACCACTGAAACTCATAAACTATTCATATACTATCAATTTGAATCTATTTGGATATAAAAATTAATTTATTTTAATTTTATATATTATGAAATACCAGGAGTTCCCACAAAATATTTTAAAGGGAACCTACACTTACTCTTCATCACACAAAGATGAACCATTTATCTCGAATAAACTATACCAAAAATCATTTCCCAACATATACAGGAACGTTCAATGGGTGACAATCTCCCAAAAAGGCTTAATCTAGGATCCTTGAGATGAGATCTGAATGAATTATTTCATCAAATATGCAATCTCATTAATCAATCACATTCATTTTAATTATTAATTTTTTCAATATGTAAATTTATTTTATTATTCATAAAATAAAAAATTAAATATCAAAATTATAAATAATTGTTATTATTATTATGAAACCAACATTATCCCATAGCTTTCTATCAAATGGGATGTGAATTTATAACTTATATGCACACAACTTACTTTCCCCACATATAAATATAATTCATTTCATGTACCCATATTTTATGATTGGGAATTACAATGGTTTTAATGTTTATATATGGTACTTGTGAAATAAATAAAAAATTTCAATTATAATATAATATCTACCTCTTAACCTTCCAACCCATTAGATAAAATTAATCTCGCATCTTTATATATATTGACTACCACCTCCACGAAGTGATATGATTTGTTTTTGGTTTCCATATAACATTGAATAAATTAATGATATATATAAAAAGAATATTATACATATATATATATATGTGATATGAAAATGATTTTTGAAATGTTAATGATTATTTACCTCTCTTTCCTTACATTTTTCGGAAAATAAAGAAAACAATATCGCGTACGTGTGGAATACCATCTCCATGAATAATGTTATTAATTTTCTATTTATACAATTATTATTGACTCCAAATATATTTTTATAGTTAATATATATAATATAATAATATATTTATATATATGGTCATGATATAGAACTATAGTAAATTGAAATTTATTATAGAGTCATGTGGAGAGCATATGAAGAATGTCAAACTCAAGGCAAATGGTTTTTCCTCACTTTTATTTATGTGGGACAAATTAAATATTCAATAGGAGTTTATTTTTTATGGTTTTTATACTAATAATAAATTTTAATTAATTAAATATTATGAATTTAATGGGGATTTAAAAATATAGATAATGTTATTTATTTCATGGGTCTTATGATTCCAAATGTAACAGAAGGAGTAAGTGTTTTATGTTAAAATATCATTGTTTATTAGGATTTAATATGATTATGTTTCTAATGATGAAATACTACATTCCATCTATTATGAAACACATGATTATTATTCTCAAATTAAAATATCTTGAAAATTAATTTTTCCCCTATTATTTTATTCAACCTATTTTCTTTAGCGACAAAAAATGTATTTTTAATGAATAATTAATTTATTTCTATCCACTATAATAAATAATTTTATTTTATTTCCATGTTTTCAAAAAATAATATCAATATTTATATTATTATATTATATATTTTTAACATTATGTTTTCATTTTTTTAATTTTTAGAAAATGTTTTAAAAGTAATTTTCTTGTAATTTTCCAAATGATGATTTTTTTTCACTTTGGGAAAAAGTGATAATAATGATTTCTTTTAATTTATACACCATGATTGGAATTTCCTACAACCATGGATACTCAATTATTATAAGATCACTATAAATTTTTCTGTTGCAACTTTTGAATAAAATGGTTCCATTTATATTTGAATTTTTTTTACTATAAATAAGTTATTTCATAATGGAAATGTCATTTTCCTCATGAAATATTTAAATATATTTTAATGGAATTTATATTCATTAATGATAAAAATCCTATATTTTATATATGTTATAATTTGAATATAATCTAGATATATCATCTTTATTATTTATTTGGATATTTTTTATTAATAATGACAAGATGTTTATGAATACCATTTCATCTCCCTGGGTTATTCTATAATTAAATTGTGAGAGGTCAATGAAATCCATTTCTATTCAATAAGTTATACTATAATGAATTTTTTTTTAAATCATCTTATTTCATGGTTTCTGAAATGATTAATGTTTTTTGAACTTATTTCATAAAAATGTATTATTTTTATTTCATCATTTTGGTGAAATATATATTCATTCAATGCATTGGGTAAATATTGATATCTAATGAGAAAAAAATGATTTTAATGTTTATTGAAACCAATTCAATAATTGACTCTATCCACTATTGTAGACTTGGGTTTGAACCTCAGCTACTAATATGGTTTAGTGAGTGAACCCAATTCACATGGATAGTTCTAGTAGTTAATTATTGACTGCAATGAAATTATTTTACATTCTAATTAGTATGACCCTATTAAGTTGTTATGGAAATGTTATGATCTCATATCTATTTTTCATTGATTATTTTTTTAGTTATAGTCTTATGATCATCAAAGCCATATGTTACGAATAGAAATTATTATATATTATTCTATTGGTTAAGATTTAAAATCTTAATATTGTGTTCTAATACCCATATTCTCATGTTATTATTATGTTACCATTGATATATCCTTTTTACACCCTCACTAAGTATCTAATCTCACCCTTTTTAATATTACCGTTCACACAGTAATGAAGAATGATTTTATGTACGTTATGAATAACCATTCACCAACCATGTACCACTAAAAAATACTCTAAAAAATTCCGAAAAACCCAAAAACCTCTCAAAACATAACCCAAATATTATGTAGACTCAACACACATTATGAAAGGGTTGTGTACCAGAAACCAAGGGTGCTACGAAAATATTCCAAAATTAATTATTTATTCCCCCCACATTTTTAATAAAATATCATCCCATTACACTTAACTATAAAATTATTGAGCATATTACCGCTCTCATGTTCCTTCAAAATGGTTATTATAAGGATTTGTTATGTTATTATGATGTTATTTCACTATCTTCATGAATAGAAATTTCATAGTAAGATTTATTAATATCTTCTAATCAATTTTTTCAATCATATAAAATTAATTTTCATTTCAATATTAAATATTTTAATGATTCATTTCTAAAAAATACGTGTTGTTTTATTAATGATATATCATTAATCCCTCTCATTCTAAAACATTCATAATTGATTATAATGCATAAAATTTTCGATATTCATATAACAGATTACAAAATTCTGTATATATTCATGTTTTTTTATTATGGATTCATTATTTATAAGGGCCCATATTATTCTAAGGATCCAATATAATATCTAGATTTTATTAATATAAATTTCAACAAATATTAAAAAAATTTATCAAACCATATAATCCTTAATTTATTACATCAATTAATTTATTTATACATAACGTGTATCAATTAAATATGACAAATACTCGTTACTTTTAATGAATTTATTTAAAAAAATTATGAGGACTCTAACAGTTCCAATCTATTGCATTAAAATACAATTTACTTTATTTCTAATTTTACAATGAATTTACCGTACACAATTACTTCATTATCACTCCTTTGATAAGGGTACATTCAATATAATTGTTAATATTAAATTATTTAAACGATGATTATTGGATATTCAGTAAGAGAAATTTTTTTTAAAATTCAATGGGGAAATATTGATATTTTTTATATACATAATATTAAATCATAAAAATATTTATTAATTTCATATTATTATTTACGATGTTCATTAAGGTACATTTTGATGTGTATTATAAAAATTCTCTAGAAATAAAAGATGATTTGGACCAAATTTTTATAGGTTGGGCCCATAATAATATATACCCATAATGCAGTGTCGTGTTAGATGATGAAAACAATTTTGTGTGAATGGTAAATTCCATCCAAAGTATAAATGATACATTTATCCAGACATTTATGTGATGTACATGGTTTCTTGATTTATTGATTTCAACACTATGAGATCAGTTATTAATGTCCATGTAATTATTTATTTAATGTATTATATTCTCTGAGAATAGATTAGCTATATTTTAAAGAATATTTGGAATTATTTTTATAATTTTTTCGAGTTATATTAATTCTGTATTGAATAGTAACTGATATACTTGGATATAAACTACCCATTATAGATCATTTGATATCACCCTTTATGTTTTATTCCTTTACCACTAGGAAAAACGATGACCAATATGTTTGAAAAATTGATATGTACGGATAAATAATAATGATTTTCTGTGATAATTAACTTTTAATTTCCAATTTAATTTATTGATTAGTCACATATATAGTCTGATGATATTTCTAAAGAGTTGATTCAAATTATTTTTTGTATCATGTACTATTACACTAAAATAACTAATTACTCATTTTATATTCTATAATGATATAATTATTATCAAAAAAATGTTTTTAAGAAAGATGATCATTTTCAATTAAGAAAACATTATGAAAACATTTAATTTAAAAATATAAAATTTACAACTATATATAGAAGACAGTAAATGAATGTCTATTGAATGAATTTTAAGTATATAATATAATTTATAATTATTACTTATTTTTAGGATATTTTTGTGTATATAAAATTTTTACAGGAACCACAAATTTTAAGAAATGAAAATATTTCCAAAACACATAATTAGTATATAATTTTATATAAATATTATCATATCCTCTACTACACTAGGGAATGATATTTTCTTTAATACTAATAATATAAATCCTATAAAAATAAAATTATATTTAGATTTATATTATATTTTAAATCATTGTTTGTCGGTTTCAAATATCATGGTTATGCCAATGATTTAATTGGAAAAATCATAAGGAAATATTGGCTCTCATTTTATTGTTCAATAACATAATACCAATGGAATAATACTAAAATTTATGAGGTTGGAATAGACCCAATTACTTTTAGTGGAAATTTTGTATTTCTCTAATATAATTTTAAACCACATATATTATTTTATGTTAATTAAATTCATAGAGAATATGAATATATTAAATAATAGTGTATCCTAAAAAGAGTGGATATATTTTTTTCATGATTATATATTAGTTAAAACTAATTTTATAAATTATAAAAAAATTATTATTTTTCTATATTATAATCCATGAAGGATATATAGTTTAAAATGATATCATTTTTCCAATGGTGGAATATGTAATAATCCATAAGATGAATTTGACATCAATTTATTTTTAATGAATTTATTAATAAGGGAATATTTTTTAAAATATTAAGGTTAGAATAGATCCTACTTTTTTGGAGAGTGTTCATTTCACAAATCAGATGTAAAATAAAATATTAAATCTTTTGTTAATTAAAATCATACGGATTATGAAACAATCAATGATTTGTGCATCCAAAAAATAGAAGTTATATTTATTTCTAATGATTATGTTGATGTGTTTATTATTTAATTACCTAGATATCAACCTGATCATGATTTTGATGTCCCTATTCATCCTATTTGTGATGAAAAATCAATATATAAACCTCCTTTTGATATACTATGTGTTATTGATGGAATGGAATAACAAACCACGAGATTAGATTGATAAGTGTTTCATATTCCATGGTGTATCATGTTAGGGATCATTTATTTTAATTTTGAAGAAGGATGGGTGTATGTGGTTATGAATAAATAATGGGAAAATTAATATTGTTAATTTCATAGAAATATTTAACAATTGGATGATTTTCATACCAGATAGAAAGATAAAGGGAATAAATTCGCATTGTCTATGAAATATAAATAGAACATATAATATTTTTAAAATATATTACATAACATAATTATATTATAATTTCCATCATGGATAAAATAATTTTTGATCTATAAAGATGCATTTAATGATAGACTAGGTTGTGTCACAGTAAAAAATATAGTGTTTAAATTATGCATTAATTATATTAATGACCCATTAAGAAAAAAATACATCTCAATATCCTTTCCCACTATCTATAGTAATTATTATAAGGATATTTTAAATCTATCATTATATATAAATATATAACATTTAAATATATATATATATATATAAAGAGTTTTATGTAAGAACAAAAATATTTGGGGATCAATATGGCAGAAAGAGTATGGATGAAAGCTTGCAAGGAGTTTGGCATGCAATGAAATTAAGCATTAGGAAGAAAAATGTGGTTAATAATAAACTGATTTGGAATGATTATATATTTAAATTTTCTAATACAATAAACAAGGATCTAATTCTGTAGTATTTTCTAATGATAAACCGTGATAATGTAAGGGAAGGGGAGACACTCTTACTTTTCCATAAATACATATAACCATTAATAATAAAGATGATAATGTTGTCCCAAAAGGATTAACAGAGTCTATAAAATATTATTAATTTTATGCATTGTTCGAAATGGACCAACATCATCATTAAAGATGTAGTATATATTATTAGGAAGGAGACTCTGTGTAACATTACTACCTAAACTAAAGATGAAATTTCTAGATGGAAAAAGCTCTAATTTCATTATGAACTATTATAACACAATCATTTATAATCTTATTAAAGATTACAATATTATTATTAGTGTAATCAATGAGAGATACATAACTTTGGTTTATTAAAAATCGATGAAAAATATGTCTTCAAAGAGTTTATGGCATCTGTTTAGGACAAATCCGATGGAAAATAGATTTTTTTTTGTTTTTATTCATTTTTTCAAGATAATGATGCCAAAAAATTATGATTATCTTCTAGTAATAGTTTTTACAAAAATAGATGCCAAAATTTAAACATAAAAATTGGAATCGATTTAAAAAATGTTGCCAAAAACCATTAAAAATTCAACAAGAACCCCAACACCCTCATTTCAGATATTCAAAAACCATTAATCTCAAATAGTGATGCCACATACATCCACACGAAGAACATACATGGAAATATTATTCAGTTTTCAATGATTTTATTCCATATTTCAGGATTAGTTGTCATTTTTCATCTGTCAGTAATCTTTATTTCACCACACAAAAGCTATTTAGTCTCTAGAAACCAAATTTCAACCAATGATCAACCATGAAATGATTTCATATTGTTTTTGGGTTATAAAATTGTATTTAGAACTATTATATTGTTTATCCTTCAAATTAATTCTATGGAGAAATTTTAACTCAATTTTATATTTTTTAACTCCAAATATTATTAGAGCTTTTTTTTATTTTTATGATATACTAGTTATCATTTAGTAATAAATTTGAGTCATTACTCATTTATTTATGTCAATTTTATTGTTAAAGAAGAATTTTAATGTTAATGTTTTTAGTATGATTTTTAATTGTAGTTCTTATTTATATTTGGTTGTTGATAATAATATTGTTTAATTTGATTGCTAAATTATGTTTAATATGATTGATAATATTTTTTTAATTATATTTTTAGTGTTTTTATATAATAAATTTGTTTACATTAATTGTTAACATTTATTTTTTTGACTATAAATATATTTTATATTGTAAATTTTTTTAATTTTTTTAATTATGAATATGTTTAATTAAATTGTTAATAATTTTTTAATTTTTTTTGTTAATTATAAATTTGATTAAATTTTTTTTATACATTTTTTAATTTTATTATTGAATTATTTTTATTTTAATTAATAATTTCTATTGAATTTTTTTATTTTGAATTTAAATTTAAAAAATTTTAATGTGATTTTTTAGAGTGATTAATTTGATTTTCAGTCATTGTATAATTTTTTTGTCAGTTATAAATTTTTTTGTATGCATTTGTTTATTAATTATATATATATAAGTTGAAATTAGTGGTTATGGTATTATTTTTATTTTTAGAAAAATTATATTCTTCTGGATATGCATGTTAGACCTCAAGAAAATATATTTTCTTATATATTGTAATAAAAATAAATTTTTTTTATTAATACATAACTTATTTTCCATTCATTTCAACACAAATAAATATTTGGTGAAAATTTTAGTCAAAATAATTTTAAATATTCATCATAAAATTAGTAATTTAAGTGATTTTTTTTATGAAACAAGTATACATTATTTTTAACCCATGTTATTTGTGATTTTTGAATTAAAAAATAACGAGTTTATTATAATTTCATCTTATTATAGTCAATGCTTCATTTGACCTATATTTTGTTCCTTAAAAAATGTAACTTTGTTATTGATAATGAAAATTTTAATTTTTGTTTAAGGATATTTATTGTAGGTTAACTAGAGAGGAATATTGATGTCTATCGTAATGGATCTTTGAAGAATGCGAGTGGGGTTGTGTGACATTTGTTTAAAAAAACTATCAAAAGTTGATAAAATTATCAATATTCCATTACTAGTATCATTAAACATAGTATATATTTATTTAATTAAAAAAATAAGTATCTTCATTTTTTTATTTTTTATTTTATTCCTAATAATCATTCATATTTCCCACCTGATCACCAATCATTTTGATTGTGGTTTTTTTCTGTTTAAAATATATTTTTTTGTAAGTATATTTTAAAATAATTATAGGTTTTAGTATTTTCATCATTTATATATGTATATTAGTTATTTAATGGACATTAATTGAATAAATTTATAAATAATCAATATTTAATAGGAAAAATGAGTCAATAATTTCTTGGAATTTGATAAATGAAATCTTCAAAACATGTATTTTATTTTATATCCATATGTGGAGTGTTTTAATATTAGAATGTCAAATTCCATAGAAATAAATTATCATCGCATTTTCTATGGTTCTAGACTTAATTATACATGTTGTATCTATCATGGTGAAATAACAAAAAATTCAACACCTAATGATGGTGAAAATATTCATAATGAGACAAGGGATCTTATTAAAGTATTAATTCATTATTTATGTGTTGAAATTATCCAAAAAATGTATAATGAATTTATAGTGATTCTGAGAAACCATAATACCCTTATTTCACCAAATATATATTTTTATTAGTATTTTTTGATATTAGTTAACTTGAATGAAATAAATGGGTGGAGTTATAAAAGATTCTCTAACTTGCCTGAGATTTTAAAAGAGATACTTCTAGAAGGATATAGACATCCAAATTCATATTATGAGGTGAAAAAAATATTATGCGAAGTGAGATTAGGATATAATAATATACATGAATTCCATATTTATTTTTTTGGTATATGAATGAATATTAATATTTATTAAAAATTCCTACATGTGGGAAATCATAGTATAAGATGGATGAAAAATCCAACTTTGATTCATTCTCAGGTACAAGCATATAACCTTATGCATTATCAATTAGTTACATTCAAATAATTTCTTAATTTAATTCCAATAATTCAAATCTGATTTATTCTTAGGTACGAGAATGAAATATCCTTCTTATGAAATTTGGTACCATCCAATAATTCCTTATATTAATAAACTATTTTCAAATTCATTTAATGAAAAAAGGTCAATATGGATTTTATATGAGGTTATCTCCGATGGTAACTTATGTTACCCTACTGATTCACTAAAGTAGATGATATTTGATAAAAGATTTATTGATTTTGGAAGTTCTATTAGAAATATCCTAATAGGATTGTGTACTGATGGATTGAATCTGTATCAGAGCCTAAGTATCCAACATTGTTCATGCCCTAATTTGATGGTAGTTTTTAACCTTTGCCCACAGATATATATGATTAAAACATATGTTTTTATTTCCTTGAAGATTTATAGCCCAAAACATATGGAAGTTATATTGATTTTTATCCTTCTCCATTGATTTATGATTTCAAATTTCTATGGAAGACATGTGTTACAAGATATTATTCATAATTGAAAGAGTGTTATCTTTTTAGTGCAATGCTAATGTTCAGTATGGAAAACATTACCACAGATGAAAACTTATCAAGAAACAGTGTTAAGGGACATAAAGAATGTAAAATTTTTGAAAATGAGATTTAATATTATAAATTTCAAAATGGAATAAATACACTGTACTAGAAGATCATTTTTTTTAATTTATCAAATTTATAATAGATTGAAAAAATATATTTTAATGGATTACAAGAATAAATTCTTCCACCATGGCCATTCTCTTTTGAATAATATTATGATAGGGTTAAAAATATTTATTTGATATTTATAATGAAATGAATTTATGGCCCTGAAAAATATCTCGATGAAATTGTATATCATTTCCGAACTACCTTATTATAGATTTTTAGAGATAACATATAACAATGATGTGTTTCATGTTGAAAACAACATATGTGTCCATTTGACAATAACACTTTTATACATAAAAGGAAATAAAATTTATGGATTCCATGCTATATTTTACTTTATATCAATTAGATGATGTTTGGAGTTATCGCCCACTGTGAAATGAAACAGAATAGATATACCTTCGGCATGTCACACATTATGTAAGATGGAGAATTTGAATTTTTTAGTGTCTTCATGGTATTAAAGTACTTAAAAAATATTCTAAAAATATAAAGAATTTGGATTTAGTGATGAATTTAAAATTAGTAGTTTTGAAATATCATGACTATCATATACTAATGAAATGACATCAACCAGTGACACTGCATGGTATATTTCTGATTGGTCTTTCAAATATTATCACTAGGTTATGTAATTTTTTTAAATCCACTTATATCTAAGTCCATGATTCATGTTTGTAAGATGGCTTGTTGAGTGAAGCTACTCTTATACTTATTCATTTGGAAATGTAATTAAGAAATGTTTTTTTCATAAAATATTTCATTTGGTGATTCATTTGGTTCATGAGATTAGAAATT
This sequence comes from Viscum album, assembly GCA_963277665.1. Lineage (NCBI taxonomy): Eukaryota > Viridiplantae > Streptophyta > Magnoliopsida > Santalales > Viscaceae > Viscum > Viscum album. The sequence goes on from OY728167.1 coordinate 357,926,988, forward strand.
GTGTGAATTTTTATTTTTTATGGATGTATCTTTTTGAAAGATATATGAAAAATTTATTGGATATGTTAAAAATATTTATCAATAAAGGGCCTCTATTGTTCAAAAATATGAATCTAAATAATTTATTATGTTCATTACTAATTATTTGTATGATTTGAATCATATTGGTCTCCCTATATCGCAAAACATGCTATTGATTGTTAAGGAAGAGGGATTCAAGGAATACAGGTAAATATCAACACATAAGGTGAATTGATGCAGGAACATTTATTCATTTTGAAGAACAAATATAAAGTTCAATCATATATATCATCTCATATTGTTGAATTAATGTTATGATGTTTGGAAAAAATTTAAAAGTGACTAATTAATGATCATAAAAAATTTGTTTCATGGATTAAAGATAAATTAATCACATATATATCTATATAAAAAAATTGAAATGGTTGGTAGGGATTCCATCTATTAATGTTATTACATGGTATATTTTTTATATTAATGGGTATACATTTAAAAAAAATCAGGATGACAAGAGTTCTATTTAAAATAGTAGTGTAATGTCCATCACTCAAGCTCAATATTTTTTGAGTGAAAAAGATAAAAAACAATTTCTGCATCAACCAAATATTGTGGAGTTCTTAAAGAAATATGGAAAATTTATTATGTTAATTTTTGATTCATCTTATTTATGTGTATTTGGGATTATATGAATAGTTGTGTTAAATATGATGAATATGGTTTTAAATTTATTTATTTGAAAATATTTTGTAGAAATGAGGAATCATTTTCCATGGAGACACATGAAAAGTAAATATTTTATGTCATCAATCTGTAAAATTATTAGGGGTCTATCATCTTTCAATGGAAACGAATCCATTTTGGTGATGAGGAGAGTGAAGATGTTATTGATTTCTAAGATGTTTATTCATCTATGATGTTCTTTTTAGATAACATTGGAAATAAAGGAGACATCAAGCAGGATGAATGAAATGATCATGATGATGGGATATTGGGAATCACCAAATTAATCTTCTAATTAATTTGCTAAATATTTACATTATATTTCATATTTGAAATTCACATTTCTAAAAAATATATTTTTTGATAAATATTGGATGTTTAATTATTTATATTTGATTATTTATATGATTATGTGTTTAAATTTATATTCTATGGTTATGGTTAAATGGTTTTCATTGAAATACTCAATGTACATTAATATATTTTGGTTAAATTTTCTCATATAGATTCACTTTTTTTGTAACATTGATATTAAATTATTAATGTCTCTATCATTTTATAATTAAATTGTTATAGTTAATAGTTTAGATTACATATTTTTTTAAAGTCGTAACATCATCAGTATTTTTTTAATAATACACATCAGCAACACTTTATTTACATATATATTTTGGATTTCTAGTTTTTGTAATTACTATCTTATCCTATAATATATAGGTACATAAAATATCAATACATTAGTCTACTTCAATGAAATATAAAAATAAAGAGACAAATGAACGTGTACTGAGGTATATGTCTTCATTCATATTATTAAGTATTAAAAAATAATAATTTATTAATGAATGAAAACGTTTAACTTAAAAAAATAAAAGCCGGACTATTGAAGAGACTTTAGAAGTATATTTTCGTCCATTTATTATTCCGAAATTTCTTCTGCGAGTTAGTAAATGATGAATTCCATGTTTAACAAAACTATCATTTTCAAATGGAGATGATCGATTAAATATTACTTTAGACCATAGTAATAATTAAACTAGCCCAAATGTAATGTAGATTATCGAATATATCAACACGAATAGCCATTGATTGGATTAGAATTCTATTTCATGATTTAAAATTCATCAAAATGATGGCGATATATCTTTTATGGGTGTCTATAGTGCTAAAATGACTTAGTTTATTTATTTTACCTCTCTTTTTGAATATTAAATATTTGAAATGTCAAATATTTAATTTATTAAATTGGATATAACATTAAATTTGTATGAAATGAAATAAATTAATAAAAATTTTCATTATGTAGCGGAGGCTTGATGAAGATATTTCAAAACAAAATTGGAAGAAAACAATATTTTTTTGAAGGAATCAAAATGAAAACTCATGCCTCATTTATGAGTCTTTAGATTTGTATACAAGGGATAAATTTTTTCTAGTTGATGTGATGATGCATTTATGGTATTATATTTATTTTAAACTATAAAATTTATTTTATATTTATATAATTACATAAAATTTTATTTTAATATAAGATACCTCTAGGAAATCTCATTAAGAGATCCATTTGTAGAATTTTTTCCCTCACATTAATCCAAAAGAGGTATCATTTATTGGAGAAAAAATTATCAAAGGTTTGAAGAATTAACAGGTCAACCTATTAGTGGTTCAGATGAGGTCCAATTAGGTTCTCCATTTCCCCCAACCTCCATGAAAAATAGAAACAAGCAAGAAGAAGAAATAATGAAAAGTTTCTTTAGAGAGTATGCTAATTAATTAGTTGAAGGAATTTTATGTAAATTATTTTTAGATATCATGATTTTATTTACTTTTTAAATTAAAAAAGTAATATAAAATTTTCATTTTTAGTTTTTGGATGTCCTTCACGAGCAATCGACACATGTACCTTTTAAATATGAGGGTAGCATTGTCATTATATCCACTACATTAGGAATGTTAGAACACCCTGATTGCATAATTGGATATGAGGCTATTGTTAGCATTCAATATGTTTTTGGTCATCATAGTATGAAACCAAGATACACATAAATTGAATCCTTAATAGGGGAGCTAAAAGATATGAAATAGAAAACGGTGAATCAAATTAAGTCAGTTGTGCAAGCTATTGTAGAAAAATTTGTGACATAGTCACATTCTACATAGCCTACCCAGCCTACCCTACTTTCCCAACTGGCTGAACAACTTGTATAACCTACCTAGTTGCACTGGCCCACCTAGGATGCCTACTAATATCCTCCACCGCCTCATTTGGACAAAACCTTATTATGTGATTTTTACAGTGGAATCCTTATGTACATATTTTATCGTATGGATTTATATATATTAAGGGGGATTTTTATACATCATTTTCTTATGTATATGGGTCCAGTAAGAGTATCAGTAAATGATATTATTGATCCTAATTATCTAATACAATTTACTACCAAGGAATTTACCAATGTTGGGGATTGTAGGATCAATTGTTTACATTTTCCGTCTTTCCTTCTGTGTTATCATTCATACAGGGTCTGTATTATTTTAATATTCATTAAATTTGATTGAAAATCACATATACCTTTTTCTGAAATTTAATTTATATAGGAGTATTTAAAAACAAAAGAATTGTAACAAAGGAAACAAAAATGTTATGGAAGACACAACATTATATACTTCTAATATTTCTAATCGGATATAATGATTAACTCAAGCTTCTTCTTCACTAGATAATTAATAAAAGTTTCAAATGACATCTAATATATCTGGATGAGACTATATATAGTGAATATTTAGAAAATATTTCATGTAAATGATTAGTTTTTATGAACTCAAAGTTCATTTGTTGCAGTTGTTTTCTATGTATGTAAATTTATGATTCTGTTTTCATTTCATTAATTAATGATGTTTATAAGTGACATGATATATTACTTGTTTAATTAGGTATCTACACATGGATCTTATTCATGATGACACCAATTGATATTTTGGTATTATAGATCCAAAATCAATTTCAATAGCTGGGAAATATTTAAATATTAATGATAGACTTACATTTTTTTTGGGAGATTCTCAAAGACGGGGATTATGTGTTGGTTTTTTCCACTCCTTGATGGTTAAGAACACTAAGATAATTTTTAACTAATAATCATTATATGGTCAATAATTGTGAATTTTGTTATTGTAGATAAAATTGGATTTTAGGTATATTCCTTCCAAGTGAATGCACATTATATAGGTTTTCATCTGTATTAGTTGATGTTCGAAAAGAATTTATCATTTTTTTATAAAATAATGTTTTAATATTTTTTATAAGATAATTATATATAATTATTATAGTTTATACATTTTTGTAGTTGATATATATGAACTTTAGGGCATGGAATATGTTTATCAATGATCAATTATCGATAAATAACTGAAATAAAATAAAATATGTGAATGTAAAGGTAATTTTTTTGTCTTAGATAATATTATTATTTTATATATATATATATGTTATTTGTTATCATGTAAATATTACATAACCACAATGTCATCATCAGCAAGGATATGTGGGATGGGGTTATTATGTTTTATTATTCATGTATGAGATAATCACAACCGCGGTAACAACTGAATTTGATATGTTTAGTTATATTAAATATTTTAAATTTTATGTCATAGTATTATGTTATTTAATATTATAACATTCAATGTTATTGTAAACATTCAATGATGTCGAGTCATATAGGAATGAAGACCTTACCAAACATCGATCTATATGGAAAACTATTTACTATGATTGATTATGATTGAAATTCTCAGGTATCGTTTATTTAATAATTACAATTAATATTATATTTTCCAAATAAAAAATATTCAAAAAATAATTATTTTTATTATAATTTGTGTTTTAATGTAGGGATCTCAAAATAATTCTTCAACAAAAATTGTTAATGATTATGTTATCAGTTATAATGTATGTTTATTTCAACAACAGTTTAAAATATAATTACATTGTCAATATTTTATTAATTAGGTTTTCATATTATATTTTTTATTGATTTTTATTCTATTATGCGGGGTTCTTTATTTTTATGTATTTTATTCCCAATTAAATGAATTATGTTATTTTTGGGGATGTTATATATAAAATTTTATTTTGAAAGATTTGTCTTTCAATGTCGCTTTTATTAAAAACTAACACTGAAAACCTAAAAATATGATCTTTATCATTTGTTTTTTTGATAATATTGACTCCAAATATATAACCAGGGAGATTTTCAGTGTTTCTTTGATGAAAAATCAATTCCAAAGAAACATCATATTCTTTTTCTTTTTAATGAAAACTTAATCCTAAGCTGCCATTGAATATTTTTTTCATCGTTGCTTTATATTATAAATCGACACTAAAAACGTGATAAAAATTTTAAAAACTATAATTCTTTCTCCAATTAAAAAATACGATGCCAAAACCATTATTTATAATTTCATCTTTATAAATATCTATAAAAACCCAACATCAAATTAGATAAAAAACTGACTTGAAAACAGGTTTTCTCCCAATGTAACATTTTACGGTACATAAAAAATTAATAGAATGTTTCATGATTAATTCTAATAAATCATGTAAAATATCAGATGTGGATTAAAATATGATTAATAATTACCCTCCATATACTTATGTGGATGTCAGATGATACAAAATTGATTTTTTTATATAATTCCAATGATTTTAAAAATTAATTTTTTATGTGGTTTAAATTGAATTGACTTGAATATTCGATACATTAAATCAAAATAATAGAAGACATACCCATTTAGTTCCATGAATAAATTATTTTATGTTAATTTTTGTGACTTCATGGTTTTTATATATCAATTTTATATATTATTGAACATTATTTAACATAATTATTTAGGAATGGTATTCCCAGTGATCTTAATAATTGAAAAAATTATAAACTTATTATTAAATCAAACTGATGTGTTTCAAAAATTTATAATATAATCATTAAAGGAAAAGTGTATGTAATTTTCACTCTAAATTAAACCAAAATTGAAAATGTATTTAACTTTATTATACCTTTCATACCAAAAAACATTAACTCCACAATATAAATGGAGTTATCTTAAATTTTTAATGGGAAACGATGTGGTACATCATCACATTGGGATGAATTTGGGGGGATGAAGGTTGGATTATATAGAACACTCCACTGAGCTAACTATAATAGTGTTATTCTTCTAATATCATGTTAGTCAGGATTAATTAAAATAGAAAATATAAGTATATTATCATTGGATTTACATGAATTTTAAATTATGAATGTATCACTGTTGAGTGTAGTAGTATGTTTTTATAATACGTGGATGATAGTAATAAGGAATAATGTGACTATTTAGATTTTAGACATATTTAGAACATTAGTTTATCAATTTAAATTTCCAGTAAACTTATATGAAATGCATCACATCGTCAATGTAAAATAATTGAGGAAGTATATACTAGTCAAGATGCACATACAAACCACTAAAAACATTCAGTTGGATAATAGGGTACTTTGTACTAAATATCACATATATATTAATAACTCAAGAAAAAATATTTTATTGGAATAGATAACTGATTTTGTGATGTTATTTGGGAGGAATTATAGTTTGGAGGACGTAACATGTCAACCTATGTAATTAATAAGGAAAATTTTACCACATATGAACATGGATTGAGGTATTCCCAAAAATTTAGATAATGAAATTTTTTATAAGGGGTGAATATAAGACCTGATACAAGAATATAAAAAATAAAAATCTGATTACAATGTTCTTATTGTTAAATAAAACATTTATTCATTGTTATCTTAAAATAAACGTAAATATAATATTATATTATTTGAAATTATTTTGATTCGAGAAATTATACAGATAACATTATTGGACACCACCCAAATAACTATAAAATTATCAATTCATAAATCATCCATGATCCAAATTCTCTTTATAAAGTACGTATATTTTTATTTGAAAATTATTATTTCAAAAAATGAATTATTTGGTGTTTATAATGATTTACGTATGGTTAAAGCAATTGAAATTTTATATCATTATTATTTATTTATAATATATTGGAATAATTTAAACAATAAATTCATAATTAGTCAAGGATTTAGCATGGGATAATATGGCCCATAGATCCTCGCCATTTATATATTAAAAATATTAAATAAATTCTCTCAAAAGTGTGTTGTTTTTCTGAAATAAGTTATTATACTCAGAATCGTGATTCAAAAGAGATATAAAAGACTCCCACTAATCATATAATTTGTACTTTACACTTTAAATGACATAAAATCTATGACTACTGGGTGTCGGGATAAATTTAAAACGGGTCCATAACACTATTTTTTTACAATGTCTTTTTATTTCTTTATAAAATTATTTTTCTTTTATTTTTCATTCATCATCCATACGCAGCTGTAACCCACCATTTATTCATGCACCCCATGATCTAAATCAAATAAATTTAACTATTTTGAATGATTTAATGTTTAGTTTTTATAATTCATTTAATTCGAATACTCTATGACAAATATTCAATTGAAAAAAATTACCTCAGTATTTTATTGGGTTTTAAAATGAAACATGTTTACATGATGGGTGTTTCTAAAATACATGAAACATATAACCATCATTATTTTAGGATTTTTATGATACTGAGAAGCCCTTAAATTCCTATGTCTTTTATCTCTATATCCTCTCATGAACTTTTTAGTTCCCTTTTCTAGATCATTGTGTTATATACTTCACCTATGAGGTGTAATGTAGCTATTCTTTAAAACTAGTTGTATTTTTTTGCATTACCCTTTTTTATCATATTGTGGAAAAGTGGTTGAATTAGTAAATAAAAAAACACATAACTATTACCAGATAATTCTTCATTATTATTGAAAGATAATATTAAAAAATTTTAAAAGTATATTTTTATGAAATTATCTGAATATAGTTATAAAGAATTATAAAATTAATATTAAATTTAATTATTAATGGATGAATAGATAAAATTTACCAAATATAATTATATATATATTATCAAAGGAGTATTATTAAGAGTTTACCAATGATAATAACATCCAGTTACCAAAGGATAATTGAAAATAATTTTCAAATGATAATTACAACCAACTGTCAAATGATAATTTATAATGAAAAGTATTAAAAGAATATTACAAAAAATTATCAATGTATAAATAAATAATTATAATAAAGGGATAATGATGTTTAATTATTAAAGGATAATTTATGAAAATATTATCTAGGTATAATTATAAAAATTAATGAGAAAATTTTTATTATTTTATTAAAGAATAATTATAAAGAAAATCCACATGTTTTCCAAATTTAATCATGTCACTTTTTTATTAGATCATATATTATTTCATTGTTATTATTTAGGATAATATTTCTAGAAGATTCAATTGTAATAATAATAATTTAGAAATTAACAAGGAGATAAAAATATTATCATATATTTTATTTTCTATATTTTCGGAATAAAATAACTTGTCTTGCTTTTAGGTTCACATAATAAAATATGAGCGTTGATATGTTGAAAACTCTGATAATATGGCCCTGGTGGGGTTTCCCTCGATATTTGAGTTTTCCCCTATAGATTTGGAACATCACATTGTTTTTTTATCATTTTCATTAATGAAAATGACCATGATGTAGTAGTTTATTTACCTATTTTGTGCACTCATTTATAGTTTATTACATGTTATAATTTTTATGTTACCATTAATTATGAACATGTATACTTTTGATCTCATTGAGTGTGTGTATTATGTGTGATCTGTTATCATATATGATTCCATGAGTATTTATAGAGTATTAAGTTCTATTTTTTATTGTGATAACTTGTTGATATATATTGCTAATAAATTTTTCTCATGATGATATTCTTTTTCTGATTTGTATTAACTACATTATGATGTGTTTTACCATTACATTGGATTTTGTTATTGGTACATGGAATATGGTATCCATCATGTATTGTTTAGTGTTAATTAGTGAGACTGTTCAAATATTTCAATGATGATGATGAAGGTCCTGAGCATAGAGATGAGGAATGATGGTACGTGGGACTATCTTGAGGAAATTCATTTTGGGAATGATGGTAAGGGGGTTGTACCTGAGGTATTGATTTAGGGGGATGATGATTTTGGGGCCGAACATAATGAAATGTTGTCGGGAACGATGTTATAGTGGCTTGGCCTGATGAAGAACGTTTATGGAATGATTTTATAGGTGCATGACGTAAGGCATTAAATGTGTATGGAAATATGGAGGGCTAACCATGGACTAATCCAAGAAATATTGGTTAAGGGGCTCGATCAGAATCAACCCCTTAAGAATATTGGAATATATGTTATATACTAGTGGTTTGTTCTAAATCACTTTGATATTCTTTGATTATCATTCCACCATTGTGGTAATTCATAATTTCGGGGTGTTCGGTGTATTGGTAAGTGCATGGACACTCATTTTATTATTCTATGTTATTATGACCATTAAAAATTTATTTTTATCATGATATAAACCTATTTTAGTTGAGAAAACGTGTAAAAGTATGCATTATGGGTTTCCTACTGGGTTTTTTACTTAGACAGTACTCAAAAAATTCTATCTTCTTATATATTTCAATTCTTTAGATTTAAAAAAGGGAAAGAACCATATTATGGTTGATATAAAGAGGTCTAGGGAGCAGGAAGTGGATCTGGAATGAAATTGAAGGTCTCGTCTATTTATTTCATTATTAATATATCAAAATTTATTACTCTTTTTGGGTTTCCATTATGGGATGCCTCTTATCGGATAAATATAAATTACGCATATATATATATATATATATTTATGTAATTTACTATTATTATTTATTTATTTTATTTGTTATTACTATGTGAAGTGTCACGACCCGTCCTTGGGGTTCGTCCAGTGACTACCCCAAGCCATCCTTCCATAAGCCAGGCGCTGGCGACTACCACCAAAGGCGTAAATCATGATAAAAGGGAAGGCATTGCCTTAATGAAACATAAACACACACAACAAAAGTACATGTGGAAGAAAACACTAAGCAAGTAGTATAAAAAATGTGCTGAAAGTAAAAAGGGGCCAGAAAACAAGCCCAACAGTAAAGTACAAGGAAAAGACAAAACAGCAGGAAGGTGTCAAGCTGCTCCTGGATCGTCCTCCAGAGGTCCTACCTAAAGGGTAGGTACAGATGGCCACCTCAGCTCACCATGTTCGTTTTTCACCTCTGGGTACCGTCTCAACGTGATGTCCACCTCCGGGTACCGTCCAGCTCTACAAGCCTCAACCACGATCAGTGTTGTCCATCGTCTGCATCCAACACAATGAGGTACGGGCATAGCCCGTGCAGGGGTGAGTATAACGATACTCAGTAGGGACCCCGAGACCCTCAAGGTTTCACTAAATCCAACAAGGATAAACCACAAGAAATATCTCAACAGATAACATTTACTTAGGTATATACCCATACATATACCTAAGTTATCATGTAACCAATCTCAATCATGAGGAAAACACAAAGGTCATTGACTCAACTCAAACCCGGATTTTTATTCACGATATAGAAACCACGGCTGCTGGAGAACTCCTCCTCTGTCGAGTACATTGATCTGTCGCGACTCCAAGGTTCTACTCACTAACCATAGACTTCTGAGGTTCTCCTCCTGTTGGGTACCACGGGTCGGCCACCTCACAAAGTAGTGCTCCCCCGCCATTGGTCTTCCACCTCACACAGTAGTACTCCCCCTCATAGCCTACAGAGGTACTCCTCCTGTCGAATACTGTAGGTCTTCCACCTCAAAAAGTAGTGCTCCTCTGCCATGGGTCTGCCACCCCAACATAGTAGTGCTGCCCACTGGGAAATTCAAGTCACTCTGAAACGAATCGGACAAGTAGTCATCAGGTTTCAGACAGCTGCTAGGTCTTTGCACTCCAAATGCTAGTCTCTGGGAGGATCCGTTCCACGAGCTACTAGTTGATACTCCAAGTATCGCAGAGTCCCACGAAAAAATATCACAAAGAACTGCCTCATCATAGGGGTCTCAATGCAACAGACGGCGTGTCAATCTGACGCCCGGTCTGTGAGTTATTAGCTTTTTAGTCCCGGGGGCCTGGTTTGATTTGAGTTTGAACCAACCCAACCGTAACTCAACTTTACCCCTGACTCCCATGGGGTTTACTCAAAGGAACCATTTCTCAACGAGATTACCCACACCGCTAACGGTTCGTCAAACAGACGTCTGGTCTCAGAGTTATTGGCTTTTCTCTTCCAGGGGCCCGGTTGGTTTATAAGATAAACCAACCCAACCATACTCCAACTGCATCCAAACCCCTAGTGAAGTATGCCAAATTAACTATCTAATCAATAGGATTCCAACGTAGTCGACGGTACGTCAATCGGACATCCGGTCCTCATGTTATAAGCGTTTCCGCTCCGAGGGCCCGGTTGCTTTCGAGTTCAAACCATCCCGGTCGTTCCCAATCATTGCTGAAACCTTGAGTGTAATATACCAAAATGACCGTCTCGGTCAGAAAAATCCTATTCAACTGATGGTGCGTTGATCGGAGGCCCAAAACTCATGTTATGGGAGTTTAACTGAAGAAGTTCCGAAAATAGGGGGTCTGGGCTCGGTCCGACCCGGCCCAACACCCCCTGGGTCGGCCCGAACCGGGTCGAACCGACCCGGGTCCAGGTCCAGCACGGTTGGGTGCAGCCCGACCCGCGTGGCGCGGCGGCCGGACACGCGTGCTGTGGTGGCCGGGAAAGCGTGGCGCGGCGGACCCGCCCACGTGGCGCTGAGGCTCGGCCCGCGCGGTCTTCGTGACGTGGTGTCCCACCCACGTGGCTGGGGCGGTGAAGCCCACCTGGTCGGTGTGACCAGGTTGCGGCGGTGCCCTGTGGGTCCTACCCTTTCAATCAAGGGGCGGTTTTCACCATCTTTTGTCTCCCGTAACGGAACCGGAAAGAGTCGGTTCCCCTCTCCGCGGAACCCACTGGGTTTTGCCCTAGTGCACCCTCACCGGCAGCCCGCTCAGCCGACCGCCCTCCTGCCAAACTGCCGCATCCTAGCCACAGCTTCCTTTCTGGCGCGGCGCGATGGAGCCACCCACCAACCCCCCTGCCGTGGCCCACCCTGGTCCCGGACCTACTCCACTGGCGTGGCGTGACAGCACCTTACCCCTCTGCCGCGACCCGCCTTGGCCGCCGCTTTCTTTGCGTAGCTAGATGATGTCGCACCTTCTTGACGACTTGGTGGACTTTGCGCTGTCGGTCCCTTCTTCGCAGCCAACTCATTTCCGGTCGCCGCTATCCACTCCAATCATCATCCAAATAGAAGATCAATTATGGGAAAGATTTGGCCGTATTAGTGCAGTCTGAAATACCTCTTGTTATGGTGATACCATTTGGTTGTCAACATGTGATTCCAACGATGTAGAACGGGTACATAAATAATTCAAAACCCCTACCTCAAGGTTCTCTGTTGGTTGACGATATCGTGAAAGGGTTGATGTCAGCTCGTTGAAGTCGTCACATGGGAGGAGATGAAGGTGACGACGATCATTGGCGTTCGTCACTTCCGCAAAGTGCCTTCGATCCCAGCTCGAGCATCGTACATTGGAGATCCATCGGAAGGAGAACCATTCTTCCTGGATGGAGGGAGCTCTCTAGTTTCTCCAGAGGTTCCCCCACAAAATTATTTTCCAATGAAAATATTATAATAGCCTTCTCCCATTTTAATGAATGCCAACCATTTCAAAATAATTCTAAGAATCAATTCATTAATTATGTGTGTAGGAAAACCTTAATGGAGGAGAGGAAGGTGGAGGGGATACATAATTATAGAGGAGTTTAAAAATTTATTTAAGGGGTGATAAAGGGGGGTTTAGGGAGCTTAGGGGGAGGTGAGGAGTTAGGGTCTCATGTGGGCCCCACCACACTAAACCCTCCCATGGGATGTTAGGTGGGTCTGGGACCCACCTCTAACTCCCCTTTTGTAGGATAATAACCACCCTCCATAAATAAATATATCAAACACATATTTTTATTTATTCCTTGAAAACAAATAGAAAATTAACCCTTATCCAAACAAAACGCAACTATGGTAAATGTCCCCTTAATCAAACACCGGCACTGCAAGTTCCTCGGTGCCCTCAGATTTCAATTCCGAGCACCAGTTCAAAAGGTAGAAAACCCCGCTCATTCCTTTACTGAATGTACCCGTGCTAAACATTATAATTTGATTCCAGGCACATCGGGCCTCAGAATCAAGTGTCGTGAGAAGCTACAGACTCGTAAAATTCCAAAGAAATTAACCGAAAAAAATCTATGAAATCTCTAGGTCTTTACATTACTCCCACCTCAGGGCTTTACGTCCCCGTAAAGCTACATCACAAATTAGGGAAAAAAAAGGAGGTACCGAGCACGGATCTGACCCTCCCGCTCCCATGTGCTCTCCTAGAGGTTCCTGTGTTGCTAGCGAAAGCGCACCAGAGGAATCGTCCATCCTCATAGGACCCACTCTATTTGATCCTCAATCTCTACTGGAACCCCATAAAATTTTCCCCGTCATCTATGTTCATCTCTCTATGGTTGATGATGACAGGTAGGTCTTGGACACATCTCCTCAGCTAAGATACGTGAATGACAATTTGCACTAGGTGCATCTAAGTTGGAATGGCCAGATGAAACGCAGAGATAACTTGCCACCCTAGCCAAATATCTATATACCCCATTGAAGTGGGACCTGTAAGAAGATGTGGTCGTCACCCTCAAACTCCAGTGGTCTCTTCTCCTATCTGCATAGGACATCTGTCTGCTCAGTGTAGTCTTCATCCGCTCCTAGATTATTTTCACCTTCTTCGTCATAGCCTGAACCATCTATGGTTCTACACGTGCTGACACCATCATTATCCACAAAGGATATATGAAATGCGGCCAACTTCTGTCACATTATTCCTAACAGCTGAATTCCCGATGTAACACCCCAAGATTTCATAGTGTGTTATTTCTTCAAAATAATTCAATAACTTGCACTACATGCAACACCGAGTTCAATCACACCATGACTTACCAAAAAAGCCATTCAAAAGAGGTTATGAATAGTATTAACTAAATTTTATACTTTATATAATCCTTATAATTTTAGAATCCATATTATGTGTCTCTTAGACATAATGCAAGAACAGATTCATTTTCAGTATTGCACTTTTATTAACTTTTAATAGTGAAACCTTTTTAAATACAGTATTTTAAACTTTTTGACTAAATGGGGACATCAAAAAAAATTAAAATGAAACATCCCATGCTTCCACGGTATGCTTTCCTTTGAATAATGCAATGGCGTGCATTGTACGCAACTTCGAGATTCTAACAAACCACAACCAATCAAACTAGCCGTTGTGAATAGTAATACCTACCTTTTAAAATTTTAGAAAATTTACCTCTCAAAATGGACTTCATTTTTGGATTCGGAATATCGAATTTAGCCTAAGGTGAAATTTTGGTACTTTTCGGATAACTTTAATATTTTGATGAATAGTGAAAATTACTAAATTTTAATTAAAAACAACTTTTTTAATCAAAATAATTAATAGTGATAAATTATAAATTTGAGTGGTTTTAAAGTATATTTAGAATATATTTTTACCATTTAATATAATTTTGGTCATTGGACATAATTTTACAATTAAACCGAACATAATCAATTGTCAATCTTTTGATCGTTATTATCTCTTAAGAACACACTTTTTGTTTTGGCAGCGGGAATTAATTTTAAATTAATTTCTGCCACTTCTGTGTTTTGAATTTATAAAAATGGATTCCATATTTGGAATCAGTATTTTCAAATTGTGTAAATATGTAACTTTTATTTTTAGACATTTTGAATAATTACTGCGGTAAATATTTTATTTACCATGGTTAAGGGTAAATCCGGTAAATAAGGGTTAAAAAAATAATATTATAATAATACTAAATTACCCAAAAACGTGTCCTAGCCTTATTGGTTGATACATGTTCGACCGTAGGCATCTTTGGGTCGATTTGGGGACCCCATGGTGCCACTTGTAGGTGATAGGGACACTTTATTTTAATTAAGTTAAAATGAATACAAAAATGACACAAGCATATATCCTTTAGAAAAACAATTCTTACATAGGGTTATATATGTTGGGTTTTAGATTATAAATATTAATTAGAAAGATAAAAATATTTCCTACATAATGATATTTTATTTATAATTTTTAGACATTAAATAATTTAATTTATTTATGACACATTGATGATGTAGTAATTACTATAATAGTGAAAATTTAAAATAATTGATATTATAAAAAACCAAAAAAATATAATATTAAACTTTTAATGAATTGAACTAATTTTCAAGGATAATATGATATATTAGGATTGATTTAATTGACTGTTTTAGAAGTAATCAATCTGTTATGAGTTTCACAAAAATCAACTATTGAATAGTGTCAATATTGACATAAAAGAGTTCTTAAAACAAATATTATATTATTAATTGATATTAAATTCCTAAAAATCTATGGTTCGGCAAAGAGACTTATATCATGATAGTTTCATCATTAATGGACCACGTGGGGGTCTCTTGGATGTATATAGTAAGTTTAGTAACCATATTATATAAAAATACAAAGAGACATTGTAAAAGTGAAACTAATTAACTTAGAGTTAATACTTAAAGATAAGGTTAATATAAGTACCTAAACCTGTATAAATTCTATTTTTTGAGTTGTTTTCGACCCATCCCCACCTTAAACTTTGAATAATCAACTTTGGAGCCATTGGAAACCGAATATGAATTTATTATAAATTAATATCTCTAGCTTTTCCAAAGGTGCCCCTCACCCCTCTTATAAAAGGGAACTCCTCCTTCTCATTTCTTCACACCTTAAAGGCCTTTTGGATCGGCCAAACTCTTCCCAAATACTCTCCCAACTTCCCTCACTACAACCTAGAGTCCTTAGTTTGATCAGAAAGCCAACCTAAGGAGCCCTTTTGATTAAATCAAAAGGAAGAACCGGAAGAAGAGGTAATGATTTCACCACCCTTTTCCAAGTTCATTTCTTCTTCCACTTCTTCTTCCTTTGTTGTTACCATTCTAAAATAATAACTCAATTATCATATATATAATGTTATGTTATTATAAATATTGTACAACCATATTCAGTATTCTATCCACCCTTTGAATAACATGTCACCATACGTGCGTACGTACGGCTTACCATCTCCACGTCGTGGTGTAATTGTTATTCAATATAATATTATTTGGATGGGTATAATAATGATGTGTAAATCATGTAAATAATAAATATAATATGTTAATTATTCTGTATATATGATATACCATCCATTTATATATTATTTTAATATCAATAGAATGACATTGTCGCTTGTGCGTATGTACGGACTACCGTCTCCACGAACGCGATGAGATTTATTCTCCATCGCATCCATCCAAGTATAATTATCATTTGATGATTTAAAAAATGATGTTTAAGGACTTGATATCATTCTGGATATGAATAATATACAACCTATCCTTTACAAACATGTCTTACGTAACAAAACATATAAAATAAAACAAGTAAGTTAACACCTGAAACAACGATAATACTAAGATATTATTATCAAATCAAAATTAAAAGATAATATATGATATCATATTAATGTATATGATTCTTTTATAATTTAATAACAATTATTTCACCATTATACAGGAGGTTAGCCTACCCCATCCTAGGAAAAGTACAAGGTAAGGGGTTTTCATCTCGCTCCTTATTCCCGTGAGATTCATGCCATATTGCCACCATCACCTTTTGTGTGGTGTATGTACTGCCCATAATTATATTCTTTGTGTAATACACTCTAATTTATGTGTATTTACATATTCATTATATGATACCTCTTTCATGGGTTATATGGTTCATAAGTTACCAAATTGGTTAGGGTTATTTCACAATCTCTTCAATATCCGAGGTTGTTTATATGTAATAATCTTCTGAGATCTCTTTACCATCCACATCCATGTTTTCTTAAAAATGTATTTCAAAACATTTTTATTATTTACAAGAATATGGGTTAAAGTCATTTATACCCTTTTTTGACTTTTTATAAGAGGAATCTTTAAGCCGTTTTCAAAACAAGGTCCTTTTTAACCTTTTCGACAGAAATAAGGTAAGAATGTTTTTTTAACTTATACGGTGGATGCGGTTATTTTCCACCGTTATAAAATCTACAAAGCTTTCCATACAAGATTATAAGAATATTTTCAAATTGAATGTATTATTTTATAATTATTTTACTTTTAAAATGATTTAAAAAAAAGAGATATTTCTCCAAAATAGTTTTGATTTCATCTATGGCAACATCCTTTGATGTATTTTAAGCTTATTTGAAGTTGATTTATTATGATACAAAACATCCATATTTTATTGAAGGTTTTGTGATATTTTTCATAGTGGATAAGTTAATCTTATATCACTCATGGTTTTTGTTTAAATTATTGAAATTTCATAAGTTATTTTTAATCCAAATGTTTATGTTATATTTCAACCTTTCATTCAGATGAATGTGTTAGACAAGTATGTTCCAGGTTGGAGACCGGTAAAAGTAAGCCCTCCGGTTTGGTCTCCGGTTATTAGAGGAACTCCGGTTTGGTCTCCAGTTATTAGAGGAACTCCGGGTTGGTGTACGGTTATTAGAGGCACATCGGGTTGGTGTCCGGTTATTAGAGGCACTCCGGGTTGGGTTCCGGTTACAGTTAGCCCCAAGGTCTTGGGACGAGGCCTTGCCAAAGAAATTAAAGTTCAGCATTATGCATTCCATCATTATGAAAGTGGTTATTGATTTTTCATGTGATTATTCGATTAGTAGAATATCCATGTGAATAAGTAAATGGTATTATTTCATTTTATTTATGCCATACTATGCTGAAAGTTCAAGTTTGAAAGGCTTTTGTTTTAGTTATACATTGCCTTAAATGTTTATTCTTATTTATGAAAGTTTCTGCTATATTGTTATCCTTACTGGGCATTTGAGCTCACCCCTTTTCTATGTTTTATTTTTCCCAGGAATTGAAGAAGTAAATTATGAATGACCCGTAGGGATATTATGTGGGGATATGAGTGTGGATTTTGGAGACAATATGTTGTTGTAGTAGTTTTTCATTTTATGATGTAATGTAAGACTTATGAATATAGCTAGTGTTTCCAAGGCTACTAAACCAATCGTTATTTTGAGATTTGATCTTTCTTGTGATCATGCAAATGTTATGTAATAATGCACCGACTCTAGGTAACTAGGGTCGGGGCGTTACAATTGGTATCAGAGGAAGTTTAGTACAAACCTTGGAAGCTAGATTTAGATAAACTCTGATTAGAGCACATAGATTTAAGTTGAATTTTGAGGATTAGTATAGAAGAACTTACTAGAATTTTGGTATTGTAGAGATTTTATGAGTTTTACGAGCAATACATCCCTGTCTGGATACGAGCAGGAAGAGGCGGCTCTGGCACAGATGTACCTAGGGGTAAAACCCGAAAACACCGCTTTGAGCTAGACTCGAACGGGAACTGGTGCACGACAACGGGCCTTGCTGCACTCTTGGTTACGACACTCCCGAGGGATATGCTTAGGATAACTCTCATTTTATTTACAAATCATTATGAAGGGTTTATGAGTATATACTTCCACAAAAGAGACATTTTTGTGATTATGGATTATATCCATAAACTATTTAATTTATGTTATGTGTTTCACAAGTTTGGGATTAGGTATTGTTATTCATAAACTAATCTAGTGTATGCCATTATTTATAAATGGCGCCCAGTAGAAGGAATGAGAACTCCAGCAATGCACATGATCCAATGATAAAGAAGGATTATATCTTTCATAGTCCTAAGCCAGAATTTATTAGAGAAATAGTCTCGCATGTATTATCATCATATGATGAAATAATATCATGTGTTGATAAGATAAGTAAAGAGTTTACTGAGTCCTATGGATTTGAAGGGAAGCAAGAGAAGGAAAGGTTGGAAGAGAGAAAGATGGATAATGGGAAGAGAAACAAGATGAATTTTCCCATATGTGATAACTGTGGGAGGAAACACCCTAGAACTTGCCTAAAAGGAATGGGAGTTTGTTATAAGTGTGGAGGAAAAGGGCACAAAGTACGTGACTGCAAGGGTAAGAAAATGGTTTCAAATGTACAATGCTTCTTTTCCAAGGAGTTTGGACACTACGCAAACCTATGTCCCAGTCATCAGAGTATGCTGCAAATGATGCTATTGGATAATAATCAAGTTATGATACTACCATAGATGAAGAGGAATGATTAGAGTTCTTATGTTGATTATGTCATTTGAGTGTTGTATTAACAATGTACTTATTATAATAATTATGGAGTATATAAGGATTGTACTGCAGTACTGTTTCATTAAGCAATTGAGATTGTGTGGAACAAAGAAAAGTGACTCAATAGTAGGATAAATTTTTGGGAAATATGTTGTTGAGAGAATGATAAACCATAATATAGTTCTGATACTGAGGTAGTGATTTTGGAATAATACATGATTGATTTGGATAAATTATATTGGATATTCTTGACTACCTTGAAACTGATTAATGATTTGTATATTCCAACATTTTTGGGGTTTAAAACATTTTTGGATTGAAGGAGTATATCTATTATTCTTTAAGGAATAAGGGATCATGAATGTAATCAATAAGGTTTTATGGTAATTCAGGTTGTTTCAATGTTTTAAAAGAATACATGATGAAGGTATTAATATGCTATTACAGGGTAAAAATGATCTACATTATGTTTACCTTCCTTATAAATCTTGGACTGTGAGTTTGGACAGAACTATTTTGGATAAATTCTAGTTTGATATTAATTTTGGATTTCCATAAATGGACAACCCGGAGGTCAGGCAGCAACCCGTCGCGACCGGCAAGGCCGTGAGACTTGAACCCGCAATCGAAGGGCGACAAGGGTGTATCACCTACCACTAGCCCACGAGATGTCCTAGATTTAATAATGTAGTTTTTTTTAAGATCTGGTAGATGAATTATAAATTCATTTATTTTGGAACCCTGTAAGAATAGTTTAAATAGAATTTTTTTATGTTCTATAATCTTTTAGAGTGAAAGATGAGTTTGTGGTAGAAATTTATTAATGGATAAAATTCTAATTATAAAGTAAGTATATCTCCTTATGATCTTATCCAATCTCATAAATAAATTCCTCAACATTAAGAAAAGGATCTTTGAACAAAAATGTTGTCCTAGATGGTACCTTAAATCATCACCAATTTATGGCTTTGGGATTGTTGGCCTTTTCATAGCCATGTTCTCTACCACTCTCCATCAGATAATTGATGGTTAGATTTCTCTTCCATATCCATATTTACCTACATGGATCCCTAGTATGTGTTATTTTTGGTAATCTTCATACTTTCCACTCTTGATTTTAAATAGAGGCCTCATTAATTCATTTTTCGATGTGGGATTTCAACTAAGATATTTTGAAACGTCAGAAATGTGTTATCCCAATACCCTATGTTTTGTTGAACTGATGGTATTTCAAATCATCATAGATTGATGAATTTAAGGACCTCAATTTTATACTTGTTTGTGATTGATGACCTCAATCACTACCTATAAATATTTACGTTTTTCCTCCAATTATATGTCTCTAATTGCCACCAATGTTCTCCTAATCGAGATCATAATTTGGTGGTGACCCTTTTATTTCTCTTTTCCTCATATTAAGACTAAATTTTAGTAACCCAATTTCCGATGTGGGTTTTCCCACAAATATATTTTCTATTTTCAACCTTTTATTTTAGAAGAACAATTTCAAATTGCGAGGACGCAATTTATTTAAGGAGGGGAGAATGTAACACCCCAAGATTTCATAGTGTGTTATTTCTTCAAAATAATTCAATAACTTGCACTACACGCAACACCGAGTTCAATCACACCATGACTTACCAAAAAATCCATTCAAAAGAGGTTATGAATAGTATTAACTAAATTTTAAACTTTATATAATCCTTATAATTTTAGAATCCATATAATGAGTTTCTTAGACATAATGCAAGAACAGATTCATTTTTAGTATTGCACTTTTATCAACTTTTAATAGTGAAACCTTTTTAAATACAATATTTTATACTTTTTGACTAAATGGGGACATCAAAAAAAATTAAAATGAAACATCCAAAGCTTCCACAGTACGCTTTCCTTTGAATAATGCAATGACATGCATTGTACGCAACTTCGAGATTCTAACAAACGACAACCAATCAAACTAGCCGTTATGAATAGTAATACCTAGCTTTTAAAATTCTAGAAATTTTATCTCTCAAAATGGACTTCAATTTTGGATTCGGAATATCGAATTTAGCCTAAGGTGAAATTTTGGTACTTTTCGGATAACTTTAATATTTTGATGAATAGTGAAAATTACTAAATTTTAATTAAAAACAAATTTTTTAATCAAAATAATTAATAGTGATAAATTATGAATTTGAGTGGTTTTAAAATATATTTAGAATATATTTTTACCATTTAATATAATTTTGGTCATTGGACATAATTTTACAATTAAACCGAACATAAACAAGTGGCAATCTTTTGACAGTTATTATCTCTTAAAAACATGTTTTTTGTTTTGGCCGCAGGAATTAATTATAAATTAATTTCTTCCACTTCTATGTTTTGAATTTCGAAAAATGGATTCCATATTTGGAATCAGGATGTTCAAATTGTGTAAATAGGTAACTTTTATTTTTAGACATTTTGAATAATTACTGCGGAAAATATTTTATTTACCATGGTTAAGGGTAAATCCGGTAAATAAGGGTTAAAAAAATAATATTATAATAATACTAAATTACCCTAAAACGTATCCTAGCCTTATTGGTTGATACATTTTCGACCATAGGTATCTTTGGGTCGATTTTGGGACCCCATGGTGCCACTTGTAGGTGATAGGGACACTTTATTTTAATTAAGTTAAAATGAATACAAAAATGACACAAGCATATATCGTTTAGAAAAACAATTTTTACATAGGGTTATATATGCTGGATTTTAGATTATTAACATTCATTAGAAATATAGAAAGATTTCATACATAGTGATATTTTATTTATAATTTTTAGACATTAAATAATATAATTTATTTATGACACAATGATGATGTAGTAATTACTATAATAGTGAACAATTAAAATAATTGATATTATAAATACCCAAATAAATTTAATATGAACCTTTTAATGAATTAAACTAATCTTATATTATAATATGATATATTAGGATTGATTTAATTGACTTTTTTCGAAGTAATAAATCTTCTATGAGTTTCACAAAAATCAACTATTGAATAGTGTCAAAATTGACATAAAAGAGTTCTTAAAACAAATATTATATTATTAATTGATATTAAATTCATAAAATTCTAAGGTTCGGCCAAGAGACTTATATCATGATTGTTTAATCATTAATGGACAACTTTGGGGGTCTCTTGGATGTATATAGTAATTTTAGTAACCATATTATATAAAAATTCAAAGAGAGATTGTAAAAGTGAAACTAATTAACTTAGAGTTAATACTTAAAGATAATGTTAATATAAGTACCCAAACCTGTCTAAATTCTATTGGTTGAGTTTTTTTCGACCCATCCCCACCTTAAACTTTGAATAATCAACTTTTGAGCCATTGGAAGCCGAATATTAATTTATTATAAACTAATATCTCTAGCTTTTCCAAAGGTGCCCCTCACCCCTCTTATAAAAGGGCACTCCTCCTTCTCATTTCTTCACACCTTAAAAGCCTTTTGGTTCGGCCAAAATCTGCCCAAACACTCTCCAAACTTTCCTCACTACAACCTAGAGGTCTTAGTTTGATCGGAAATCCAACCTAATGAGCTTTTTTGATCAAATCAAAAGGAAGAACCCGAAGAAGAGGTAATGATTTCACCACCCTTTTCCAAGTTCATTTCTTCTTCCACTTCTTCTTCCTTTGTTGTTACCATTCTAAAATAATAACTCCAGTATCATATATATACTATGATTTTATTATAAATATGGTACAACCATATTCAGTATTCCATCCACCCTTTGAATAACATGTCACCATACGTGCGTACGTACGGCTTACCGTCTCCACGTCGTGGTGTAATTGTTATTCAATATAATATTATTTGGATGGGTATAATAATGATGTGTAACTCATGTAAACAATAAATATAACATGTTAATTATTATGTATATATGATATACCATCCATTTATATATTATTTTAATATCAAAAGAATGATATTGTCGCTCGTGCGTATGTACGGACTACTGTCTCCATGAACGCGATGAGATTCATTCCCCATCGTATCCATTCAAGTATAATTATCACTTGATGATTTAAAATATTATGTTTAAAGACTTGATATCATTCTGGATATGAATAATATACAACCTGTCCTTTACAAACATGTCTTACGTAAGAAAACATATAAAAGAAAAAAGTAAGTTAACACCCGAAACAACGATAATACTAAGATATTATTATCAAATCAATATTAAAAGATCATATATGATATCATATTAATGTATATGATTCTTGTATAATTTAATAACAATTATTTCACCATTATACAGGAGGTTATCCTACCCCAACCAAGGAAATGTACAAGGTAAGGGGTTTTCATCTCACTCCTTATTCCCGTGAGATTCATGCCATATTGCCACCATCACCTTTTGTGTGGTGTATGTACTGCCCATAATTATATTATTTGTGTAATACACTCTAATTTATGTGTATTTACATATTCATTGTATGATACCTCTTTCATGGGTTTTATGTTTCATAAGTTACCAAATTGGTAAGGGTTATTTCACAATCTCTTCATTATCCGAGGTTGTTTATATGTAATAATCTACTAGATTCTCTTTACCATCCACATCCATGTTTTCTTAAAAATGTATTTCAAAACATTTTTATTATTTACAAGAATATGGGTTAAAGTCATTTATACCCTTGTTTGAATTTTTATAAGAGGAATCTTTCCACCATTTTCAAAACAAGGTCCTTTTTAACCTTTTCGACAGAATTAAGGTAAGAATGTTTTTTTAACTTATATGGCGGGTGCGGTTATTTTCCGCCGTTGTAAAATCTACAAACCTTTCCTTACAATCTTATAAGAATATTTTCAAATTGAATTTATTATTTTATAATTATACTACTCTTAATATGATTTAAAAAAAGAGATATTTCTCCAAAATAGTTTTGATTTCTTCTATGTCAACATACTTTGATGGATTTTATGCTTATTTGAAGTTGATTTATTATGATACAAAACATCCATATTTTATTGAAGGTTTTGTGATATTTTTCACAGTGGATAAGTTATTATTATGTCACTCATGGTTTTTGTTTAATGTATTGACATTTTATAAGTTATTTTTAATCCAAATGTTTATGTTATATTTCAACCTTTCATTCAGATGAATGTGTTAGACAAGTATGTTCTGGGTTGGGGACCGGTAAAAGTAAGCCCTCCGGTTTGGTCTCCGGTTATTAGAGGAACTCCGGTTTGGTCTTCGGTTATTAGAGGAACTCCGGGTTGGTGTCCGGTTATTAGAGGCACTCCGGGTTGGTGTCCGGTTATTAGAGGCACTCCAGGTTGGGTTCCGGTTATAGTTAGCCCCAAGGTCTTGGGACGAGGCCTTGACAAAGAAATTAAAGTTCAGCATTATGCATTCCATCGTTATGAAAGTGGTTATTGATTTTGCATGTGATTATTCAGTTATTAGAATATCCATGTGATAATTAAATGGCATTATTTCATTTTATTTATGCCATACTATACAGAAAGTTCAAGTTTGAAAGGCTTTTGTTTTAGTTATACATTGCCTTAAATGTTTATTCTTATTTATGAATGTTTCCGCTATATTGTTATCCTTTCTGGGCATTTGAGCTCACCCCTTTTCTATGTTTTATTTTTCCCAGGAAGTGAAGAAGTAAATTATGAATGACCTGCAGGGATATTATGTGGGGATATGAGTGTGGATTATGGAGACAATTTGTTGTTGTAGTAGATTTTCATTTTATGATGTAATGTAAGACTTATGAATATATCTTGTGTTTCCAAGGCTACTAAACCAATCGGTCTTTCGAGATTTGATCTTTCTTGTGATCATGCCAATGTTATGTAATAATGCACTGACTCTGGGTAACTAGGGTCGGGGCATTACACCCGATCTCTTTCTAAGAGCATCTTCTACAATGTTCCCCTCCCAGGAATATAAACTATCACAAATTCCTAGCCTTGGAGGAATTCAATCCATCACCGTTGTATCAGGATCTTTTATTTCTCAGAGAAGATAAACCTGAAACTATTGGGTTGGAGAGAACCTAAAATCATTCACTCAATGAACAATGGGTTAGACTATCCAATTGAGAACACAACTCCACCCTTCATCGTCCACGTTCTACCAAAGAGCTGCTGAGATTTCTCCTCTGCCAAAAAGAGAAATCTGGTCACATCCCCTGGATGAACCATGTTCTTTGCCTAATACAGTCAATCCTGACATGAACGGTACGACTTCATGCCATTGATGACTTAAAAATGCCTCGACGCTACTCCCAAAGGATACAACCATTACTCTCCCCTCCAAGGGTTGACTCACACTGTCAACATCAGTGTGTGGTTACTGGGTCTCCTCTAGTAGGAATATCACATGTGAGGGTCAAGTCAACAGTTTTAATTGGAACCTCTTAGTAACAACCATACAAAAAGGACATGAAAAAAAATTTCAGAAAGGAAAGTGTCTTTTATTATTGCATCTCAAAGTAAAAAGACACATAAAACCTCAAACAACAACAACACAGAAACTAGAAGCACCATGAACAACGTCCTCCATGCCTGGATCTAGTCTCACTCTTGTCCACCAGCTTCCAGAGCTCCACTACCTTTTCCACTGCTTGGTTTTTGCTCAAGCTCCCTCCATTGCATCTATCTCGGTGGCTCCTTTAATGGTTGTGGATCAACTGTGCGGGGAGTTGAACAGTCATAAGCCATGTGACCAAGCCCGTCGTAGGAGAAACACTGTGTGTTCCTGGTATTCCAGGCTCTGACTCCACCCCAGGTGCCCCGCACTAATGATCCTGAATCGTGCGGTCGACCACCTATGGTTCTGTTCCTCTTGGACCTCCGCATCATCTATCTACTGCCTACTGATGACTCAGCTACTAAAGGAAAACCCTGCGGCAAGCGCAGTAGCTCCTGACAACGCTCAGAGTGTAGAGTCACTGGTATAAAATCCACCCTGAAAAAAATCACGAAGTCTCCCCAGGTGAAGGTCATATCATTGAAAAAATAGAGCATCTAGCTCCACCACCGCTTAGCTACTCCCTAAAAGAGACTAATATCTAGGTATACCATCATGTCAGTGGGTGTCCCAACTGTGAGGAATGCTCGTACTAAAAACTCCAGCCAGTGACCAGCCGTCTGAAAATCGAACACTCCTCGAAACCTCAGAGGCCTCTGTCTCTAAAACTCCTAAATGCGTTTAAGA
The DNA here is from genome assembly GCA_963277665.1 of Viscum album. Lineage (NCBI taxonomy): Eukaryota > Viridiplantae > Streptophyta > Magnoliopsida > Santalales > Viscaceae > Viscum > Viscum album. The sequence continues at coordinate 357,953,396 of OY728167.1, forward strand.
ATTGTGCACTCTCTACTGGTGTGAAAATTTGGAGAGGGACCTGTACTGAGGCCTTGCTTCTCGGTGAGCTATCATCACCCACTCCACTCGGTACCCACACAGACTGACTGGGTGAAGACATCCTGAATGAAATAGATGTGACATGGTAAAAAGACTATACCTAGTGATCTGACCTAGTTTGAACTGACTATGTTTGATATGACATAATAAAAACTTTTGTAAACGCACACGCAATCAGTGTTTTCATGAATTGAGTCGAAAATCAAAAGTCAAGGTCTGGGTGTATGGATACGTCGACCGCCCGCTCCAACACTGGACTCCTTGAAATAAAAACAACACTTTGTACTTTTAACACTATTGGTTCACAGAATGAAAATATCATAGTTCTATGTTCTGTGGTACAACTGACTCCTTTGATACCAATTTGTCACCACCTGTCCCTAGGGCCTGTGATGTGACTACCCCAAGCCCACCTTCCACAGGCCAGGGGCTGACGACTAGCATCAATGGCATAAATCCCGAAAATAGGGTTGGCATTGCCTTGATGTAACATAATCACACACAACCAGAGTACAAGAGGAAGAAAACACTAATTATGTAGTATAAAAAATGTGTCGTAAGTACAAAGGGTCCGGAATACAATCCCAATAGTAATGTACAATGAAAAGACAAAACAATAGGAAGGTGTCAAGCTGCTCCTGGATTGTCCTCTAGAGTTCCTACCTGAAGGGTAGGTGTAGATGGACACCTCAGCTCTCCATGTCCATCTATCACCTCCAGGTAGCATCTCGTCATGAATTCAACCTCTGGGTACCGTCTAGCTCTACAAGCTTCAACAAAGATCAGTTTTGTCCGTCGTCTGCATCCAACACAATGAGCTGCAGGCATAACCCGTGCATGGGTGAGTATAATGATACTTAGTAGGGACCCTAATACCATCAATGTCTCACTAAACCCAACATGGATAAACCACAATAAATATCACAGTATATAACCGTTACATAGGTATATTCCCATACATATACCTATGTTATCACGTAACCCATCTCAATCATGAGGAAAACACAAAGGTCATTGACTCAGCACAAACCATTATTTTTACTCACGATATCGAAACCATGACTACTGGAGAACTCCTCCTATGTCGAGTAAATTGATCCTATAATGACTTTGAGGTGATACTCACTAACCTTAGACTGCTGAGGTACTCCTCCTATCGAGTACTGCGGGTCAGCTACCTCACAAAGTAGTGCTCCCCCACCATGGGTCTGCCAACTCATACAGTAGTGCCCCCCCTCATAGGATACATATGTACTCCTCCTATCGAGTACCACAAGTCTACAACCTCACAAATTATTGCTCCTCCTCCATGGTTCTGCCACCACAACACAGTAGTGCTCCCCGCTGGGCTATTCAAGTCACTCCAAAACGAATCAGAACAGTAGTCATCAGGTTTCAGACAGCTACTAGGTCTTCGCACTACGAATTCGCATCTCCGGAAGTATCCACTCCATGATCTACTGGTAAATACTCCAAATATTTCAAATTCCCATGAAGAAATATCACAATGAACCACCTCGTCGTAGGGGTCTCAACGAAACTGACGGCACGTCAATCAGACGCCCGGTTTGTTAGTTATTAGCCTTTTTGTCCCAGGGGACTAGTTTGTTTCGTGTACAAAACAACCTGATTGTAACTCAACTATACCCCAAACACCCATGGGGTACACTCAAAGGAACCATTTCTCGATGATATTACAAACGCCGTTGACAGTTCGTCAAACAGACGTCCAGTCTGAGAGTTATGGGCTTTTCCGTTCCAGGGGCCAGGTTGGTTTATAAGCTTAAACAACCCAAATGTACTCCAACTGCATACAAAACTCAAGTGTAGTATTTCAAAATAATCGTCTCATCAAGAGGAATCCAATGTAGTCTAATGTACCTCAATCTAATGTCTGACCCTCAAGTTATATGCATTTCCGCTCCGAGTGCCTAGTTGGTTCCAAGTTCGAACCAACCCGGCTATACCCAAAGTTTGCGTAATCCTTGAGTGTAATATATGAAAACGACCATATCAATCCGTGGAATCCTACACAACAGACGGTGCATCGATCGGAGGTCCAAAACTCATGTTATGGGCATTTAACTGAAGAAGGTATGAAAATAGGGGGTCTGGGTCCGGTCCGACCCGGCCCAACACCCCCTGGGTTAGCCCGATCTGGGTCGACCCGACCCGGGTCCGTGCTCGGCCCGGTTGATCACGGCCTGACCCAGGGTGTCAGACTGGCCCGTGTAGCGTGGCAGCCCATCCCACACTATCTTCGTGATGGGGTTGCCCAGCTGCGTGGCTGGGGCGGTGAAGCCCGCCTGGTCAGCCTGACCAGGAGGCGGCGGTGCCCAGTAGGGCCCACCCTTTTAATCAAGGTGGCATTTTGTGCGTCCTCTTTTCTCTTATAATGGAACTATCAAGCGTCAGTTCCCCTCTCTGCAGAACCCGCTGGGTTCCGCCCTGGCGCACCCTCACCGGCGGACGGCTCAACCAGCCACCCTCCTGCCAAACCACCGCGGCCCAGCCACGGCTTCCCATCTGGCGCGGCGCGATGGTGTGACATGCCAGCCCTACTGCCATGGCCTGAACTGGCTATAGACCTACTCCACCGGTGCGGAAGGATGGCACCGCGCCCCTCTGTTGCGGCCCACCTTGGCTGCAACATCCTTTGCATTTCTAGATGATGACACGCCTTCTTGACGAACCAGCAGCCTTTGCGCCACTGGTCCCTTCTTCGCAGCCGGATCATTGTCAGTCGCCACAATCCATTCCCGTCGTCAACCAAATACAAGATCAGTTATAGGAACGATTTGGTCTGGATAGTGTGGTCTGAAATCCACCTTGTCTTGGTGATACCATTTGGTTGTCAAGATATTATTCTAACAATGTAGAACGGGTACAGAAAAAATTCAAAAACCCTACTCAAGGTTCGTCATCCGTTGATGATATCGCGAAAGGGTGGATGTCGGCTCGTTGACGTCATCACAATGGAGGAGATGAAGGTGATGACGATCGTTGGCATTCATCACTTCCGCAAAGTTCCTTCGATCCCGGCTCAAGCATCGTTTGTTGGAGATCCGTCAGAAAGAGAACCATTCTTCGTGGAAGTAGGGAGCTCTTCAATTTCTCTAGAGGTTCCCCCAAAATTTTTTTTTCCAAGAAAAATATTATAATAGCCTCCTCCAATTTTAATGAATGCCAACCATTTCAAGATAATTCAATGAATCAATTCATTAACAATGTGTGTAGGAAAATGTTAATGGATGATAGGAAGGTGCAGAGGCTACATAATTAAATAGGAGTTTACAAATTTATTTAAGGGTAGATCAACGGGGCTTTTGGGAGTTGAGGGGGAGGTGAGGAGTTAGGGTCTCGGGTGGGCCCCACCACACTAAACCCTCCCATGGGAGTTTAGGTGGGTATGGGCCCCACATCTAACTCCCATTTTGTAGGATAATAACCACCCTCCACAAATAAAAAAATCAAACACATATTTTTATTTAATACTTAAAGACAAACCAAAAATTAGCCTCTTCTCCCGACAAAATGCAACTACGGTAAAGGTCTCTATAAGCGAGCAACGACACTACGAGTTCATCGGTGCCCTCAGATTTCAATTCCAAGAACTGGTTCAAAAGATAGAAAAACTTGCTCGTTCATTTACTGAACATACCTGATCTAAAGTTTGGAAATTGATTCTAGAAACACCGTGCCTCAGAATCATGTTCCATCGAAAGCTAAAGACTCATAAATTTCCCAAGAAATTACGAAAAAAAATTCCTTGATATTTCTGGGTCTTTCAATGCTGCATGACATGATACAAAGTGTACATTCTTCCCATAAATTTTATTAGTAATTAAAATATAGTCATCATCCACTTTTGTATAGGAAGGCATGTATGTGGTCATGTAGCACATGTACAGACTTGTTGGATCAGGATTGGGAGAAAAAAATTGATATTGGAGAACTATGTTTCACTAAATGTTTTATCTCAATAATTTTTTAGGAATAGCGTAGATAAGATATGGTGTGGTCATCACTCATACATGGAGACTATGCCAATTCCTAGCAAACATTATTTACTTTACCCCCATGTTTCAATGAAGTGGGTGAAATTAAAATTTGATATTACCATTGATTAAATTCACCTTGGTTCATTCACATAATGTTGAAATGTGATTTATTTGATTTTTTTGATTGTTCATGAATAATTATTAGGCATGTAGATTCACATTATATGAATATTCCTAATATTGTTCCACATAATATTCCTATAATTAAATTCATTTTTTTCTATATGTCTAGGAATGTTTTTGTTTTGTGTGATATAGCTATTTTCAATGATACTATTAAATATCATTATTTTAATTAATTATTTTAATTGAGAATGATGATGTGTTAGTAAGTATATGATGAGAAAGATTAACATGAAACAATTGATCTAGGGTTATTGATTAGAGGGTATAGCTTGCGTTAAGGGGAGAATCTAAGGAAACCATATGTGATCCCAAATACTAGATAATTTTTTCCTATTCTCAATGTTCCTTTTTTGATAAGGATCTATCCTCAAAGAAATATGGTGGAACCATTATCAGAAAAAGTGCATGAAACTGGGAATGCTCTTAGAACTACCATAATAGTTTATGTGGAGTGATCACTTCAGATAAATAATTTATATCTTGTTCATGTCCAACTAGTAGGAGTTATAAAATGATGACTGACTACAATCATGAGCATTATATGTAACATCCACTAAGTGTACAGGACATTGAAGCCCCTCAGAATAATGAGAACATGGTTTAATGTGTAGATAATTTTACTAATTGATATTGAACCCATAGATCAAGAATATAACGTTAAAAGATTTCATTCTCTAGGGACATCCCAAGAAGGGATGTGGGGTAGTGAAACATTCTAGTGGTTTTGAAGTACTGGTTTTACAATAATAAAAGGATATTTTATTTGATGAATTAATTACATATATTATATAGAAAAAAATTAATAGGAAATCGTGATTCTTCATAATATACTAATGATACCATCTTCTTAAAATTGAAATTCTCATGATACTTCCTGTAGAACAAAGAGTAAGGATGAGATTGATCATGGATGTAGTTAAAAGTGGTCTGGGATGAGAAAATTCAAATTCATTATTTTTTTGAAATGAGCACCCCGATGATTAAATTTTGAGGAGGTTATTCATTATAAAATATTCAATCCATAAACACAGAGTAAATTCATATGGTGAAGTAAGATATGAAATCTCCAATAGATTTTTGAAAGAGAATCACAACCGAGGTTGCACATAGGTGTAGGATATGATCAATATTCAACTCATATATTTGGTTAGGGTACATAGTATATGATTGAAGGAATGAACTATACTAGTCAAGGGTCATCAGGATAGGGTCACATATTAGAGGTTAGAAATGTACAAATAGTAGAAAAGATTCAAACTGATTTTGGGTATGTACCATTTAATATTCATGATCGAAAGACATAGTTGTTCTAAAAATACTTCTAAAGAAACTTCCTAGGGACAATATGTCATTAGAGGGGGAGAAATGAAACATTATAAATATCATAAAAATCATTATAACATGGTTTTATCATAAATTTAATGTATTTTTGTGTTTAAATATAATCATTCAATAAAATGACCATACATATGTTTTTATGGATTTTTATAATGAAAAAATACTATTAATATAACAACTCTATTTATTCCTAGTAATGCTTTAGAATATTTTTAAATAATGTTTTTTAAGATAGGCATGGAGTTATTATGGTATTCTGGGACCCGTAGAGACTTAGTTATGATATAATAAAATTATTAAATAGATTACATCACGAAGGATGAAGTCATATAAAATAATGGAAGAATACCTAAATGGTTCTTATAATGGGAAATAAGATAATTATATTTAATTTTGAAATTAGGTTTCACACAATGTGTAACATAACTTTTGTGTGCATCAGTTGTTTAGATAAATCAGATATCGATTCGTGTGGGTATTGTTTTTACCATTTAGTTATTTTATTTCCATTTTTGTATTAATTTTCCTAATTCTTGCACATACTGCTACAACCTATGATTCTTCACATAGTCTTAAATCAAAATCTATTGAATCATAGATATTTAGATATTAAATATTTCAATTCCATAATTAGGTGATGTTAAAAACTCTTCATTGAATATTTAGATGGAACACAACAATAATAACTAGATTAATTTTTGGTTTTTAAATGATTTTATTTGCAGTGGGTGTTTATAAAATTATTGAAACATATAAACTTCATTCTTTGTTATTAATATTGAGTCTAAGTGGCCTTGAAACCCCCTTACCCTTGATTAGTAAATCCTTTATTGATTATTTATATTCTATTTTCTTGATCCTGATGTGATCTTCTCATATTGTGTTGTCAGTAATATATATGGTTTCAAATAGTTTGTTTTTTATTTTTTCGATCCAATTTCTGTCTTAAAAAATTTCATAAATTTTTTTGAAATTAATAAAAAATGAAAAATATATTTATTATATGATAATTCAATAAAATTAAAAATTAATAGTTTATAACAATTATCTCAATATAATTATTAAACGATAAAAACGATTTATTATCAATTGTTAATTACATTGAATTATGAAATTTTATTTCGTAAAAATGATCAAAAGAAAATTATTTTTAATTCATGAAATAATAATTATCATAAATTGGTTGAAGATAATTGCATTGAGTTCAGAATAGATAATTATCAAGAATTATGAAAATATAATTACATCAAAATGTCAATTAATAATTTATATTGAAATAAATAAATTGATTATTTTGAAAATTTATCAAAGTATAATTATTTGAACATATCAACAGGTAATGATATAAAATTATAAATGTATAATTTATTAAATATTTAAAAAAATAGATAATTATACAAATTATCATTGATTATTATATATATTTTTCAATGAATAATTATAAAACAATAAAATACGTCTTCCTAATTGAATAGAGATAAATATTATCATTATCACCTATTTTCTAATATCTATTCATGAGGAGAAGATTGATGGAACCATAATTGGACTAACTCATAAATTGAAATTATCTTAGAGAGATAAGGTTCCTCTCATGTGATATTTCATTTCTTATATACAAAGAAATGATGATCTATGGGCCTATATGAAGGCACCACATTTGTCTCACAATAGTTTGGGGTCGATCATGATATAGCTTGTTTGGATACTAAAAGCAGAGGGGTATGACCAGAGGCATAAATGGGCAATTATGTTCTAGAGGATTGACTAATAATTAATCTAGGATACAATGGTTGGGAGCCTGATCAATAATGATGAATTGATATTTCTAGTAGATTTTTTATCTTCCATGTTTCATTTTCATGTAGAAATGGACATTTCATGATTATCCTTATGACAAGGATCCAGAGCAGATATCGTCTGGTATTTTTAGAGGCTTGTATAGTGTACGACTTCCAGATTCTGTATTTTATGTCATTATTCTTGTTACAAATTTCTTATTTTCATGGAATAAACCTATTATACATGTTCAAATATTGTTAATTGTAAATTTTTGGTGTTCTCCCTATTTTTTTACTCACACCCTACATAGAAATTTTAGTGTGCTTGTTGAGTTATTTACTAGAGACTTAGTGAAGGGAAAGGGAAATATGGTGGATGGATGAGTAGATGGGAAATCAACTAGTAATATATTTGGAAAGAGTATAGTGGGACCTAATGTTATTTATTTAGTTTTAATCAATTTTTACTTTATATTCATTTCTACATTGGGAGCCCCATTATTGGTTTTACATTTTTTTTGCCTTTAGATTTAAACATTATAATATGATTATCTAATGATTATATTGTATATTAAAATTTTATAATGAAATTATTTTTAGGGTATAGTCTCCCCACTAAGTTAGATATACACTTTCATTTAGTCATTATCCTTTTTCTTTCTGGGATTTGTGCATATATTCATGTGACAATCTAGCGCAAACATAGTTGTTATGGATTTGGTATTAAAATATCGATTTCTAAAGGATGAAACTCCAAAATGATTAAAATATGTTACGAAACATTAATATTTAGAAGGAAAGTTAAGAAAATAATAGGAAACACATAATAATTTTGATTAGGATATGAAGGATTCTATATTTTAAAATTATTTTTATATAGGAGGGCTAGTATGACTATTTGAAGCATAATGTAACCATTAGAATTTATCTATATGGATTATGAATGATTTGGTTTTAATGTTACATTTATAAATAAACATTTTAATATATATATATATATATATAATCAATTGGTAATAACATAAATAATAATTATAAAATATTTATATAAAATATTAAATTTTATTAAATTTATAAAAATATTGTTTTAAAAAATTACTAGAAATTTTTTTTATATTTTGAATGAAAAGGCATGATTTTGAATGATAAAAAGATAGTATTTTAACAAAAATATTTATCATTATATAAAGAATTATTTGAGAAATAAAAAATTAATTATTTAATTATCACATTATTGTTTTTCTAAAGGTAAACATTTGATAATGTTTTGAGAAAATATTATTTTTGGGTAAATATTAAAATATTTAATGACTATATTATAATAATTATGACTTCATTATAATTGAAAATGGTGTAATAAAAAATATTGGTGAATAACATAACAAAAATTTCATAATTTAACAAAATATTATATTTTAAAGCATTATAATAAATAATGAATCATATATTTATATTCCTAATTTTTATAATTGTGAATTATATTTTCATAAAATTCTACATGGATATCTATCATTCGTATGGCCAAAGTACATTTAATAGTTAAAAACATATATGTTACTAACACCTTTTCAAACAATTAATAAAACTTGTTGTAAAATGATATCTATGCCAATAGTTTTACTATCTCCACAACCTATATTTTGAAGGCCTAAACCCTATATAATAAAAACATTCCTATTATTTTCTTCAAATAACCACCAATATTATTATTACGCTACCCTATAAAATGGTCGAGCATGTTCTACTATAATTTTACCTATTATGATACTCTAGAAGTTATTCTTGAGGTTCCATGGTTCCCTTTTTAGTTCTTTATCGAGCATATTTTTAATATAAGTGTTCCCAATCTATTGCCTTCAATTATTTTTTTCATGATTTCATATTAAATTTTATTCAATGTAAAATATTATTTATGATTCAATTTTATAAATTTATTTTTTATTATCAATGTGATAAAAATATTTCCTCCAATTCATATTCCATTCTAATTATGAAAAATTTCAATACATAAAAACACCATATCAAAATACCAATATATTCCATGTATTAATGGTATTATGGTTATATTATTTCTAATAAGATATATTTGAATAAATAAGTATTTTGGTGATTTATCCTTTGGATATATAACAATATAACATATTTATTGAAGACTATTTTCACTTGATTCAGTTTTTAGAAATGAATTTCATATCAAAAATAAATTCAGAAGAATTTTTAATCCAAAAAGTGTATGAAGTATATGTGACACATATTACATATTTTTAGTGGTGAATTTAGATTATTTCTTCAGTACCCTCCCATTTAAATAAATATTATACAATTATTTTTTCAAACTAAAATCATTTTTACATGAAACTAACATAGACTATTAATTCATTATTACTCCTTTGATAAGGTTAAATTCCATAAAATTAGGAATATTCTATAGTTGCTAAGTAGATTGATGAATATTACCCTATATAAATTGTGTTCTCTATTTAATTTATAAATAATAATATTCAATATATAAATTATTTCTTTATATGAAAATATTTGAATCATAGTAAGGATTGTTTATGTTTTTCATTAGGGTACATTATGTTATGTAATTTTGACCCTTTTCATTCATATGATGTATTTCATGGGAATATTATGAGATGGAATAAGAGAAGAATATTATATCTCCTAATTTATTGGAAGATCTCATGAGAAAAATTGGGTTTGGAACATGGTGTATACCTACCAGTTTATAAATTAAATCATAGAATTTTTTTCGATAGTATGATTATAATTTAGGAAATAATGCATTAAATCACTAAAAGATCTATTAATATTATAATTGTTATATTTTATTTCAGCAGTTATGTTATTAATATCTATATTATGATAATTTTATTTGTAATATAGAATTATTTTTCATTTTATTCATTCAATATTATATATTCATTGGCTATTCCATAATAGATTTTCTGTTCACCCACACCCCTATATATCATAACATATCATTAATTTATCATGGGAAAATAGGTATGACTCATTATGGATAGAAAAGGGGTTGAAAATAATTTCAACATTTATAAAAACACATTTAGAATTAATATTAATATGAAAATGAAAATGTATATAACATTAAAACCTATACGAATAATGTCAAATAAATTTGAAGAGGAATTTAGATTATAAAGCGACAAAAATGTCATTTGGATTAAATAATTGATAAATTAATGGTGTAATAGAAAAATGACAGATAATTTTTTAGAAAAAATAAATAGATAATTTCATATTATAAGTGAAATTTAATATTATATATGTTTATTTTAAATAAATTTTGATGATGGGATGATTTTGAGTAGAAGTTACTGGAGTTTTCATATTGCTTCCTACATAATATATGCGTGATAAAAAAAGGGATAAATATCAAAATATCAATTAAATGTAAATATTAGAGATGTATATGATATAATTTATATAATTAATGGATGCAATGGTAGATGATTGTAGTCCAACCATGAGAAAGAAAATCATTGCAAAACCACTTACCTTGAAACTGAGTTACTTGAATCGAATATAAATTCATATATGATAGGTTATAAAAAGGTAAAAATTTTAGATCAGTTTTTATATTACCTAAAAATATGTATTTCATTTATTATATTTATATTATACTTCTAATATTAATATAATTCATGAGGATATATTTTTTCGTATATTCCCTGGCCACTTTAGCATCAACAGCCCCAAATTATTATTTTTTGAGATCCTTATAAATAAATATCTAATGGTCATAATAAATTTATACACGTTATATATATATATATGGTTGTTATATTCCTTTATCTATCCATTGTGATGATTTGATCATGTTTTCAAATTATATTTTAATATCATAATAAGTTTATTAATATTAGCATTGCATAAATGAAATCACTGTATTACATTATATGAATAAACATTTCATAATTATAGAATGTTCAACCAAAGAAAAGTTTATATTATTATATTATAAACATTAGATGTGCGACCCATAATTTTGGTTTCATGTTATGTAATAAAATCTTCTATACACAATAGTATCGCCATTAAAATGATGTCTCAAAAGAATATGGAATAAAATGAATTTAGTGTTTAGTGTTTTTATAAATATTATAAAAACATCTTTTCATTTCCATTAAGATAATATATTCATTTAATAAATATTAATGGATTGATAAAATATTAGTGTTATAAAAATTACAAATATTTAAATGATCTATTTTACCCTTTCCTAAAATCACCATCAATTTATAAGTGACTCTGAACAAGAATACCAGATTTATGATGATAAAATATCATTGAGAATATATAAATAATAATATATAAGATACGTTTTAGTAGAGTTGAAGCTAATTTTTTAATCATATATATATTCAACATGATATTGAATCAATGTATGTATAATTGTTAGGTTGTGGACTTTATAATTAAATATTGAGTATAATATAACATTAAATATAACACATGAATTAGTGGCATTATTTATAAAAATAAATAACATACTTCACTAAATTTTCAATCATTAATAATTTTAAATATGGAATTATATTTTAATTTAATGATGTAATATATATATATATCATTTCTTTAGAATTTTTTTAAATTTATTAATAATATTTTTTAAAATACCACTAATATTATGACATTCTGAATCATAAGGTACACCTAGGTTTTTATTTTTGCAAAAAAATTAACGTTTATGTTAAAAAAATAGAGTCTTATTATGGGTGTTAAAAGAAGGAAATGGGTCAATGGATCGAATTTTTCTATATGATTTATTCACAATTTGAATCAATATTCACATCGCGAATGAAATTTTTCTAGAAACCAAAAACAAACACTTATTATGTGTAATATATTGAAAATGTGAATGGAAATTCATGACATTAATTGGATTTTTTTATTAAATCTGACTGGACTTGATTTTCAGTATATCATTAATGAATCAACCCTAACAAGGGATAGTGAAAAAAATAACCCATGCCTGTCTCCATAGGCTAGGGGTGGTGATTGTCATCGAATAGAATATCCTAAATCAAATGCATTTTCTAATTTACCTGTATAGACATAAAATCTCATATAGATGTAGATTTTTAGAGGAATAATAATAAAAATATTCAATAATAAGAAACTAAACCAATAATTTAAAACCTCTAGTGTGTAAAAGACTATGGCAGTTAAAACAGAAAAAGTAAAGGGGAAAATACCCACCCAACCAGAGGATGTCCTAACCTAAAAAAAGAGAATGTAAAATTGTTGAATGATCCTGGATCATAATGTTCATGATCTATCCAACATACATATCCCCATCCACCACAAATCCCAAATATCTTATGTATTCACCACTGACAAGTGTTTCGCCTACATACAAAATTGCACATGTAGGAAAAGCCCTTGTAGGTGTATGTATAGACATACCCAGTAGGATGCCCAAAATCTGAAGGCGTTCAGTAAGATACATGAAATGAATTGATATTAAAAAGGAAACAAAATAACCTAAAGAAAGTGTGTAACCTCATACAACAACAATGATCACAACATTTCACATCAGTGGAATACACATCGTTTCTCTTAAACCCATTTTATGAGATTATCAATTTCCAACAAAAAAGATACACACACACTCATAAATATATATGATCGAAGGAAATAAACCCAAAAAAGAGAAAAGGGAATAACCATAAGATATCAAAGACATGAAAAAGAGTCTCTAATGTTAAAAAAGACAATAAATGATTCCCATCATCTCATGTGTCATCCCATAAGTAAATCCAGTGGAGGTATCCACCTCAACATTATCCCAAACAGTGGAGGGGCACAATCTCTATAACAACCATGATTTTCATTACACACATTAACATGATTTATTACATAAAATCTTAACATGATACAATATATATGAACAATATTTATAGTATATTTGTGGATTAGGAACATTAAATAATGACTAAAAACATTAAACACAACATTGTTATTGAAAACATCCTTTGCATGACCACTACATTCCCTTGTACATAGAATTGTATGGGGTAACACGAGAACATGCATAAGAAAACTCTGATTTATAAATCCTATTAATGGATTAAACAAGGAATAACAAGAAGAATATAGCACATTTAAGGAAATAGTAATATCAATAGAGCATAAGAGAAACAAGGTCATGCACGAATGATATAGAATTATTATCGTGACATGGAAATGTGGCAACAACACTTTACATGGTATAAGCATGAGCCAAGGATCGTTGCAAATGGAGCATGAGTAAACCATAATTTTACATGAATTAGCACGAGTAAACACACATTTCACCATTCATATCATGATACTAATCATTATCCAATGCATTGGAGAGCTATCATGGAGCCCCCTTATTAAACATATCATTTCATGCAAAAGTGTGCCAAATGGATCATATAACATGGATTCATAAAACATAATCATTTATTACACAATAAATGAATTTGGAATTAATATATGAAACTCTATAATCAATAGTTAAATGTTCATAATAGTGAATACCATTGATAGAGAAATGGGCATGGTATTCACTACACAATGACATTACCTTGGAAAATTGCGGGGAAATTTCGACAGCATAACGGCATGGCATAAGAAATCATAAAAATGGTTGATTATAGATAAAGTTGTGTCTCTTCATATGTACAAGAAATGGACGGTATGGGGTTAATATAGATACATATACAAATATTTTTAATTGAATTTTGTTTTATAAAATAAAGGAATTCCTTGAATTTAAATAGGAATAGAGAAATTCCTTACGAAATTTCGGTATGGTAATTGATATACATCGAATGAATAGATGAGAGGGAAATGGGTATCTCATAATTAAACATAAATAGGTTAGTATGGGGTAGGTGTGAAATAATTCCCCAAAATTTTTAATTGAATATAAATGGGCATAACAACATAATGAAATTTGGACAAAAATGTGAAAGGAAGAAATAACTGACATTGAAGTGTGATCCCAAAGGCATAGAAGAGGATTGAGAGAGGATTATTGGGAGAATGGGGTGACTTGGGAAGATTCTAGATGGAGGATGGATGAATTTGGACTTATTGAAAAAGATTTTAGTGAAGAGGAAGTAGGAAATTGGGTGGGTTTAGAAAGGAAAGTGGAGGTGATTCTTTATTATTTAGGTTTTGAAACACCACACATTAAACTAATCAAAATGACAAGCCAAACCGTAGTTTTTCCCATGTATTCATAAAAAGGGGAGTTTAAAAAATTATTATATATTTAAAATTTCCTAAAATATTAAAACATTAGGTTTGGTTATGTGGAGGTGATCACACTCTCAAGGAAATCAATTTAAAAAGATAAAATGTTTTATAAGTCTTGAAGGGTCCACTAATGCTTAGTAAAATAAAAAAAGATACATAAAATATAATTATTTTAATGTTTAAACATATATTTATCGAACATAATGTTTATATTATTTTATTACATCACCATTGGGTCATTATGATGTAATAAAAAACATTTTATATTTGAACAATATTTAATTTTTACACAAAAATTTAACTGTCTCAGAAAATTATGAAAAATATACCACTTGGTCATTTTGACGTCCTGATTCAAAAAATAAAATTAATTTTATCTAAATAATTTCCTAAAGATTTGAATTTTCACACTTAAAATAAAAACTAACATTTATCGAAAATTTATGGGTTTTGAAAAAAATAGATTTCAAACCGTAATAAAAATTTCAATGGTATTCATAATAATTATACAATCATTTATATTTAATAAAAATTATTTTAGTAATAATATTTAATTAAAATATTACTTAATTAAAAAATCCATTATTTCGTCAAAATATATTTCTTGATTAACTAAAAATTTTATTTCGGCTTTAAAAACTATTTACAAAGAAACAATAAGAATGTATATTCTCCATAAAAAATAGTGTACATAATCATATCACTAGGGTCTCATTACATAAACCATTATAAAACCCACATACGATGGAAGGGTATATTGCGGGATGGTGATAGACTCTTTAGGTGGCTCAGATAACATCGCTCGGGTGGTAATCTATATCAACTTCCACTTAACCCGTAAACAATTCCTTTCGAGCTTAGCATGTTGTAGCATGGCATTGCCTTGGTCAAGATTGAATCCTAATGATGCCACCTCCTGTCCGAGCTCTGAAAAATGGGATTCGTATAGAGAAATTCTATTGGATGAGGACATCACTTCCTTTCTCTGTGTATATTGGATTTGTTAAATCCCTATATTTATAATAATCATGTGATCACTATTCAATGGCTATATTAGAAGCAGTTACAATTCATAACGGTATTTTAAAACCCAAAAACATAAAACCAATGTAGTTCACATTTTTTATAACCAATTTACGTAATAAGACATTTAATTAGATCAAGAGTAATTTTCATTAATAAATGTTTAGGTCGTTACAATCTTCCTCCCCTTAGGAAATTTCTCCCACAAAATTTCCTTTTCCCACAGTAAAAGAGATGAGGGTAACTCTATTTTATCACTTCCTCTGATTCCCATGTTTCTTCCTCAATATTTTGGTTTCTCCACAACACTTTCTTGAGGGGAATTGTCTTATTTCATTGAACATTTTCCCTTCAATCTAAGATCTTCACCATCTTCTCTTCATATGAGATGTCATTCTCCAATGGTACAACATCAAGATTGAGTATATGTGATGGGTCAGGTATGTACTTCCTCAATAGTTATACATGGAATACATCATTTACTTGATATATGATCAGCAGGAGTTAATTTCGATAGAACACTCCTCCAATGTGATCAAGGATCTCAAAAGTTCTGATATACCTTGGGCTTAGGTTTCCCTTCATCCCAAATCCCATAATTCTCTTCCACTGCGATATGTGGAGGAATACCATGGCTCTATCATCGAATCCTAAGTGTCGTCGATGATTATCAGTATAGCGCCTTTGTAGGCTCTGATCAGATTTAATGTGTTGATGGACGATCTTATCCTTCATCAACATTTCAAAGACCATTTCTTGACCTAGGAGTTGATGCTCCCCAACTTTATCCCAACATGCCAGCATTCTGCACCACTTCCTATGTAGGGATTCATAAGGAACCATTTGGATTATTGAGTGGAAACAATTATTGTATGAGAACTCAACAAGAGGAAGATGTTTATCCCAACCTGCTTTGAAGTTCATTGAGCATTCTATCAACATGTCCTCAATTGTTTGGATAGTCCGCTCAAATTGGCCATCATTTTGAGGGTGATAAGACATAATGAAGTTTATCTTAGTATCCAGAGCAAGTTGAAGACCCTTCCAAAACATTATGGTGAATCTTGGATCTCAATCAGATGCAATCGATAGTGGTACTCCATGCAACATTACCAAGTATCTGATTTATATCGGTTCTAGTTGATCGAGTGAGAAATCTTCCTGAATTGCAATGAAGCGTGCAGTCTCTGTAAGAAGTTCCATAAAAACACAAATAGCATTTTTTTTCCATTAGATGGCGTTAGATGTTCGGTGACAAAGTCCATAGTGATTTTATCCCATTTCCATGCTAGTATGGGTAATGGTTGCATAACCCCCTTAGACTTCTACCTCTCATACTTAACATGATGACACAAAATGAACTTTAATATATACTCAGCGATATCCTTCTACGTGTTATCCCACCAATAATACTCTAATATATCTTCATAAATCATTGTGTTTCCTGGGTGAATAGAGAGTTTCGAATTATGTGCATCATCAAAAAGTTCCTCCTTCAGCTCCGGACATGATGGAACACATTGTTTTTCACAAATCATGCAATTCCATCTTCATTGATATTGAACTTTGAGGATTTCCCTATTCTGATAGTTTCCACCTTCTTCTAAATTCCCTAATAATCCTTTTGATCATCGATTAACAATTCCTAAAGGGGTGGTTTTGTAATCATTTGTGAAATTATTGATTATGTTCCCTTATTTATGATTCCCAGGACATCTTAATCAAATCTATGAAAATTGGATCATTTTCAATTCTCATCATTGATAGAATCTCTTGGTCCTTTGTACTTAAAGAATCTTCCACCATGTTCTATTTCACATGGTGGTAATGGATTGATCAATCATTTTCATTGATCAGCTCTAACCTTCTTCTTTGGCTCATATTCAACTCATTCTGTGTGAATATATAATTGAGGATTTTGTGGTCCGTATATATTTCACACTTCTCCCCAAAGAGGTAATGAAGCCAAATTTTTAAAGAAAAGGTCACTAAAACCTAATCCAGATCATCTGTTGGATAGTTTTTCTCATTAACATTCAATTTACATGAAGCATAAGAAATTATTTTTTCATTCTACATCAACACACAACCAAGACCCTAATTTGAAGCATCACTAAATACCATAAAAATTTCTCCACTTGTGGGTAATGTGAGCACAAGAACAGTGATAAGCATCCTTTTCAACTCCTTGAATCTCTATTCACATTTATAACTCCAATAAAACTTTACTACCATCTGAGTTAGCGTAGTAAGAGGGTTGTGAAATCATGAGAAATTTGACACAAATTAGTGAAAATATACAGTTATCCCTAAGAAAATAAGAATATCTGTCACCGATGGTGGCCTCAGACATCCCTATATTGCAGTTGTCCTAGAGGTATCTAAAGACATCCCATTACTTGTGTTGATATCGACCAATAATGATACCTCCTTCAACTAGAACTCACACGTTCTGTACTTTGCATAGAGCTTCTCCTTTTGCAAGGTCTCTAGTACAATTATAAGATTCTACTCATGATCTTCCTTGGTTTTGAAGTATATTAGAATATTATCTATAAATACTAACAGAAATTTGTCGATGTATTCTCTAAAAACCTTATTCGTCAAGTCCAGAATGATTCTTTGAATATTTGTGAGTCTGAAAGGAATTTATATGAATTCATAGTGATTGTAACTTGTACAAAAATCACTCTTGGGGATATCCTTCTCCTTCATCATTTCTTTGTAATATCTAGACCGAAAATCCATCTTAGAGAAGTATTTTATCCATGTATATGATCGAACAAGTAATCAATTTTTTTAAATGATACTTGTTATTTATCGTGATTTTTTTAGCTCACGATAATCAAGGAAAAGGTGCATTGAAACATCCTTATTCTTGACGAAGAGGACTAGTACACCTCCTGGAGAAGCAGTTGGGCATATTAACCCATTTTTCCAGATTCTCATCTAGTTATTTCATAAGCTCCTAAATCTCAACAAATAGCCATTCTATACAGAGTCTTGGATATTGGAAAGCCCTGGGTATAAGATCAACATATAATTAAACATCTTTTCTAGGAGGAATACTAGGAAATTCATTGTGAAGCACTTCAGTGAATTCCCTCACAATAGGCATGTCTTCAAGGATGGTTTCTTCCTTGGACTCAATCATCTGTTCCGGAAACACATGCTCATAGGGCAGTAATATCCATGATTGAGATGATGGTGATAAAGAAGATTCATCTTCCTCCTTATACTTATATATAATTGAGGGGTCGATTCTCTAAATGGAGAGTGATTTCCCTCTCATGATAATTTATGTTGGATCAATATATGGAAAGCCAATCCATCCCAAGAATTGCATCAAATTCCACCAGAGGGTGTATGATGAGGTTCTTCGGAAAGTTTAGTCCATAGATTATGATTTGGAAGGAGTTATATTTAATGGATGAAATGATTACCGCATTTTCCCTACTCACCGACATCTTTACTTCGCATTTTTTTGTTGTTTTTTGGATTGTTCTATTAAACATTTGTGATACAAAAGAATGTGTATAAATAGAATAAAAAATGGAATTCACTATTCTTGAATGAGTAACTAGCATACCTATCATCACTTCCTTATCGGGGTTCACTTAAGAGGTAGTGATGGAAAAATATCTCCCTTTCACCCTTGTAGGTTGTTGGTTTCCTCTGAAAATACATTCCTTTGGGTACTGATTTGCAATGTGCCCTTGTTCATTATAGTTGAGGAAATGAACAATGCGTTGATTTTAGAATGGAGAGTTCCACTCCTCTATCATAGCAGTGGGGTTTTCATGTTGGCAGTTAATGGCTACGTGCCCTTCTCTTCCACACCTAGAGAATATCCTCTTCCCCTTTAGGCAATTTCCAGGGTGCTTCTTTATGTATCATTGGAAAGTGGAGTGTTAGATCTTCTTAGAACCGTTGGATTTATCCATCAAACAACCAGAATTGATGTCCACATTATGTTTCTTATCACCATGATACCCCTGAGATTCACTAATCTACATTTCTACCATGACGGCATATCAGACAATTTATTTATGCCTATCAAAGTCACAAATCTCCATGGATTTTAGTAGGGTAGGTATCATCCCACTAATGTAGCAGTCAACCATGCATTCAGGGGTAACAACAATGCCAGAAGCATATCGTGCCATCCTTTTGATGTTTTCCTTGTACTCTTCGATGGATATCATCATATTTTTACATGAATTAAAAGAATTCCCTTTCCATCTTATGCCGAAGGGTGCGAGGAAAATATTTATCGAAACAAATTTACCAGAAATCATTCAATTCCAACACCTCGATATCCTCATCAGGATTCATATTTTAGATCATTGTCTACCATTGATCGTCTTCACCCTCCATACAAAAATCAACAAGAAAAAACATCACTTGTTCGGAACATTGAAGTATGGAGAAGATCTTTTCAATGGAGTTGATCCATTGTTCAGAAATTGAGGGTTCAGATGATCCCTTAAAAGTAGAAGAACCTTGTCTTATGATGCTATTGATTGAAACTTTTTCTTTATTTGGGGGGGGGGGGGTAAAAGATCCTCTTAACCCATGTTTTTATTCAAATCTTGAGTTAATTGAGAGTGTATTGTGACAATGTTTGTGATTACTACTCCCATCAGATTGGGATTCTCATTAGAATATTCGTCACATTTATCTTCGCATATGTTGTTAGCCTGAGTCCTCATATTACAGCCAATTGGCTAGAATAAAAGGAATGTTACGGGTATCACATAAAGGGTAACCCAAGTACAAAAATAGATGAATAATAAATATCTTTTGTTTCTATAACATATCAATCTATAGGATTCAATCTATGTCATCGATGATCTATTTCCCAACATTTTTTCTAAGGGGATATTATTTTAATTCCCATAATAATGGTTCATACAAAGCTTATGAATTTACCCATTCATATCCACCCGAAGCTTCATAACCAATAGTGAATCAAGGCCCGTATTCTTGTACCAGGATACCTCGAGTTAGTCATGAAACTCCTTTTTTGAAGTTTTTACTACTAGGTACATATCCTCCAGAGATGCCTCAACCTACTCGTATCCATACATGAATGTAATTTCTTGATAAACCACTTACTCAATACTCACCAAAAAATAGGTATGTTTTTATTATACTTAGTCTTATCTGTAAGTCTTTCCCTAGGGGTTTCTAATCCCAATCCCAAAAATAACTAAACCTATCCTCTGATACCTTCTATAACAACCCTACTTTTCATTACACACATAAAAATGATTTATTACATAAAATATTTAGCTGATACAACATTTATTATTGATTGTTCTAGTTTAGTTGGGTATTTGGAACATTACATAACAACTTAAAACTTTAAACATGACAACTTTATTGAAAACATCCTTTACATGACCACTATGTTCCCTCGTACTTTGCATTGAATGGGGTAACCTGAGGACATGCATAAGAAAATTGTGAGATATAAATCCTAGTAAGGGAGTAAACAAGGCATTACATGAACAATACAATACATGTTAGGAAATAGTAATATTAATGGAGAAGAAGAGAAACATGAACATAAAGGCATGATATATCATGCTTATCATAGCATGGAAATGTGGAAACAACACTTAGCATGGTATTAGCATGAGACAAGGCTCATTGAACATGGAGAAAGATAAAACATCACTAAAATTGAATTATCATGGGTAAAAGTTCATTGCAATTGGAGTATCATGATACTATTCTTTACCCAATGCATTGGTGCACTATTAGGCACACCCTTCTTCAGCATTTGATTTCATGCATAATTGTTCCACATGAATCATATAACATGGATTCATAAAACATCATCATTTAATTACTAAATATATGAATGTGGAATTCATATAGGTATCTCTATAATCAATATGTAAATGGGAATTTATCTGAATACCATTTATAGATAAATGGGAATGGTATTCACTACATAATGACTTTGGCTTAGAAAAGCATGGTACAATTTCGGCAGCATATCAGTGTGACATAAGAATTCAAAAAAATGGTTGATTAGAGAGAAAGGGGTGTGTCATAATATATACATGAAATTGATAGATATGGGGTCATATAGATACAATTTCCAACATTTTTAATGGAATTTAAAATCATAAAACAAAAGAATTTCTTGACAGTAAATGAGAAGAGAGAAATTCCTTACGAAAATTTGTCATGGTAACGAGTATACATGGAAGGAATAAATGTGGGATAAATGGGTAACTCATAATTAAAACATAAATAGAGAATTTTGGGGGAGGTTTCAAATAATACCCCCAATATTTTTAATTGAATGTAAAATTTTATAACACCATAGTGAAATTTGGACAAAAATGAAAAAGGAAGAAACCCCTTACTTGGAAGTGTGATCCCAAAGGATAGGGATAGGCTTAATAGAGGCTTATTGGGAGATTGGGGTGCCTTGGGAAGATCATAGAGAGAGGAGGTAGAGGTTGTATGAACTCAAAAGGCTTGTAGTGAAGAGGAATTGGGATCTTGGTTGTGTTTATATAGGAAAGGAGAGAGAATTATTTATTATTTTGTTTTGAGACACCACACATTAAACAAATTAAAACCAAAAACCAGCCCATGGTTTTTTCCAAGGGATTATTCCAATGGGGAGTGGAAAACATTACATTATAATTAAAATGGCCGAACATCTTAAAATCACAAGTTTTCTTATGTTGAGGAGAGTCACGCTCTCAAGGAAATCAATTTAAAAAGTTAAAATGTTTTATAAGTACTGAAGGGTCCACTAAATATTTTTAAAATAAATCAAACAAACCTAAAATCACCTTATTTTAATGGTAAAACAATTATTTGCCGAACATAATGATTATAGTATTAAATTACAACACTATTGGATCATTATGATGCAATAAAATACATTATATATTTAAACAGTATTTAAGTTTTACAAAAAAAATCGACTGTCTCAGCCAATAATGAAAAAATCACTATTGGATAATTTATACATTCTGATCCCAAAAATAATATTCATTTTATCTAAATAAATTTATATCTATATGAATTTTTACTTTTAAAATAAAAAACCAACATGTATCGAAAATTCATGTGTTTTGGCCAAAATATCTTTCAAACCTTAATAAAAATCACAATTAAATTCATAATAATTATATAACTATTTTTATTTAATAAAAAGTTATTTAGTAATAATATTTAATAAAATATTATTTAATTCAAAAATCCATTATTTCCTCAAAATATAATTCATGATTAACTAAAAATTCTATTTTTTCTTTAAAAACATTTAAAAAGTAACAATAAGAATGTATATTCTCTATACATAAATAATGTACATAATCATAGTGCTAGTGTATCATTACATAAAATCTTATAAAATTCCCATACAGCTTAAGGGTAAGGAGTGTGATGGTGTTATACTATTGGGGTGTCTCGGTTAAGATCACTCCAGTGGTAATCATTTTCAACTTCCACGTCTCCTATAAACGGTTCTATTCAAGCATAATATGTTGATGCTCGACTTTGGCTTCATCAACAGTTAATCCCAATGACGCCAACTCCTTTCCAAGCGCTGACTAATGGGATTCATATGGAGTAATTCTAATGAATGAGTCCATCAATTCCTTTTTATAAGTAAGTTGGATTTCTTAACTCCCTATATTTATACTCATCACGTGATCACTATTCAACATCTATATTTTCAACCATCAAAATACATGACGGTAATTTAAAATCCAAAAACATAAAACCAGGTAAGTTCACATTTTAGATAACCATTTTGCATAATAAGACATTTAATTAGATGAAGTTGAATTTTATTTAGTGAAAGTTTGGGTTTTTTAAATCTCCATGTAATGGAGTCACTCCCAAGTGTGTCAGGGGGTTCTACTCCAAAAGTTTAGAAAGAGGGCTTCCACCCTGTTGAATCAGGTGTATACTACTCTTTAGGTTGGTGACCCACACCATGGTGCATTGGGGGGGGGGGGGTTGGTGGGTGTTCCACTCTAATATCAATAGGACTGCACCCTATCCATTAGGAGGTTTTTCTTGACCGGTAGAGGACCAATAACTATGAAGTTGGGGGTTCCACTCTATCAGCCAAGT
The DNA here is from genome assembly GCA_963277665.1 of Viscum album. NCBI lineage: Eukaryota > Viridiplantae > Streptophyta > Magnoliopsida > Santalales > Viscaceae > Viscum > Viscum album. Next base: position 357,977,157 of record OY728167.1, read on the forward strand.
ACTCATTCCCTAGTGCGTCGATGGGTTTCTAGTCGAGTGTCACAAGGTCCTATTCTCTATTTGATAGGGGATTTTAATCAATCGTTTGTGGAACTACACCCAAGATGATGGTGTATTCTAATATATATGTCAATGACTCAAACCTTGGTGTTTCAGGGGATTATGCAATAGTTTCCTACAGACCAGCACCTTATACGATATTGGGATGCACTTGGTAGATATGTGATCTAAGAATGCACCATGGAGCATTAGGGGGGGTTCCACTCTGGTGTCATTATGACTAGAACCCTAACAGATGGGGGTTTACACTTGGTATATAGACGAATGAAACCATGATCTATTATGATTTTCTTCTCCAGCATCACTGGTGACCCTCCCCTGAATGACAACCATTGTCGAGAGCTACCTAAATAATCATCCCTTCCCAAACATCTAAAATAGAATTTATAAACCCAAATTGGAGGGTACGTAGTGTTATTAAAATAAAATCACTCAAGATAAGATTATCATTTGAGAAAATTCATGTCAAAAAAATGAGATACAAGAGACTAATGTTTCCTAAAAAGAATCATGGAGAACATTCCTTGTGAGGGGAACCACACGACACATAACCCCACTTCATCATCTGTCCATATCCCAGGATGTAACTATATATCTATGCACTGACCATACATTAAGTACATAGGCTCTACACGGTATGTACAGACACCATGGATCTTACCCTTGCTCTTTTGATATGTCAGTGTACTCAAGCTATATTTATATACATTGGTACATGGTGTGTCCATCAACCCAGGGTTCCATCTATGAATATGGTCATTAACATATACTCGGAACATGGTTTTTTCCTATAAATTCCCATAAACATGTACTCCTATAGTACACACTAAGATTCCATCATAAGATCAAATTCCATGTGGATGTCCCACATGCTATGAAATACTTATAATTCCATGAAACCCTAGCTACCTCGGCTTGGGACCAACATGAAACGTGTTCTTCAATCTACATGATATGTCATCGGGATTTTCAGATAAATCCGGATCCATTAATGCACACATAGAAATAGCTCTGCCAGGTCGAATCAAGTATCATCTTCACCAAATATCTAGGGGGTTTCTTGTTACTCATATTCGGTTATCTAGTGTCTGGAATATAGTATTGGTTTCTTTCACAAAATCCTACTGAAATCTGAATGAAACCCATGATATGTCTCCTCATTTTTTAATTTCATAACAATGAATTGATCACCATTATCATGGTAGGTTTCTGTTTTGATCCTTTATTTAATATTCATTTTTTCATACCAGATCATGTCGAGAATCTAGGGGTCTGATCAGGCTCGACACCACCCACAAATGTCAAAATGAAGCCATGTATTTTAATCATTGAATATTGTGAAGAATATAGGGAGAAAAAAAACAAAAAAAGGTTTTAAAAAATAATGTAAATGAATTTTTGGACAAAATACCTGAACAATTATATTCGGTGTGAGAAAAAATGAATAAAAATATACAATGTTACATATGTGCATGTCAATGTTCCACAATTGGAAAAGTTCAAAGAAGGAATGATTCTACTCAATAGATTTTATAAAAAGGATGTAAATCCTAAATTTATGATTTCTATAAATATATTCAATAATTTTCTATGAAGAACACATCCACTAATAATTTAGAGATGTCGCTGCATCCAATGCACTTCAACCTACTAAAATCCAAATATTCATCATCATTTGAATTTGATTCAGCAAAAAATGAGAAGAATAATATATCATGATCCAATAAGGGTTTTTTAGATTAACCTACAGGATCCACTATAATTATATATTTATATGAAATGGATTAAATTAATTAATTAAAATTATTTATTTTAATTATTTATTTTAACTCAACATACATTCCAATTATCGCGACATATGAATAACCTGTGTTGACCCTTTTTAGTTCATTATTAGGAGAACATCATCTTCCCAAATCAACCATGGTCTAATATTACCTATATTAGATTCCTTTTAAGAGTTATCCAATTTAAATTAATAAACTATGTTGGATTAATATAAATAATATTTAATATTTTTATAAAATTAATCTCGGGAACAACATGCCTTTGAATCGAAAACCATCTTAGTTCTTGGCTCATAAAATATCTATAGAAACACATTAATGTCTTATAAAAAAATTGATATCTCTAAATAATATCTTAATTCAATAATTTCAACCCCAAAAAAAACTACACTATGTGCTTAGGATACTAAACCCACATATGAATCTATTCTTCCAAGTAGATCTCTTACACGTTCCTGTTCAGCCACAACATGCAATGAGAGGTGATAGTCCATCCACATATGGTACCCTCCTATCATTCCTTTATTTCAACAGGGTGCTATGAAAAATAGATATTTCCTTGATGTCTAGAGAACCCATGTTTGTAACATTCATAAGTTAATTCATTTAACTCCCATGAACGTGATCCAAAAATTAGGGTATGTATTGGTGGTAAGATACCAATCCAATCATCTACAAGATCAGGACCATCCTAATTAACTTCAGGGAAATCTTTCCTACCATGATAAACCTCCACAATCCTCATCATGATGAGGCTTTGAATAATACTGTGGTATTCCTGTCCAAACTCAAAGGTACTATTATTTCAATAAGGATAATATTTTTTCCCATATAAATACCATCCTAATCCAAGGACTGATTTACTAGACCTTCTCTATCATCACCTTCACCATCTATGGACCTGAAAGAGACGTATCTCCAATTTCTGTCTAGTATAAGGGTAACCTGTAACGCCCCGACCCCAGTTACCTAGAGTCGGTGAATTATTACATAACATTGGCATTATCACAAAGGATCATGTCTTGAAAGACCGATTAGTTTTGTAGTCTTGGAAACACTAGATATATTCCAAAGTCTTACATTACATCATAAGGTAAAAAAAACTACAACAACATCTTGTCTTCATATCCCCTCATACTATCCCTGCAGGTCACTCATAAATTACTTCTTCACATCTTGGGAAAAATAAAACATTGAAAGGGGTGAGCTCAGATGCTCAGTAAGGATAACAATATAGCAAAAGCTTTCATAGATAAGCATAAACACTTAAAGAAACTTATAACTAAAGAAAAATCCTTTTAAACTTGAACTTCAGCATAATATGGAAAAGATAAAATGAAATAATTCCATTTACTTATTCACATGGATATTCTACTTGTCGAACAATCACATGCAATATCAATAAGCACTTTCATAATGATGGAATGCATAATGTCAGACTATCATAACCACATAGTCAAGGCCTCGTGCCAAGACTACAAATAATATTTTGCCAAGGACCTGTGCCAAGACACTAGTTTGTCTCATGAGACCTACCAATGCATCGAGGAGTTATAGCGGGCTCCACCCGTCACTTACTAAGTCTAATTAATTCCTCATATGAAAATTTCGAAACATAACATAAACATGCATATTAAAACTAGCATACGAAATGTCAATACATTAACCACAAACGATGAATGTTATAAAAATAGCACATCCACAGTCAAACATGACTCATTTGATACAATATTGAAAATTTTATTATATCACATTAACCTCAATAATGAATAATTAAGGATATTGACAATAAAATAATCATCAAACTATTGAGTGAAATATCCCTCTTTTTCTTGAAAACATTTAAAAGCCACATTGTTTGTCAAGAAGCTATTTAAAATAGATTTTTAAATGAAAGTGTCCCATACCAATTTGAAACTTTTAAAAGGTATTTTGATTTCAAAACATTAATATCCATATAAATAAATCCTTAAAACCATTTTTAAAACATGGACATTAATGAGAATGATTTAGAATAATAAATCTTTAATACATTAAAATGATATTTTAGTTAGAGTTCCTAAACAAAAGAGACACACTTGAATACAAATAATTGAGGTAATAACAGCTTTGTAATATAATGAGAATAAATTTATTCATGATATATTATGTCAAAGTACATTATATACACCATATAAAAGTTATTTGGTGTATAACAACAATGAAGTCTCAATGGAATGTAAATTAAGAAGAAATCTCTCATAAAGGTCGTATCCTTAGGTTAAGGATAAATCAACAACATAGTTATGTGTGAAAAATATAAATAAACTAAATATGATTGGATATTTAGTGTAAAACAATCAAAGGACATTCACACATAATATTGTAAAAACAACACCAATGAATTGGATGTTTAACTCAACAAATGGAGAACGAGTTAAAATTACTCTTATCAAATTCATATCAATGACTTGAGAAATTATCAATGGAGTGATTATGTGTATCAAAAGTATATCCACAGAAAGGGGAGTGTAAATTATGACATAATCAAATGAATAGTGATTCTACACATAATCTTGGAGTAAAATAATCAATGAAGTATGCGTAAAGACGAATGCGTGGAAATTGAAATTTCAAATTCCCTTATTGATTTGGTAACATACAAAACATAAACCCATGAAAGAAGTATCATACAATTATGATGTAAATATACATGAATTAAAGTATATTACACAATGAATACAAACATGGGTAGTACACACACCACATGTAATAAATAAGTGGTGAACAATGGAAATCTCACGGAATTAAAAGTGAGATAAGAAACCCCTTACCACGTTGTAATCAACTGAGTCATATGACCCAAATTTAATAACCACCAAATTATTTACAGAATAACATGAATATAAATATAATCATTATAAAATATATATCAAATGGCAGTACACAATACACCACTTTCAATAATTTAGTGGCGAACAATGGAAATCTCACGGAATTGAAAGTGAGATAAGAAAATCCCTTACATTGTACTTTTTCCTTGGTCGACAGTAATTTAACCTCATATATAATGGTGAAATAATTTTTATTGAATTATAAATGAATAATATGCATTATTATGATATCATATATGATCTTTTAACATTGATTTGTTAATAATATCGTAGAATTATTGTCATTTCGGGTGTTAACTTACTCGTTTTATTTTATATGTTTTCTAACATAAGCCATGTTTTTCATTCATAGGTTGTATATTATTCATATCCAGAATGATATCAAGTCCTTAAAAATTATTTTTAAATAATTAAATGATGAATATACTTGAATGGATATGATTGATAATGAATCTCATCGCGTTCGTGGAGATGGCAGTCCGTACGTACGCACGAGCGACAATATCATTCTTTTGATGTTAAAATAATATATAATTGGATGGTATATCATATATAAAGAATAATTATCATGATATATTTATTATTTAAATGAATTAAACATCATTATTATACCCATCAAAATAATAATTTATTGAATGACAATTACACCACGGCGTGGAGACGGTAAGCCGTACGTACGCACGTATGGTGACATGTCATTAAAAGGATGGATAGAATACTGAATATGGTTGTACTATATTTATAATAATATTACTGTATATAGGAGATACTGGATTCATTAATTTAGAATGGGAATAACAATGAAAGAAGAAGTTGAAGAAGAAAAGAATTTGAAAAAGGGGTGGTAGAAACATTACCTCTTCTTCGGGTTCTTCCTTTTGATTTGATTAAAAGGGCTCATTAGGTTGGCTTTATGATCAAAATAAGGCCTCTAGGTTGTAGTGAGGCAACTTTATAGAGTATATTTTCAGGGTTTGGCCAATCCAAAAGGCTTTGAAGGTGTGAATTAATGAGAAGGGGGATTTCAATTTTATAAGATGGGTGAGGGGCACCTTTGAAAAAAGCTAAAAATATTATTTTATAATAAATTAATATTCGGTTTCTAATGTCACCAAAGTGGATTATTTAAAGGTTAAGGTGGGGATAGGTCGGAAACCACTCAACCAATATAATATAGACAGGTTTGGGTCATTATATTAACCTTATCTTTAAGCATTAACTCTTTTTTTAATTAGTTTCACTTTTACAATGTCTCTTTATATTTTTATATTATATGGTTAATAAATATAGAATATACATCGAAGATACCCCCATGTGGTCCATTAATGATACACCTATCATGATATAACTCTCTTGGCCGATCCTTAGATTTTTAAGAATTTAATATCAATAAATAATATAATATTTTTTAAAAAAACGCTTTTATGTCAATTTTGATAGTATTCAATAATTGATTTTTGTAAAATTCATAACAGAATGATTACTTCGAACAAAGTTAATTAGCTCATTCCTAACATGTCATATTAACCTATAAAATTATTTTAATTCATAAAAACTCTCAAATTATATTTATTTGGGTATCTACAATATCAATCAATTTTATTTTTCACTATTATGGTAATTACTGTGTCACCATTGTGTCATAAATAAATTAAATTATTTAATGTCTAGAATTTAAAAATAAAAAACCATTATGTAGGAAATATTTTTATATTTCTAATGAATATTTATAGTCAAAATACAACATATATAACCCTATGTAAAAATTGTTTTTCTAAAAGATATATGCTTCTGTCATTTTTGTATTCATTTTAACTTAATTAAAATAAAGTGTCACTATGACTTACAAGTGGTACCATGGGGTCCCAAAATCGACCCAAAGATGCCCATGGTCAGACATGTATCAACCAATAATGTTAGTACACGTGTTTGGGTAATTTTTTTTTATTATAATATTATTTTCTTAACCCTTATTTACCGGATTTACCCTTTAACCATGGTAAATAAAATATTTACAAAGTAATTATTAAAAATGTCTAAAAATAAAAGTTACCTATTTACACAATTTGAACATCCTGATTCCAAATATGGAATCCATTTTTCCAAATTCAAAATACATAAGTGGCAGAAATTAATTTAAAATTAATTCCCGTTGTTAAACCAAAAAGCGTGTTTTTAAGAGATAATAACTATCAAAAGATTGGCACTTGTTTATGTCTGGTTTAATTGTGAAATTATGTCTAATGATGAACATTTAATTCAATGGTAAAAATATATTCTAAATATACTTTAAAACCACTCAAATTCATTATTTATCAATATTAATTATTTCGATTAAAAAAGTTGTTTTTAATTAAAATTTAGTAATTTTCACTATTCATCAAAATAAGAAAGTTATCCGAAAAGTATCAAAATTTCACCCTAGGATAATTTCGATATTCAGAATCCAAAAAGGAAGTCAATTTTGAGAGATATAATTCATAAAATTTGAAAAAATAGTTATTACTATTCATAACGGCTAGTTTGATTGGTTGTGGTGTGTTAGAATCTCGAAGTTGCGTACAATGCACGCTATTGCATTATTCAAAGGGAAACGCACCGTGGAATATTGGGGTGTCACATAACCTACTAGGTCTCTCATAGAGGGCCTCTAATTGTTTCATTTATATAGTCGAGTGGGATCTATTTTTGTATGAAAAATATTCCAAGAGAATGTGTTCCACACAGATCTATCAAAATTAGAAAAAAAATCTGTCAACATATTCTCAAACACATGGATATTTTACTTGGTCAATCTATCCATCTGGGGGGGATTATTTTCAAAAATCCTCATCTTTGTCCTAAATATTTTATTTAGGCCTCTTCAAAACTATTATATGAACATCACATCATGTTCAGGGACAATAGTATAAGGCACCCCATGATGTCGATCAATATTGCATACATTCATATTCCCTGAAATCTCCACCGAAATCTTCTGCCAAATATGATGGTATTGCACTAACATTATGAGTCGGTCAAACGTCACCTAGAGGGAGTCGTGGCCATTATTTATCCTTGTAATATATTTCATGAATTTATTGGATTTTACATCCCGCATCCACTATAATATCTCAAGGGACTATAACAAAAATATTATAAATTTGTGCACTCATTCATCTACTGACATGTGAGGCACCATGAATCGAATTTATCCATGTTTCATATGATGTCACCCCCCAAAAATACAATTAAAATCCTTTGTAAAAATTCCTCACACACCATGGGTATTTATTTGGAACTCTCATATCACCTTCTCTCGCATCATGTGCGGGACCACCATACATCCCCATAAAATATTGACATGATTCCCTCCAAAGGAAAATCGCTCAGGTGCATCCCCTGAGGATATCTGGTCATGAAAAATATCACAGTTGTTTTATACCAAGTTGGACTCCCCCACACTCTCCTGAACCATATTATTCAACATAATCTACTAAACAAAATATGCACCCTCCTACTTAACCATGGGTATATTCAAGGAAGAAAATAACTCAGAAGACCGCTACATCAAGCGATCCTAGGAAATCTGACTAGTGGAAACTGCTACCACATTTCTCTTCCCCAAAGTGTATAATTTCTCAATGTAATTTTTCTATAATAAATTTCATTAGCTCCATTTCATTTGGTTCATTAATCACTATTTAAAGATTTTACTAGAACAATGACTGTTTAAGTAAACAATAATGAGATCACCTTGAAGATAGTTCCTCCACACCTTTAGGGAGAAGAATTCTGATGTGATCTCTAGATCATTACTCATGATTCTCTTCTCTAGGGATATTAACAGCCTCAACCTATATGGTATAAATACCATCTTCTACATCAACACACATGAAATCCAATCTATGGAGGCATCACAATAAAATATATACTCGACACCCAGCTATGTTAGTTTAAAAAATAGGAACACTCATCATCTTCAATCATCAACACCTTGAAATATATCTGGAACTACTCAGTCTAGGTAAAATTATTCCCTTTTCATGTCAAGGTAGTAAACGGGGCTTCCATTCTGTATAATTCTTCCCAAAAAACTGGAAGCACCTCGAAAATCCATGAAAACTACTCACCTCTAACACTCTCTTGGGGGAATTACATGAAAGAAATATATTCATATTCATTGGGTCTATTTCTATGAAATTCATTGAAAGGACATACTTGAGAATTTCAATCTCATGATTATATAATTGGTTCATTGAAAACATACCACAAATATAGTTCTACCAAAGATAATATATGACCATCCTCAGGTGATCTACATAATCCTCCTATAATGCAGAGTATAAGTGTATTTCGTTAATGAAGACAAAAATAAAATGGTCCAAGTATAGATGGAAAACCTGGTTTATCAAATCCACAAACACTTCAGGGTTGTATGTTATACCAATCAAGATCACTAGGAAATCATTGTATACATTGATTCATTGGAATACTATTTTTAGAATATGAGCCTCCTGAACCCTCAATTGCTGGTAACCAATCTAGAGAATGGTCTTCAAGAAACATCACACACGTCATGGATGGTCAAAATGGACATTGGTTATTAGAAAAGGGTGCATGTACTTTATGGTGTCCTATTTTATGTTTACATCATTCATATAATTATAAAATCTCTCATCCACCAATTTTTTGAATTCCATTGGATATTGTGATCCCTATATCTATTATTGGTACAAATTTGGCTGATGATGTTTTTGGATGAATGGCATATTGTCTTTTTTTGTCAAGTATGTTTGAGAATAATGGAAATCACTTCGCTTTGTATAAGATGTTGAGGAACGACATAAAAGTTACAATACATTCCATAGTAAATATATTGATGCTTTAAGGGTCAATATTTAAAAAATATAATAAGTTGGTTGATGAACTTATAATTCAATATTTATGAAGGAAAGGGGGGAAAATATGCATCCAGTTAGTATGTTTGGTCTTGCAGAACCAGGTGTATAAGGTGGCACAGTTTCCCAGTTATTTCAAAATTTTTGGGATCCAAAATTTGGAGTTGGGATAGCATTGACAAAATTGGATTTCCTTAAAGATCACATAAAAATATGGAAATGGAATGAATTTCTTGAATATGGGATTCACAGATTATATTTCACAAAGACATGCAGATTGTTGATGATGTTCTTCGTGATTACGATAAGCATTGGGAATGGCTAATAAATGGTGCATTACGAGTGAGCATTACAGTGGTGATGTTGAAGAGCATTGTCAAAGCGCAAAGGATGAAAGAGAATCGCAATGGTGCAAGATATTTTATGGAATGATTTGCGATTACAACAAGATCTGTGAATTTGGAAAATATCCATAGTGGTTCATGAAACAAAGTTAATTTTGGAAGAAATTTTAGAGATATGCAATTTGGTGCTGATGTGGAACTGAGGTGGATGGAAGGTTCTAGGGTCGGTGGGAAATGTCTATTAATAGGATCCTACCCCTCATGAAATGTAGAGAGACTTAATGGTAATTTTAGAGTTCCCATGTTTCGATGAAGGTTCGTAGAGTAAGAAATATCTGTGAAGGTAGTGATCTCTGGGACGGAAAGGAGCTTTGTGACAATCCATTGAGCTTCGGAAAAGAAGAGAATATCACAAGGATCAGTCTTTTCTCCACTAAATAGTGAGCTCTATGATCTAGAGATCTTTTTAAACTAGAGAGCTTTATGAACTACTATGCTCTGCAAATCTAGGAGATTTGTGAAGGATCTCTCTGAAGGAGATGTGTGATATGAAGATTTGAGTACCCAAATTCAGTGGTAATTTCATTCATGTGGATCGAGATTTGACTGGGTTATAGGACTACATATTATTACAAATTCTAGGTATTTCCTATCAGCTTTTGGATAGGAAAGAGGGGTGTTTTTTCCAATATTAAATTTTAAAAATTTTGTCAACAAGCATAGTGATATTTCTTTACCTATATGTGACAAGATGGTGCGCACAAACTATAATACTATCTCCCAAGTACTACACAAGTGAAAGGGAATACCCTACTCATATTATTCAAAATAAATCGATTTTTTTATAGTAAATTTAGTGGTACTAGATTATTCATGTACCACACAATGGACATAAATACTCTTATTCAGTAGTGAACCTTTTAAATCTTGTCTTCCTGCGGTTGTCTGTGTTTAGCAGGTAAATAACTTTTTAATAGGAGCTGAAGGTAGTTTCAAAAAAGAATACATAATTGAAAAATATATCACTGATTCACCCCCTCCCCCTCTCAGTGATACATGGATCCTGACTAGGTAACTTCATCTATAGACCCTAAAATTGAACCACTAGCTTTTATATCCCCATGGGGTAATCTAACGTTCAACCACAAACATCTACTTATCAACTGTGCATGTATAAATAGAGGTACATCTCATAGTGTGGAGTTAAAACTGACATTTTTTCATACCCCATAATCACTAGAGGGAGATGGGATCTTCTAATATCCATTACACCAAGGCAAATACTTGTCAACTAAAAAATCATGTTTAACCTATAATGATCAAGATAATCATACTCAATTAGGGGATCACTCCTACTCAAGAAGGAAAAACCAATCCCACTACCATGATTAAATATCATACTCAATGGTTGAAATCAATTGAAGAAGGATGGTCAAAGACCATTGTACATAAACCAAAAATTTAAAGGGTCTCATCACCTCTATGGAATGATTTTATATGAGGCGCAATATCTCCTCAAAAATTAAGGTCACACTACTAGAAAAAACTATATATCACTAATCTTCTCTACAGTATCCTATAAAAAATGTCTCAATGAAAAAGGGAATCCACTAGTGTCACTGAACCTCAAAAAGGGGCTAAAAATAGAGAAATGTGTTTGTTGACATTGTTCTGCAACTGAAGATGGATTAGTAGTGAAATATTTAGTACCTTTAACTACACATGAGACTCCAGGATAGAAGTCCCATTTGTAGATGGCTCATCCTTTTTTTCCTGCATACTCTCATCAACTAGGGATTTCTATGACACCCCATCACATATCCGCATCCTGAAAAAACAATTCAAAGGTAATCATTTGCAAAAATTGATTCTACCAGCTCTAGGTAGTATGGAATCACACTCATAGTTCTCAATCACAACACAATGAGGAATCATGGTGGGGAAGGGTTCCATTTTTCATTAATATCAGATGCAATGCTAAATAATCTCTTTAAGAAGACTCTAAATAAAACCATTATCATACTGAAGAGGATTCATTAGGAGGATCACCATCTAAATGGGTCATATTCAAGAGGGATATACAACCCATATGATTCATCCAATCCTCATCCAAATGATAATGGTGCATGGCCAAACATGAAACATAGGTGACTCCTACCTCTAGTATAATGACCCATACTTTACATACATTGTTAATACTTCAAAATTGAAGCACACTAATTACAACATATGACAAAACCACAAAGGACCGTATAGGTATAGTGTCTTTAGAAACTGGGAAACATAAACAACTGGTTCATAAATCTTCTACAGTGTCTCCCATTTATTTCATCATATCTAGGGTCCCTTTTAGCATATTCTACTTAATATCCATCTTCCTGACCTGGGGAAAAGAAAACATACAAAAAAGGGTGATCTCAAATGCTCATCAAGGGCAAATAAAGGAAATAAAAATCATATCATATCTTTTTGAAAATCATAACCTGCAAAAGAGATCATAATATCTTAACATGGAATAACTCATAGAAGTGAAAATGAGATCACCATAATCATAACAAAAAACTTGAAACTTTGTGGCATGCACACATAATCATGGAAAATCATTTCTTGTTATTCATGACTCATTTCCAAGACTATCTTAGTGGACAAAGTCCCTTTCTGAACCGAGTCACCCTCGTTCTTGTCCTGTTTCACTGAACCGGTATAACCTACCGTTCCAGCCCTGTCTATCTCATGAGATATAAAATATTTACCCAATGCATTGGAGGGAGATATAGGTCCCACCCATCTTATAATGAATCCTTTCTTATGTGTGCCACATAATCGTAAATCATACATCATCGCATAACACATGTAACAAAAATGGGATTCTTGAAACATCATGACATCATAAAACAAATCATATAAGGTAAATGACTTCATAAAAATAATTCCCTCACAACATAATCAAATCAATGTAATAATAGGGATAAAAACAGAACCCTATATTATCTTATATGTAAAATAATTTTGATAAAACATTTGAACTCCATTCTTGAGGAAAATATCCTTTCTACTTCAAAAACACTTTTCTTTTCTTAACATGTAATACAATTAAAAACTAAAAGATGTTGATTAAAAATAAACATGAAAACTTATAAAGGAATATTCTTGGAAATAATGTTTTAAAAATCCATTCTTGCCATATAAGTTAAAAAACATTCTTCATACTTTTGTCGGAAAAGTCAAAAAGTACCTCGTACGAAAAATGACAAAAGATCCCTTTCATATCCTTTACTAAAAACTCACCGAAGGGTAAAATTGGATTTAAAAAATTGTAGTTGGATGGAAATAATATTACATATTGAGTAAACATGGATGTGGATGATAAAATACACCCCAGTAAATACCAAAGTATAAACAATCTCGGATAAAAATGAGATTGTGATATTTCCCTTACCTTAGGTCTGATTTGCTTTGTACGTGTCCGAAGCTCCTGTATAAAGGTTTAAATAATGTTATTGAATTATTCCAGAATCATACATATTGATATGATATCATATATGGTCATATTCTTAGCTTCATATTAGTAATATTTCATTGTTACTTGTTACTCGGGTCTTTATTACCTTTTGTTCTTATGCGTGTTTTGCCGAATAAATTCTTATTATTCTTTTAAGGTTATAGATACCTTATATCCAGAATGGTATTAGTGTAACATATATCATATTTATTCATTCAATTCATTTATATAATTACTATGTAATGATTATCATGTAGAACGAGTCGCATCACATCGTGGAGACGGTATTCCGTACGTACGCACGAGCGATGATATTGTTCCCATGATCGTGGAATTGTATTTAAGTGTATTTATACTATTTCAGTATCAATATCACTTTATAATAATCATATATAGTTACTCATTACACCATTATACCCATCCTTGTAAGGTGATGGTGGAAAATAGATTACACCACGGCGTGGAGACGGTATTCCGTACGTACGCACGCACGGTGATTTCATTTTTCCGTAGGATGGATAGAAGGTGAATTAGGGTTGTTTCATATTTATAATAACATATAAGTATGTAAGTAATACTTATGTTATTACTTTATCATGAAACAACTAAAGAAGAAGAAGTTGAAGAAGAAATAAATTGAAAAGATCGGTAATGGATATTATCTCTTCTTTGAAATGCCTCTTTGAATCCTCCACTTAAGGAACTAAGATTGGTCTTTGAAGAAGAAAAGGACCTATAGGATTATTCTAGGGAAGTGGAGAAGGGATTTTGTCAGGGTTTGGCCGAGCTTGAGTGCTCAAATTTGTGTGAGGAGGAGGGGGAGGAGGTGCCCTTTTATAAGGGAGGAGAGGGGCACCTTAGGAATATCTCAAAATATTATTTTATATTAAAGTAAACATCGGTTAATAATGGTTCCAAAGGATCTTATTTCGAAGGTAAAGTGGGGATGGGTCGAAATCCTATAAACCAATAGGATTTAGACAAGTTTAGGTTATAATTTTAACCTTATCAATTAGATTTAACTCTAAGTTAAATAATTTTACTTTTACCGTGTCTTTTTGTTTTCTTACACTATATGGTTAATACACTTACTATAACATGCCAAACGAACCCCAAGTGGTTTATTATTAATATATATATCTTTATATAAGTCATTTGGTCGATCCTTAGATTTTTAGGAATAATATAACAATTAATAATATAATATTTGATTTAAAAACTATTTTGTGTCAATTTTGACACTATTTGATATATGATTTTTGTGAAAGTCATAACAGAATTATATGTTCGAACCAAGTTGATTAAATCAAAACTAATATATCATAGTAATCTATAAAATTAGTGGAATTCATAAAATGTCTCAAATTACATTTATTTGAGCATTTATAACATCAATTATGTTAACATTTCCATAAAAGGGTAATTACTGCATCATTGTTGTGTCATAAATAAATTAATTTATTTAAAGTCTAAAAATTATAAATAAAATATCATTATGTATAAAATCATTTTAGATTTCCAATGAATATTTATAATCGAATTTATCTTATGTATAAACCCATATTAAAAATGTTTTAGTTATTAAACTTTGATTTTAAATATTTTAACTATTCATAAAATAAAATAATATTAAATGTCATAATCTAATCAAAGTGGACCTAAATGGTCATATTATATTCATAAGTTTGTTTTTGGTCGAATTACACTTATCCAATAGAATTAGGACATGTGTTAGGGTAATAGTAATATCATATTTACCCTTAGTTACCCTATTTACTATTAACCGCGGTAAAAAAAAGTAAAAAGTTACTATTTACAAAAAAATTATTTTTATCTCATTGAACCACATTTTACTTACTGATATCAACCGTGTCTGTCGGATTTTCTAAATTCCATTCACAGAAGTGGTAAAATTATGTTTTATGCAAAATTCAGTTTTTAACCTACCACTTAGTGGTTTCAATATTCATCAAAAATTGAAAGTTTTCAGAAAAATACCAAAATTTCACCCTAGGCTAATTTTGGTATTCCGAATCCAAAAATGAAGTCCATTTTGAAAGATAAAATTTAAAAAAGTGGTTATTACTATTCATAACGGCTATTTTAAATAATATTTTAATAGCATATCGTCGTTTAGTGAAACTCGGTATTGCGTACAACGCAAGCTATCGAGGAAGGTCACGATTAGTGAGTAGTGAAAGATTCCTTTGATGATATATATATATAAAACAAAATATTACTCATAAAAATCTCGGGTGTTACATTCTAACCCCCTAAAAAATAATTTCGCCCTCGAAATTCATCACTTCGTAACAAACAGATGAGGATACTTCTCCCTCATCATATCCTCAAGCTCCCATGTAGCTTCTTCAAGTTGGTGGTTCCTCCATAAAACTTTCACCAATCGAGTGGTCTTGTTTCGTAGGACTTTTTCGCTACGATCCAGAATCTCTATCGGTTGTTCTTCATAAGAAAGATCTTGCTCCAGCGGTACAACTTCTGAGCTGAGTACATGTGAAGGATCAGGTATGTACATTCTCAGGAGAGATACATGGAACACATCGTGAACTTGAGAGAGATTCGGTGGAATCACCAATCGGTAAGCTACCTTCCCAACACGATACAGTATTTCGAAAGGACCGATATATCTAGGGCTCAACTTCCCCTTCTTTCCAAATCCCATAACTCTCTTCCAGGGAGATATCTGTAAGAACACTTTCTCGCCCACTTCAAACTCTAGGTATTTTTTTCGGTTGTCAGCATAACTTTTATGTCGACTCTGAGCTGCTCTTATGTGTTGTTGAATAGATCTGACCTTTTCTGCCATTTCATCAACGAGATCAGGTCCTAATAGCTTTCTTTCCCCAACTTCATCCCAGCAAGTTGGAGTCCTGCATTTCTTTCCATAGAGAGATTCATAAGCAGCCATCTGAATACTGGATTGAAAGCTATTATTATAAGAAAATTCCACCAAAGGTAGGTGTTGATCTCAACCTCCTTTGAAATCCATAGAGCAAGATCTCAACATATCTTCTAGGGTTTGAATTGTTCTCTCAGACTGACCGTTTGCCTGAGGATGATAAGCAGTGCTGAAACTCAACTCTGTATCCAGAGTATGCTGAAGACTTCGCTAGAACTTCGAGGTAAATCTCGGATCCCGATCATATATAATAGAAAGTGGTACCCCATAAAATCTTACCACTTCCTTTACATATATCCTGGCAAGATGATCTAGAGAGAAATCCTCTCTAATAGCAATGAAGTGTGCAGACTTTGTAAGACGATCAACTATGACCCAGATAGCATTATTGCCTTTGGATGTTTTATGAAGACCTGTGACAAAGTCCATAGTGATATTTTCCCATTTCCATTCAGGTATGGGTAATGGTTGTAACATCCCCTTAGACTTCTGTCTCTCAGCTTTAACTTGTTGACAAACCAAGCATCGAGAGACATATTCAGCAACATCTCTTTTCATGCCATCCCACCAGAAGTACTCTTTCAGGTCCCTATACATCTTCGTGCTTCCAGGACGAATATAGAATGAAGAACTTTGTGCCTCATCTAGAAGCTCCTTCGTTAATTCGGGGATGGGAGGAACACAAACCCTCTTCCTGAACTTTATTATCCCATCACAATCAAGGTTGAATTCAGGAACATTTCTCACCTTCTTTTGTAACTCGACATCTTCTTTCTGCGCCTCTTTAATCTTCACATGTATAGATGGGTGAACATTCATTTGAGAAAGATAAGATTATTCCCCTTACATTATAATTACAAGATCCATCCTTTGTAAATACATAAATATTGGATCTTTTGTGATCCTCATCATGGATAAACTAGCATGGTCTTGTCGACTTAATGCATCTGCCACCTTGTTTGCTTTCCCAGGGTGGTAATGGATTGAGCAGTCATAATCCTTAATCAGCTCCAACCATCTTCTTTGGCGCATATTCAGCTCCTTTTGTGTGAAAATATACTTTAAACTTTTATGATCAGTATAAATATCACACCATTCACCATAAAGGTAATGCCTACAAAACTTTAATGCAAAGATTACCGTAGCTAACTCCAAATCATGTGTTGGGTAATTTTGCTCATGTATTTTCAACTGTCGTGAGGCATAAGCTATCACCATATCATTTTGCATAAGAACACACCCCAATCCCTTCTTGGATTCATCACTGTAGATCACAAACCTTTCTCCACTACAAGGCAGTGTGAGCACATGTGCACTGGATAACCTTCTTTTCAACTCCTTGAAATTCTCTTCACATTCCTCTGTCCAGACAAACTTAACTCCTTTCCGAGTCATCTTGGTGAGTGGATTAGATAATCGTGAAAAATCATTCACAAAACGTCGATAATATCAAGCCAAACCAAGAAAATATAGGATCTTAGTTACTGTTGTTGGTCTCGACCATCTTTCGATAACCGCTATTTTTGCTGGATCCATAGATATCCCCTCTTTTGAGATCATGTGACCCAAAAATGCAAATTTTTGAAGCCAAAATTCACACTTGGTAAATTTGGCATAAATCTTTTCCTTTCTCAGGGTCTTCAATATAATTATCAAGTGATCTTCATGCTCTTCCTTGATCTTTGAATAGACAAGAATATCTTCTATAAAGACTACCACAAATTGATCAAGATAGTCTCTAAAGACTCTATTCATTAGATCCATGAAGATAGCAGGGGCGTTAGTAAGACCAAATGGCATCACTATAAATTCAAAGTGTCCATACCTTGTACGGAAAGCCGTCTTTGGTATATCCTCCTTTTTGACCCTTAATTGATGATACCCTGAACGAAGATCAATCTTGGAAAAGTATTGAGCTCCGTGTAGTTGGTCAAATAAGTCATCAATGCGTGGGAGAGGATATTTGCTCTTGATAGTGATCTTGTTAAGTTCTCGATAATCAATGCAGAGTCTCATTGATCCATCTTTCTTCTTAACAAACAGAACAGGTGCTCCCCATGGTGACGCACTAGGGCATATGAACCCCTTATCAAGATTCTCTTGGAGTTTCTTCTTTAATTCCTACAACTCAATTGGGGCCATTCTATAAGGTGTCTTTGAAATAGGCAAAGCACCCGGTACGAGTTCTATTGAAAACGCAACTTCACGATTCGGTGGAAGACCCGGTAATTCCTCCGGAAAGACATCATCTAACTCTCGTACAATGGGAATATTCTTAATCGTGAGTTTCTCACCAACCATTTGAGATAAATAACCTTCATTTAGTGGAATCAAGACCCATAAGATAGAAGGAATTCCCAGTGGAAGGTTATATTCATCCTTGCATCGATACACGATCGCAGATTGATCTGGAATATGAAATGTGACTTCCCTTCTTTGGCAATGGATATGAGCTCCGTATAAAGAAAGCCAATCCATGCCAAGAATCACATCGAATTCCACTAAAGGATGGATCACAAGATTTGCAGGAAGCACTTTCCCACAAACGTTAATTGGAGAAGAATTATAAACTGTTGATGCGATTGATGTGCCATTAGGTGTTGTCACAGCTAACAAAACATCTAATTGTTGAGGTAATACGATGATACCCTTAGAAAATTCTTCAGAAATAAAAGAGTGGGTGGATCCAGAATCAAATAAATCATTTGCTACTTTAGAGTGGATGGTAAGTGTACCTTTCACCACTTCGTTATCGTACTCCACATCACTGATAGAAATTGCATGTGACTTTCCTTTGTCTTTAGCCTTAAGAGTTTGTTGACGTCGACCATCATCATCAACCCTTGGATTTGGGCATTGATTGGCATAATGCCCCATCTCCTTGCACTTGAAACATTGAAGTGTAGTTGGTTCATTCCGTGTATCTCTTCCTTTATTTGCATCATTAG
This sequence comes from Viscum album, assembly GCA_963277665.1. Taxonomy (NCBI): domain Eukaryota; kingdom Viridiplantae; phylum Streptophyta; class Magnoliopsida; order Santalales; family Viscaceae; genus Viscum; species Viscum album. The sequence goes on from OY728167.1 coordinate 357,996,471, forward strand.
ACATCTTCTTCCCATTATCACGGCATTCAAATGCCCGATGACCATCCTTTCCACATTTGAAATATTTACTTGTCCCTTTAAGACAACTCCCTCCATGTTTCTTTCCACACTTTGAGCATAAGGGAAAGCTCATCTTCTTTTCAGTGTGCTCTTTAGATTTTCCTTTGAATTCCATTTTCCTATTCTTATCAAACCCATATGACTGATGGGTTACTCCAATCTCCATCTCGACTTTGAGAGCACATCGAACGATTTCCTCGTAGCTATTGAAGTCCCTTATGGCTAACGCCCTTCGAAGACTTGGTTTTAAGCCACTAAAGAATCGATAGATATTACTCTCAGGTTGGATAATAATACCAGAAGCGTATCTTTCAAGTCTTGTAAAATTTTCTTCATAGGTACCAACAGATTCATCATCCCTTTCCTTCAGTTCAAGAAACTCTTTCTCCATCTTTGTTCGGAGAATACGACGGATGTACTTATTGAAAAATAAGTTCTTGAACTCGTCCCATTCCATGGACTCAATTTCATCCCTTTTCCTCATATTCATAATAAGATTCCACCATTGATCAGCATCTCCTTCCAAACGATACACTGCTAGGATGAATTTATCAAGTTCAGAACATTGAAGAACTGAAAATATCTTTTCAGTAGTACTACTCCATTGTTCAGGAACTAATGGATCAGTAGACCCGTTGAAAGAAGGTGGACGCTGCCTCATGAAGTATTCAACAGAATGTTGCTCCTTCCTTTGCTCGTTTGGAAGTCCTTCATGATTCATAGCTTGAGAAATTTATGTGAGCATGGATACAAGATTTTGCATTCCAGCTCCCTTATCGTTTGGTTGCTCAGGGGGACAATCATTACTTTGCCGATCGCATTCCGCATTAACATGGTTCCTTCGGGTTCCATCCATTGACTAAAACCAAGAAGAATAGTGTGTGAAACACTAATTATAATAGGAAAACCACATAATTCAAGGATAAAATTTTCACTCTTAAGGTCTTATCCTAGGTTATTCATGGCCATTTCTAAAACACTAAGATTGTGTTCTATGCTTAAACTTATCCTTATGGTTCTTACTAAGGCTTTCACATCCTAGTTTCCAAAGGTTGACTATACCTTTCCTCTGATACCAACTATAATGACCCATACTTTACATACATTGTTAATACTTCAAAATTGAAGCACACTTATTACAACATATGATAAAACCACAAAGGACCATATAGGTATAGTGTCTTTAGAAATTGGGAAACATAAACAACTGGTTCATAAATCTTCTACAGTGTCTCCCATTTATTTCATCATATCTAGGGTCCCTTCTAGAATATTCTACTTAATATCCATCTTCCTGACCTGGGGAAAAGAACACATACAAAAAAGGGTGAGCTCAAATGCTCAGCAAGGGCAAATAAAGGAAACAAAAATCATATCATATCTTTTTGAAAATCATAACCTGCAAAAGAGATCATAATATCTTAACATGGAATAAATCATAGAAGTGAAAATGAGATCCCCATAATCATTACATAAAACTTGAAACTTTGTGGCATGCACACATAATCATGGAAAATCATTTCTTATTAGTCATGACTCATTGGGAAGACTATCTTAGTGGACAAAGTCCCTTTCTGAACCGAGTCACCCTCGTTCCAGTCCTGTTTCACTGAACCGGTATAACCTACCATTCCATCCCTGTCTATCTCTTGAGATATAAAATCTTTACCCAATGCATTGGAGGGAGATATAGGTCCCACCCATCTTATAATGAATCCTTTCTTATGAGTGCCACATAATCATAAATCATACATCATCGCATAACACATGTAACAAAAATGGGATTCTTGAAACATCATGACATCATAAAAGAAATCATATAAGGTAAATGACTTCATAAAAATAATTCCCCCACAACATAATCAAATCAATGTAATAATAGGGATAAAAACAGAACCCTATATTATTTAGATGGAAAATAATTTTGATAAAACATTTGAACTCCATTCTTGAGGAAAATATCCTTTCTACTTCAAAAACACTTTTCTTTTCTTAACATGTCATACAATTATAAACTAAAAGATGTTGATTAAAAATAAACATGAACACTTATAATGGAATATTCTTGGAAATAATGTTTTAAAAATCCATTCTTGCCGTATAAGTTAAAAAAACATTCTTCATTCTTTTTTTAGAAAAGTCAAAAAGTACCTCGTACGAAAAATGACAAAAGATCCCTTTCATATCCTTTACAAAAAAACTCACCGAAGGGTAAAATTGGATTTAAACAATTGTTGGTGGATGTAAATAATATTACATATTGAGTAAACATGGATGTGGATGATAAAATACACCCCAGTAAATACCAAAGTATAAACAATCTCGGATAAAAATGAGATTGTGATATTTCCTTTACCTTAGGTCCGATTGCTTTGTACGTGTCCAAAGCTCCTGTATAATGGTTTAAATAATGTTATTGACTTATTCCAGAATCATACATATTGATATGATATCATATATGGTCATATTCTTAGCTTCTTATTAGTAATATTTCATTGTTACTTGTTACTCGGGTCTTTATTGCCTTTTGTTCTTATGCGTGTTTTGCCGAATAAATTCTTATTCTTCTTTTAAGGTTATAGATAACTTATATCCAGAATGTTATTAGTGTAAGATATATAATATTTATTCATTCAATTCATTTATATAATTACTATGTAATGATGATCATGTAGAACGAGTCGCATCACATCGTGGAGATGGTATTCCGTACGTACGCACGAGCGATGATATTGTTCCCATGATCATGGAATTGTATTTAAGTTTATTTATACTATTTCAGTATCAATATCACTTTATAATAATCATATATATTTACTCATTACACCATAATACCCATCCTTGTAAGGTGATGGTGGAAAATAGATTACACCACGGCGTGGAGACGGTATTCCGTACATACGCACGCGCGGTGATTTCATTTTTCCGTAGGATGGATAGAAGGTGAATTAGGGTTGTTTAATATTTATAATAATATATCAGTATGTAAGTAATACTTATGTTATTACTTTATCATGAAACAACAAAAGAAGAAGAATTTGAAGAAGAAAGAAATTGAAAAGATCGGTAATGGATATTACCTCTTCTTTGAAACGTCTCTTTGAATCCTCCACTTAGGGAACTAAGATTGGTCTTTTAAGAAGACCAGGACCTCTAGGATTATTCTAGGGAAGTGGAGAAGGGATTTTGTCAGGGCTTGGCCGAGCTTGAGTGCTCAAATTGGTGTGAGGAGGAGGGGGAGGAGGTTCCCTTTTATAAGGGAGGAGAGGGGAACCTTAGGAATATCTCAAAATATTATTTTATATTAAAGTCAAAATCGGTTTATAATGGTTCCAAATGGTCTTATTTCGAAGTTAAAGTGGGGATGGGTCGAAATCATATCAACCAATAGGATTTAAAAAAGTTTAGGTTATTATTTTAACCTTATCAATTAGATTTAACTCTAAGTTAAATAATTTAACTTTTACCGTGTCTTTTTGTTTTCTTACACTATATGGTTAACACACTTACTATAACATGCCAATAGAACCCCAAGTTGTTTATTATTAATATATATATCCTTATCTAAGTCATTTGGCCGAACCTTAGATTTTTAAGAATAAAATAACAATTAATAATATTTTATTTTATTTAAAATCTATTTTGTGTCAATTTTGACACTATTTGATATATGATTTTTGTGAAAGTCATAACAGAATTATATGTTCTAACCAAGTTGATTAAATAAACACTAATATATCATAGTAACCTATAAAATTAGTGGAATTCATAAAAAGTCTCAAATTACATTTATTTGAGAATTTATAACATCAATTATGTTACAATTTACTTAAAAGCGTAATTACTGCATCATCGTTGTGTCATAAATAAATTAATTTATTTAAAGTCTAAAAAATATAAATAAAATATCATTATGTAGAAAACCATTTTAGATTTCTAATGAATATTTATAATCGAATTTATCTTATGTATAAACCCATAATAAAAATGTTTTAGTTATTAAACATTGAATTTAACTATTTTAACTATTCATTAAATAAAATAATATTAAATGTCATAATCTAATACATGTGGACCTAAATGGTCATATTATATTCATAAGGTTGTTTTTGGTTGAATTAAACTTATCCAATAGAATTAGGAAATGTGTTAGGGTAATAGTAATATCATATTTACCCTTAGTTACCCTATTTACTATTAACCGCGGTAAAAAAAGTAAAAAGTTACTATTTACCAAAAAATTATTTTTATATCATTGAACCACATTTTACTTACTGATATCAACCGTGTCCGTCGGATTTTCGAAATTCCATTCACAGAAACGGTAAAATTATGTTTTATGCAAAATTCAGTTTTTAACCTACCACTTAGTGGTTTCACAATTCATCAAAAATTGAAAGTTTTCTGAAAAATACCAAAATTTCACCCTAGGCTAATTTCGGTATTTCGAATCCAAAAATGAAGTCCATTTTGAAAGATAAAATTTCAAAAAGTGGTTATTACTATTCATAACGGCTATTTTAAATAATATTTTAATAGCATATCGTCGTTTAGTGAAACTCGGTATTACGTACAACGCAAGCTATCGAGGAAGGTCGCGATTGCGTGTAATGTAAGCCAAGCTAGTGTGTAGTGAAAGATTCCTTTGATGATATATATATAAAACAAAATATTACTCATAAAAATCTCGGGTGTTACATCTAGAACCTACAATGTTCAATCAACATGGGTGTGTCTTCTATTGGTACTAATGGAACCAACTACAAATCTACAAATAGAATTGGTATTTATTAGAACTATCTGATTAGTCAGGATCACTAAAAGTCTAGATACCTCAATCACTAAATTAATAATGAAATCTACTACCTTGGAATATGGATCATACAAGAACCTTAACTGCCTATAGTGCTGGAACTCGTTGAGTGTTCTAAGATTTCACAAATCCTTAGCATGCTCTTCTTATTTAATGCATAGCTCAACAGGTAGGGTTTCTACTACCTCTTCACCTAGATGTAAATTCTTTACGGTTTGACCCTAGATTGGGGCCTCATTTATCAATAGATCGGGGTCATGATACTAAACTATTAACCTCCCCACATTTCACCATGGAGGAATCCAAATAATTTATTCAAGTCTTAAAATAGTATGATGATAATTTATATATAATGGGTATATGAATCATGAATTAATATGAAAAGACAAAATCCAATAGGACTCATGTTTCATTGATATCTAAAACTATTTCCTTAGTATGCTGATTTGAATATAAGGTAGTCATGAACTTAGTGAATAAATATTTTAGCTGCCGCACCAACACTGGATTCCCTAGCCTAAAATTTGCACATCAAAAACATCAATGTTTTTCAATAAACCACAGTTTAATCCTTATAAATTGAATACTATGAACACAATCCTCAATAACAGAATTCTCGAATACTAATTTATCATGAATCATCCCTAACTAAGGTTCGAGATGTAACTACCCCATGCTAGCCTCCTTAGGCTAGGGGGTGGCGATAATCACTGAAAGATATACCCTAATTGAGTGTCCTTTTCTTATATAACTATACCCAAATACCCAGCCATATCAATAAAAAAGTAAAGAGGAATAAAAAAGTCAACTTCCTAAAATTAAACCAAGCATGAAAGACCTCCAGGGTATATAAGAGATGGATAGTTAAAACGTAAAAGTAAATGGAAAAAATACACACCCAACAAAATTATGTCCTAACTTAGAAATATACTAATGTCAAAGTTACATGAGTGACTAAATACTGATCCCAATCCCCATCCATTGTATATGTCCCAATTCACCAAGTATCACTAATATCATCTGTAGTCACAGACAACCATTCAGTCATCTTCATAAGACATAAGTGGGAAAATCCCAAGCAGGGGTAAGTATATACATACCCTGTAGGAGGGACCTAAAGATGATTGGGGTGATATAAGAGACACAATTTGAAAAAAAAGTAAACAAATCAACCCAAATCAAGTCAGTAACTTTATTCATACACAAGAAGATCAACATGGCATGTAGGTAGGGTACATATCCTATCTCTTCCAACCATTAAAATACAGTTACAAGATCCAAAAACATGGATATATATATATACGATCCAAAAAAACAATCCCAATTGACATAGAATGGGATCTCCATCTCATATCCCATCCCAAGAAAAGAGTCACCCCAATTTCAGAATTCTATGAATGATGACCAACGTCTCACGTCTATTACCATATGTAAACCAGGTGGAGGCGGACACCTTTAAACAATGCGACATAGTCAAGGGGGTATAATTTACAAGTAGAGGAATTTTTGCCTAATGTGTTAGAGGATTTCCACTCCAAATGAATCTGTAGTTGACCCACACATTGATGTGTCACAGGGATTCCACTTTATAGTTCAAGGAATCACACCTTACTGTGTAATGGGGGATCTACTTTGGTGTTATGAAGACCTATACCCTATCCAAAAGATAGTTTCACTTTGTTTGTAGATGACCCTAACCAATGATTATGGGGGTTTTCACTCTATAGTTCAATTACCTACACCCCCAGTGCATTAGGTAGGTTCCACTTTGGTGTCACAAGGACTCATTCCCCTTCCGATATAGGGGTTCCATTCTATAGATAGAGGACCCTATCCAAAACATATGTTAGGTTCCACTTTATTGGTTGAATAGCCCCACCTTATTGAACCATGGGGATTTTCACTCTACTATCATTAGGACCTATTCCCTATCTGAAAGGGGGTTTCACTCAGTAGATAAAAGAGTTTTACTGAAGTTGATGGGGGGAGGGGTACTCTATATAGTTCAAGGACCCACACTCTAGTGCATCATAGGGGTTAAACTATGCTATCATAAGGACAATGTCCTAATAAAATAGTGGTTTCCACATGGTAGATAGAGGTCCCACACTCTTATCCATCAGGGGTTTCCACTCTACTATCACTGGTGATCCTTTACCTGATCACTTCCATTATCATGTGCCACTTATTTAGGTATTATCCAAAAAACATCATAGATCACATCATGAAATTTATAATAGAGGGAACCATAATGTTATATGTGTAAAATCACTTTTTATAGGCTACCCATGAGCTAAACCCCAAGCCCAAATATATTATATACAGTAGATTGAAGTTTCCTCAAATGGAACAAATGGGTGTAAGGCATGTGAGGGGACCCACAAGTCATGTGGTCCTACTCTATCACATTTATGTGTCCCTAGAGGTATGTATTCACCTTCATATGTGACCATAAATGGTGTATAGTTGGTCTAAGCAACATGTATGAGCCACCATGGGAGTTATTCATGATCTCTGGTTGTGTATGTGTACTCAATCTGTGTCTAAATACATTGGTAAATGTAGTTTCCATCCACATGTGGTACTATCTATGTATCTAGTCTTGTCTGTGTACTCTACACATGGAGTGTGTATTTTCATTCCCATTAATGTGAACTGCTAGGGTACTTGTGAGGACTCCACCAAAATATCACTTGTCTTGTGGAGGTATCACACTATGAGTGATACTTATAATTCCCTAAAACCCTAGTCAATGTAGTCCAGCCATACAGGTCATGTGTTCTTCAAACCACATGGTGTGTAGTCTGAATTTTTCCTAAATTCTAGATTTGTGCTTGCATGTCTATAATTGAATCCTATACATTGATCCAATCACAATTTTTTCCCAAAATAGTGGGTAATGTTCATTCCTTGTCCTTTCCATCCATCTAATGGCCATAAAATGGAATATTTTTTTCTTGACTATTGAACGAATACGCACACAACCATTGTGGTTCCACTTATAGTTTTGATTAAGTATCAATAAATTGATCACCAACAACCCAGAATATTTCATTTTCATCAATGATTTGATATTCAATTTTCATAGACATTTACATTAGGAATCAAGTGACCTAATTAGGCTTTGTACCACCCCGTAATGTTGAACCGAAGCCCCATAGGATAATCCGAAAAATATTGAAGAAACCAAGGAAAAAAGAACAAAAACAATTTAAATAGTAGTTTGGAATGGGTTCTTATCCATATAAAAATAACTAGGATACCTGGGTGACAAACAATGAATAATAAATTTAATCCGATATATATGTATATCCTAAGTTTCTACAATTGGCACAAATCAATGAAGGAATGATTCTGCTCAATAAATTTAATCATCAAGTCAAATCAAACTTGAATTTAAGTTTCATACATTGATATTGGATCATTCATCACTGAATAACATGTAATACAATGATTTAGATGATTTTTTATGGCCTCTATGGTTTGATCGTCTCTAATCTAGAGATTCATCATTGTCTGAATTTGATTTTCCAATAAAAGAGAGTAAGAAAAAATAAGGATCCTCCTAGGGTTTATGCAGATTAACCAATAAGATTTTATATAATGTAATATTTATAGATGAAACAAAGTATGTTAATTAATTAATTAATATTTATATATTTTAATTGAATGAAAATCCAACTTTTGCGAAATTAGAGCACCCCACATGGACCATTTTTAGGTCCCACTTAGGTTAAATGTCATTATCCAAACTCAACTGTGGTATCATATTTTTTACCCTAGATTTTTTAAGAGTTATACTATTTTACAAATGAAACTTTTATTTCAAGTTTAATATAAATTATATTGGATATTTTTACCAAATCAATTCTACACACATCTATCTATAGAATTGAACATTTTCTAAGTGCATCATTTTTATAATTATTGTATAAAAATTTCAATGTATTACAATGAAAAAATAGGGTCTCTACAATATCATCTTTCTTAAAAGTTCATGATGTTAATATATATTATAGTATATGAGTATATATTTTAAAATTATATTAAATTAGCCAATAATATTTTCCTTTTTCATTCACCACTTGTCCAACTCCATGAAACACTAGGCTCCAACTATGATTTTTAGACTCTCCTATATCCTTTTGTCACATCCATTCGATACTCAAAATCCTTTGATCCTACAATTTAAATTATGTTTTTTGTTCTCAAATCATGATCAATTATCCCCAAATATCCATGATGAAAATAAATTATATCTTCAACATATTGGCCACATATAAGTATATTTGCATTAACTAATGATTTTTTTTGATTACTGTTGATAGAATTAGCTTCTGGATTAAATGATTTTTCTGTATGAAATTGATGGTCCAAGACCTTAATTATATGAAGGTGTTATTTGATAATATTACCACATAGAAAACTTTTTTGGGTGAGTTTCCCCATTATGCATCAATTATAGTTTTCTAAATGTGTCATTCCAAGAATGGTTCAAGGATCTAGTGGCTCTTCCATACATATATGGTTACCCATTAGTTACATACTATTATTTAACATGATGTGTGATGTCCTAAAATTTAATTCATATATTATATGTTTTATTCAAATTATTATTCTTAAGTGTGTATATCCATAAGGGACTTGTTTTTCATTATTTATCATAGGTGGTTATCATAAAAAGCTCTTTGATGTTATATATTATCCTTATTTGAGGTGAATTACTCATGTTGTGGGGATTGTTTTATATGTCATATTGATATATCATTTTCATGTCCTATCATATTGTGTTATTGATATATGTTTTTCTGAGCATGATGGCCTAGGACATAGACTATTATACATATGGGGATGTGGTTAATGCCAAGTAAGAATGCCTTAAATAATCCTGTTAATGGGGATATGGCAGTCCTGTTTTTTGGATATCTAATCATGATGGATGTGGTAGGATACTAATCAATGTTCCTACGATCATGGTTTCGATAATGGTTAATCATATCCATGAGGACCCAAAAAATGCTTCACCTATGTTTTAAATTTGTGTTCAATTTATACTTCATTTTTACAAGTCATGAAAATGTATATATCATGATATAATATTATTTGATGGCGGTAGTGTCCTACTGAGTCTTGTACTCAAACCAAAATATTATATTTTGATACACTTGTATATTATAGGCATATGTGTATTCAAAATGAAATTTTTCGTGTGATTGATGTTTGAGCATGTTAGATAGAGGATGTATATGATAACATATATACCCTGGGCTAGATGATACTACCTTATTTTGGAGTAATACCTATAAATTGGATCCTGTTGATTATTTTATTCTTTTTTAGCTGACAATACATATTGATACTATATGGGTTTGGTTTATTGAAATTTTCTACTACACTAATGGGTTTTCATTTATTTATTTTATATTAATTTTTCTGTTTTCATTCATTATTATACATTGATGATCAAATGGTTCTGAGGCAGTTCTAATGCCACTCTATTCATTATTCCCCCTCCACCAACTAAGAACCAATTATGTATGTGGTAGAATGCATGAGGTCATGTTAAGCACCCAAATTAGACCTAGTTGTTTCGATTTGTGTGCTAAAATTTTTATCAAAACACAATGTTCACAAACTTGTGTCGTCTTTTTTTATTTATTTGGGATAGGGTAAACTAGAGATTGGATTGTTGGGACTCATATAGGGGAACAATGTGAGTTTCTGACCATTTCTATATAGTATACCTTCGAGTCTTTATAATTTTTGATTTTTTTTTATTTTGGATGTTACTATAGATTAGATTCACCTTGGATGATTCACATGATGTTAATATATTGACTTAATGTATTTATTTTGGTTCATGAATCATGTTATTAATATATCTTCATATTCTATATATACAAGTTTCCTTTATTCAATATAGACCAAATAAATAAATTCTTATTTATATTTCCCTATCCTCTTCTGTTAATTATTTATATCAATATTTTATTTGATCTTGATATATTCTATACATGTGTTTAATGGTGTATATTTGACTAACAATTAGTAACTAGAGGATTGACATGGGTTTTGGGTAAATAATATATTGTTATTTATTTTTGGTCTCATATTTATAGTAGGATAACCCTTTTTGAAAAACATTCAATGTGATTATGAATAGTTAATTATATTCTTATACTTTCACCATTTTCTAGGAATTTTGATTTATATATTTTTTTCTACAATATTTTGAAATCTCTCACCATATTGTTATTGTGAATCCAGTTTCACCACATTTTGAGTGGGATGATATTTTCGTTTAGGATTCATTATTTTCCTTAGTCAGTCATTAAATAGAACTAATCCAACTTGTACCTTTTCAATAGGTACTTTAATAGGGAATCAAATCCCATATGTGGTGGTGAAAATGGTAAACTTTGTGTGTGAATTTATGCAACAAGAACCCCTATCCATTGTGGTAACTAAAATCCCCATGGAGGTGGAGGACTATATATGAGTCATAGAGATGATTTTGAACAGGGTTGATAAAACAGATTATAATAGGGTAAATAATGAAACCATTATGTTTCATGGGAAAATTAGATGATGGTGGGATTTCATGTTACAGGTATGTATATGGGATGAGATAAAATGGGTGACTATAATTACCCTCTCCATTGAAGTGTTACTCCCTGATTCATAGAAGTTGGATCATTCTTAGGAGTTCAGGGAGCTCTATCTTGGGTTGATGATAATATCTACCTATTTAGCACTATTAATAGAGTTAATATTATTTTCATTATGCAATGTGGTAAATGAGGCATTAAATGAAAGAATGTTTACCATTAACCTTTAGATAAAGTTAATCCGATAGATATGAAGCCATGATTTTATAACCAATTATATAGTACTTAATTAGGAATTGATGACATGGAAGGGAATTGAGGATATCCAAGTTCATGGCTGTCTTTAATCTATTAATGGACAAAATGGTGCCTTCTGCCATGTAGACCTGATTTCTCATTCTTCAAGAAAGAAGATTAATTAAAAGGTTTGACATCATGGAATGTGTTAGCAGTCAGAGAATATTTAAGATTCTTCTACTCCTTTGTTTGGAGATGATTTTCACGATTATATAATTTTTGGAGGAATGGAAAATTTCATGAGGGATTTCATATTTCATACAACACTTTTAGCTATTGTGGTAAGAATGGTCTCTTAAATTAGTTCAATTCCAATTCATTAAAGTTACACATTATAATATAAATACATGGTGGTGGTAAATGACCTCTACAATAGATTCAAACCCCTAAAGTTTTCTAAATCATGTGTATTAGGTGTCTTTTCAGATTCATGGAGTTGTGGTTGGTTGGTAATATGTGGTTTATTGGGCTATAATTGATAATGGATTGATTCCTTCCATAGTTCAAGGTATCTTCGTGATCACGTATACTATATCTACTTCATTATTTTACATAATAGAATCTTATTCAATCATATATTCTTATTTTGTTGGAGGTTTTGATTTACCAATTAAATTTTAATTTAATAATGTATCTATATATAAACACATATGAAATAAATATTTTAATATTTATATATATCTATATAATGTAATGGTGGTTTCTCATTTTGATCATTTTTCGAGGTTCATTAGTTTATAGATGATAGTTTTTAATGGGAGCCTTACCTAGTCCTGGTTCATATGTTTCTGTGTAAATATGGATTTTTATTAGATATGGGTGTCCTTATTATTGATTATGTTTGAATAGTTTGGGATAACCGGTGAATGGTATGGTGAGTCTTATAGAGTGGGACCATATCCTCATCATTGATAAGTTCATTCATTGACATATAGTGGTATTATCTATGGAATGGATCATGGATGGGATCCCTCCCCTTTCTGTCTATTTTAGAACCTATATAAAAAAATATTTTTAAAGGATTTCTTTGGGTTTACTCTATAGAGGGGAACTCAGTTTGATATAGATATTGTGGTTAATGTTCACTTAATGTTGATTCAACTGTATAAAATGAAAACGAATGATTTGAATTAGATCAAGGTGAAACATGTTTCTAATGATGCTAAAGGAATTATCTGACTGAGAATATCCCCTAGTAGATAAAAATTTATTCTCAAATAATTGTATTATATCATTCCTTATTTCTTATAGTAACATAAGATAAATTGTATCACATTGATGGAAATGTAACGATTTCGATGTTTGTATTACTTGTTTGATCAATTTAATGGAGACCATTTCTTATTTAATGTTGACATGTGTTCAAGATACCATGAAAATATGGTCAAGGAGGAATACATACTAAATTTAGGAGGAGTATTTTTGTTATATATGACTATTCAATTATGCAAGTTTGACAAATGAATCCTCCAGTAGTGTTAATGGATCTTGATAATATGATCATCCTATCTTACGTTGGTTTATTGGTCTTTAGGTTCACTAATTACATCCTCATATATTCCATGATGACGGAAAAACATAAATCAGACTTAGAAATCATATTTGGAAATATTAACACACATCATTTTTACTCCAAGTAACTAAAGTTCCGGTTTTGTATATATGATGTGAGATTTCATAGGAATATGGTTTCCCAAGAAGGTATATCAATAAATCCATAAAATATAAATGTAGTCATTAAATTCGAATGGATAAATAATTTATTCAAGAATCATTTTTTTCTATGATTTTATGGGAACTTCAGAAGGATAATCTATGGCTTTTCTCACTTAGAATCACATATCACCACATTGAACAAGAATCATATTATGTTTTAATTGGTAGATTAGTACAAAAAGTGATTATAGGAGTCGATAAAATACATTAAATCGACATTGAACAAGATTATTCCCATGCTGGGATTTTGGAATGTAGTTTACTATGATTCGTCATTTATTGTCTTAATTTATTTTTATTGTATTTTAGAAAGGTAGTTTCTTATTATTCTCTTTAGTTATGATCCCACAAGTGGAAATATGCTACCGATTATTTGTAGCGAGCGTAAGTGGTTCATCCAAAGAAATATTGGTGACACTACCTCTTTGAGGGCATATTTTTCATGTACATGGATGAAAATAATCTATGATTAATCCATTAATAGTGTGACATGAACCTTCATCAGAGTTAATGGGTGTAGTAATTGAAAAAAATCAACATTGAGATATTGTATTCTCTGTGAAATTGTAATGTATTTATAGATTAATGGAGTATAAAAAAGAAGGTTTTGGAGTGTGAATGATAATATCAGGAAGGATTTTCAAATCCATGATGGAATAATAGCATGTGGGTGAAGTATAGGACCATGATAATTTGGAATGTATTCCATTATTTATCACATCAACATTGAAAACCAGAGGAGGCCAGTCATGTTCTTGATGAATTTATTTTCATGATGTGGAAGAATTTGGTCAAAACAATTTTTGTTTTATGTTTTTATTTAATCATATGACATAAAATTATGGTTTATTCAAGGGTAATGGTATTTTTCCTTGAGAGAAAAATTTATGAGAGTCTGAGATTTTTCATATGGGGTAACTACTCTCAGGGTTGAACCAAAATTTTCAAGATATATAAAGGCAGTTCTTATATCATAGTATGTAGAGGGAAATTATAAGTATTGTCTCCAATTATTTGATATTTTAAAAGAATTAATTTTTTTCATTAGATACCTAAATGGTCACTCTATTCGCATCCAGTTCCCTTAAGTATAATGTATGAAGTATCCACATACAGTATGATAGGTCTCCCCAATTCCCCTATGGGTCATGATACTATTTGGGTGGTAGTGGAAAGGATAACTATGGTGTATCACTTCATAACGAGACGTGTTATGAACTTAGTGAATGACCTAGGAAATTTTTACATTTAGGATATTATGTTGCCTCATGTTTTACCTTTGAACATGGTATATTCCTGAGATTCATGTTTTTCTAACACACTCATTTTCCATGCATATTTTAAAAAACTTCGATGATTTAAAATGATTTTTATTGAATAATTCCAATTAAATATAATATTTTATTTAAATGTGGGAAAATATGAATGTGGAATCAAAATGAATGAAAATTATAAAGTTTTTATGTAATTAAATTTTTGTATTTCAATGATTAATCTTTTCAACTAACTTTTTCATTTGTACTATTTTAAGGGTTTTACCCTACAAAAAAGTAGGGACCAACCATTGAAATCCTGCATCCATTGCCACAAAATCCACTTATCCTAACAATATTGGATATATTAACAATAAGGGCCACAAAAAGTGGCTTCACATGGGAATTATATATGTGTTATGGTGGCCCAAGTGGGATAAATATTTCATGGATCACTGTGGTATTGAAGTCCCACTCAGGCTAAGTGGTGTAGGTCAGACCATATGGGAATTTTTGGCTTACTGGATCCCATCCTCTGTGAATTTTTATGATCTAATAATGGAATAGTTTTTCTTAAATGATAACTCATCCCATCATTCATTCTAATGTTGGAAAATGGGCCCCAATTAGTGTTCATCTCCAATTAAAATTCTACGTCCATGTGGTTTCAAACTCTAGTTATGCCATTTCTAATAGACTATGATGCACTTCTCTCACCGATTGCCACTAAAAATCTTGGGGACCTCTATGGACAATGTTTGAAATGATTGATCTTGAGCTAAATCTCTTTTTCAAGGAATGTGATCACTATGGGTCATCATTTGAACCCTCATACATCTTCATGAACAAAATTTTGAGAACACTCCTTCCAATGTGATGTTTGGAGGGATTGAGGGACCACGATACTCCAATTCCATGCAGTCTCACCTCTATTATAACATTTCAACAACTATACCAATAATAGTCGGCCACTGCTTGACTCCACTAAGTTTATTCAAATCCACCATTATCAACCATGCCAACATAGACCCATAGAACACCATTATGATAATAGTGACTTTTGAGCCTTCTTTTAGACAACACTACTTCATTAGACACCATTGATACGATGGTGACTCGTGATATACCATTAAGCTAAAAGGGACTCATGATCCACCATTCACACAATGGTGACTTTTGATCCATTGATGATCTAATGATGCCTCATAATCCACTGATGAGACAATGATGTCTCATGATCCACCATTGAGGAGATTACACCACTAGATACCACAACATTCTACTGGTATTGAACAGAGTATCATCATATAGAACATTGTGCATCACTTTTTGAGCCAATCCACTCTCCCAAGGACATCCACCAACATGGATCCATTATAATTCCTATTCTGACCACCATGCAGAATGGCTCCACTCATTCAGCCACTATAAAGGATAGAAGTGGTTTGACGAGATCCATGTCTTCTAACCATTTATGTTGAAAAAACAGTCCACTATTATTTCACCATCCTCGTCGATGGAACTGCCACATCATACACCCACACCCCATGCTTTAGTATGGAATCTGCAGTTGTGACGGATTCTCACTTTCCCAAACTCATTCCATATAATAAGTAGGATCACTTGAGATTCATAGAGGGTTAAATATTTAGATATTCCAAATATCAATATTCAAACCGAGATATGAATTTTATGATTTGAATACACCAGATCGAGATATATGAAGAAGGATTTACCCTTTATAAATAGAGGGGGCTTCCATCTAAGGAATGGGTTGAAAACCCAATGCAAAAAACAATCATCGCATCTTCTTAATATATGTTTTTAAAACATTAATATCCTTATTCTATTATTATGTATTATACCTCATCACCCCCCATTGATTAGTTTTTTAAGGACATGTTGACACTTTTTATTATTGGATGATTGATCGACGACCTGTTCTAATGATGAAGTCCTAGTTTATTCAAATTCTTCAACGTCTTTTTTATGAAATTATTTTCAATGTATGATTTTATAGTTTTAATTTGATATGATTTTTTTTCAAATATGAAAATTATAAAATTTATTTGATTAATAAAATTATTCTCTCTATTCTTGGTATTGGATAAAATGTTTTAGGTGATCTAGTGTTAGGAAGAGAAGCATTTTGTGATTTATAGACACACAAGGAAGACATATTGGGATATTATTTGAACCTAGGGTTCTCAATTTCTGATTTGGAATTTCCAAGTTGATCCAAGGGAGACCCATTATGCCTTCCACACATTGGAAGGTGAATAGTCTAACCAAGTAAATTCGGTGGATTATTCTCAATATCAAATAAATTTTAATCAATGGAGGACAATGATAAATGATTACTAATAAATTAATTTAACTAATTAATCGAAACAAGATATTGGATTTAAAAAGGTACATGATATCATTAGAAAAGGGAATCAAAACCTGAAACCTAGTAACATTTCTCTATTCTGATATTCACAATCCATGATAATTTCTTCCTAGTAATTTAATTATAGTTTATTAATTTTTATTCACATTCATTACATATAGATTCAAAACACATATCTTCGGAGATGAAATAGGTTATTACTACTACTAATCCCATTAAGTAAAAAATTATATTTTTCTGCACCCCATTACTTGGTGGTGTTAAATTTTGGTATCATTGTCATGGAGTGGGTGCTAAATGAAATCTATAACATCCATGACTAGGACCTCAATGAGGAAATCATAGATCGTCGAACAGAGATTAAGTAGAATTTTCAATATAGTCTTTGGACTCATAAGCATGAAAAATATATTGAAAAAATAATCTCATTATAATAATGTGAAAAAACATGTTCTCTATCTAATCGAACAATCATGGAAATTAACCAGCAAAAGACTCGAAGGGACCTTTGGGTCACAAATTTTATAATCAAAATAATCAATTATCTATGAATGTACAATATTTTGTTTTAAATTATAATTCAATATGATTCTTTTGTTACCCATGTTACATGACCTTTCAAGATAAGACATGAACTGGAACATCCAAAAGTTCATCTATGATTGTTTAATATTTTAGCCAATATGAGCAGTAAGGGGACATGTTAGGTGGAGGAAATTTACCTTTTCAATAGAGGGAGATACTAATGTATGGTTTAAAGCTTACAACCTGGAGATATATATTATTGGGATGATCTCTAAAGATGTTTCATGTAGTTATTCTTCATAGCCACCTATAGCACTATAATAAATAAGGATATCTATGTGATCAGATGAGCTACTGGAGAGACACTATATTAATATTGGAAAGATTAAAAAAGAAGTGAGAATGATGTCCTCACAATTATATGGAATACAATCAATTCCTCCTATAATTATTACAAGGGTTGTTGGAAAATGGGAAAAACCCTATTTAGCAATCAACTATAGGCTCCTAGAAAATAAATCAACGATAGATGATATGATCTTAATTGAGAATATTTATAATAATTCACAATAATTTTGATCAATATGTATAAGAACTATAGGAAAATATGAGTTAAAATCTTTCAAATCACCATCATTGATTGATACCAAACAGGAAGAATTGAAAATCCTTGTAAGAAATATAGTAATAAAACAAGTGGATGAATAACCTTCCCTACCTCAGGAATTTGGTTTATATTCATTACCCAATAATTTCACTGATAAGTGTCTAGAGGTATAGGTTTTGTAGTGACATGAAAATACATTCCAACCAAGAGAGTTTCAACGTACCTAACCCTAGAGGAAAGGGAAATCCCATTAGGGATTTTGAGGTCCACCGAGACAGAATGTACGCCCTTTCTAGTATAAATTCTAGAATCCACCCCTGTCAAAAAACCATAAAAGTAGTTGTACCAAGAACAACACCACCAACCACTACCTTTTACAAAAAAAAATAATTTGTATTAACCTCATCTAATGACCCGGAATCGTAATTACGGAATGAAATATATATGGGTATATGGAAAATACATTTAAGGATTCGTCATAAAAATTAGAATCTGATGGAAATGTTATCCAACAACCCAAGAAAACACGATGATCAGTTAATCCTCAACCCAAAGGAACATGTGAGAATGATATCACAATAATTTCATAGTATATATAGGAACCAAAACCTACGGAAGCACAAGATGACCCAAAATAATGTTAATCAAGACATTATTGATATTATGAATAGATCCTATAACAAAAAACAACTACACCTAGAAAATATGACAAGATGATAGAGGAAGAACATAATGAATAATAAAGGGAAAAAATTACATAAAACTCCATTGAAAACATTGAAAAGGTAGAAGAACGACACCCCCTTTAATTTATGTCCATATTTAGAAAATACAAGATTATTCAAAAAGAGAAACATCACAGGTAAATCCATGAGTCATTTCAAAATGTGGAACTTGATATACCCCTATGGGAAACCATATGGAAAATTCAAAAATAGGACAATTTCATCCAAGATATTTTTAATAGGATGTGGAGTTTGTATGGGAATGTATTAATCAACCTCAATATAAGTGTTTCATACTTGATCATAGCACAATTACCCAAAAACTATCAATACCCAGGGAAATTATCTATTCCCTTCACCATTGGTTCCTTGTTGTATTTTATGCCTTGTGTGATCTTGTCAATAACAATAATTTCCTATCTAACTCTTTTTTAATCCATTAAAATTGGTAATGGAAATCCTATAAGATTGGATGTCTAACTGTTAAAAAGATTTACATTTTTCCTAGTTGGTGTTTTGGAGGATGTGATAGTGGGAGTGGATGGTTAGTATTTTTCAAGAATATTTCTATGTGTTGGAAATGGAGGAAGATAGAGCACCAAGTCATTCACCAATATTTTGGGGAATACAATTCCAAAATATGAACAAGAAAATAATTTATGTACATGAAGGGTCCCTCAAAATGGATATTAGATAATGTAAGGTGTACTTCAATGTTCTTGACTCCAACGCAACCCTTAAAACTATCAGCCAGTCTCTACAATTAGTCATGAATAATGTATTGATCCCATGGAAGATACATGAATGCATATTGATTTTTTATCCTTATGAGATAACATTTCTACTGAAAACACCAAGTAAAAATTGAATTAAATAAAATCTAGATGTTCTTATCGAGAAGAAATAACATCTGAATTATTTGATAATTTTCTAGAGGAACCGGATATACTTCCCTTTTCTATGTAAATTCATGCTTTTGGAGTATGAAATTTGACTTTGATCACATCTCCAAAATAAACCCATTTCTGAAACTAAACCCTCAGCATTTTGAATTATAATATGTGCATCTTATGAAAGTATAATATTTTATTATAGTCATCACTAACAACTAATCTCAATATAGGGAGAAATTTTAAGCTAATTTTTTTGAAAAGAAACAGTCAATCCATAGGGTGGAGCCTTGGATACAACCTTGAAATAAAACCCAATGTCGTTTACAATAAAATTTTTCTATATGGATACTACAAACTATATAGGAATCCCAGAGGTGACATATCACCTCTATTATGGGTGTTCTATAAAAATATATTTCAAAACCTTATGTCATCTAAAAAAATATAACAAATATCAAACTCGCTTTGGGTCAGCCTCAGTCACATGGATCCCATGAAAAATGGTATGAAAATAGTATAAAATTAGAATAATTAATTAGTCCCTATAAGATTCAAAAATAGTTTTATTTTATTAATTTACTGCATAAATATTAATCAAGTCACAAAAAAAATTAACTTCCCTATCACGTTCACATAAAAAAGTCTAGAATGGTTGGTAAAGAAGAAATTTCATTTTTTTGATGGATAGATTCTCTCGTTATTTTTCTTATATCCATTTCTTTAAAATGAAATGATATAAAAATATTCAACTTCCATTTTATAACATTTCATTATAGTGGATTTCTTTTAAAATATGAAATGATCCATGTACATTCCAGTGGTGTATGGAAAATATATTCTAATATCACAAGGATGAATATTTGGTGGCATTATTGGATGAATTTATTGTTTTTTCTAATTCTTTTGATCATTTCTTATAGAACATTAAATATTTATTGAAAAGATGAATTGAGAAAATATTTTTTTGAACATTGGGAAGTTTCACTTTATGGTTGAAAAGGGATAGTTGTGGGTTATATCATTTCAGAAAAACGAATTGAGGTGGACATGTCTAAAATTGAAATAATAAATTAACTGTAATATCCCACCTGTGTTAGACATATTATATCATTTTGGGGCCATGTGGTGTTTCAAAAAATATTTATCATGAATTTAGTAAGATATCTATACCCCAATTAGGGAAGCATTTATACTAAGATGACTTTTATTTAAATGATAAATGTGTAGAGGAATTTTATGACCAAAAGGAACATTTTATTACACCAAAAACAATGACACCCCAAGACTAGGATAACAAATTATTATTGTTTTCTAAAGCATCAAAATAAGATATATGAGAATTACTCATGTAATTAATTAGAGTGAAACCAAAATTCAAAACATATTACTTCAAAACATTGGATTTCACGAAAATAAAAGTTTAAACAATCGAAAAATAATTTTGTGGTGTTAAATTTGCATCAAAAATATTTAGATCTTAATTATTGGTAACTAATGTGATTTTATTTTCAAATAATGAAGTAAATAGGTACATTCTAAATATGTTTGATTCTAAACCAATGCTAGATTGATGGACACTACTCCAATATGAATTTAAACTAGGGACCATGTATAATAAGGGAGCTTAAATCCAAGTATAATATCACCAGAGTAGGCTCCAAAACACTATAAAAATACACATTCTAGATCTGAACCTACTCAATGATCACATACAAAGAGAAAAATACTATAAATTTGATGTGGAAGTACCACGGTGTTCTAACTTATTAAATTATTTGGCCACCTCTCTGGTACCATATCACCTTAACTATCATCAATATAAACAAATTCTGGCTAATTCTAGACTCTATAGTTGGGTGTATCCTTTTCAAGGTAATATCTGTAATGATGAATACATAAGTAGGCTCTTACCATTAAGTGAAATAAAATCTATATTATAATTTTTTTTCATAAATTTACTTTTGATCTCCATTTTGGACCTCCTAGGAAGGAAGAAATGTGTTTAAATATAATGTTTATTGTCCAAACACATCGAAGGATCCTTGTGAATTTTTTAAAAAATGTGAGAATTATCAATATTATTGATATATTTCTAAAATATTGTATATCATTAAAAACACATCATTTTTTATAAAATAATTTATGTATTGGGAATTTATTTTATGGGACCCATTCTTATGTATTTTGGGAAATCTATCAATTTAATTTTTGTATATTATTTATCTAAATGGGTGGATGATAATGAATCAAAATCTGATGATAGAAAGTTTATATTTTCTTTTTTTAGTACTAATAGCTTTTGTAGCGTTGGAGTACCAAGAGAAATCATAAGTGACCAAGGAAAAAAATTTCAATATAAATTTGGATGCTATGTTTAAAATGTGTGGGGTACACGACAAGAGATATAGACAACATAGTTTTGAAAGAAATTCCAATGATTAAGTGTCCAACTAGAAGATCAAATGTATCTTAGTGAAAATGGTTAATCCAAATCCAAATTATTGTATTCAAAGACTTTATTACTGAATATGTGAATACATGAAAACCTACCAGACGTATATAGGTGTTATCCTCGATGAGATGATTTATGGAAAACATTATCATATACTAGTTGAATTAGAGAACCATGAATATTGGGATATAAATAAAAATAATATGGATTTGTTGATTTCTATAATACATATAAATCACTAGCTATAACAACAAAAGGAAATCAGAATAGAGGATTTAGAAGAACCGTGAATTTAAAAATAGATAAAATTAGTGGCACATACAAAACTATTATAGTAAAAGACTATTTTACCTAGATACCAAGTCTTACACTATAATTCTAGAATAAAGATAATGAATGGGAAGAATTATTACATATGGGAATGACCTTTCATAGTTATTAATATTTATCCATTTGAAGAAATTAAAATTAAAATGGAATAGGAAGGCTTTCAGTTTCATTTGGAAGAGGATGAAAAATTACCATGTGAATATACCTCATTTTCTAGTGGAAGATTTCATACATCCCTAAGACATCTACTAATTTTATCAAATGAGGTTATGTAGATCTAATAAAAATAAACAAAGTCTATTCTAGTAGGTAAACTGAAATTTTTTAGATTCCAAGGATTTGGTATTTGGTAACCTCTTCCCTTCATCCCTTGATCAGTAATATGATAATTTATACATTGATATATGTTCTTTTATAATACCATTATTAATGAATTAAACATGAAACCCCATGAATTGATAGGGAATTAGAGAAAATATGTAGGGGAATTTGAAGTTTCTTCTATCATTATTCATTTTTAAACTCCCAATAATTTTTCATGGACTAGTTTTGTGATTTGACGTGAAAATTAAATTCCCAAGTGAAATTTATGTTTTACATGACTTATCTCGGATAAATGTGTTTATTTGGAATATGTTGATTCCTTGTTTTATACATCAATGATACATTTTATTGAATGATTAAAATAGATAATTGAATGATTAAATTAAATCATGGATATTAAAATGAGGACTCATGATTTGATGGATTTAAATCATTCATGAAAATGAATTTTCCTAATCATTTTTATGTTTAAAAATTATGAAATTATTTTTAATTGATTTGTTATTATTATTTATGGAATGAGCGATTTTTACAAATCAATTTTTTAAATAAAGAGATAATTTTGAGACCAAGTACTTCCAATTTATTATTTAGCATATTTCTTGACTCGTCATTGGACATTCCATCTTCCATAACATGCATTGAAAATTTTAAAAACTAATTAATGTGAAAAACAACATTGATAATGCTTGAATAATACTTTGAAAACCATTTATATTTGAAGACCACATCTACATCAATCCTTTTTAAGACCATAAAAACCATTAATTCCCTTATTATGAATGTTCTATGTTTTATGACACATTTATCAATTTTTTTTCTCCTATTAATATTTTTCAAGATATTTTAATATTGATGTCTGGTGGTTTAGAAATTCATAATAAAAAGGATGAAATAAATGGTATGAAAATATGTTTGGGTGATAATTATGGGTGTCAAAAAAGGTTGTTAATTAATTAAATATACGTATTCCTTTCCATTCTTGAAAAATAACGAGAAAACAGGACAATGTTGTGAATAAGAATAATAAAAAGCTGCATCAGTAGAAATATGATTTTTATTATATGTGGGTAGGTGGTGTGTGAGAGATTCATTCTATGAATAACTATTGTAAAAGAAAAAAATGAAGAAGGATACTTCGAAAAATTAAGAAAATTATAATAAAAATAGAGGATAATTCATGAAGGTGAACACCCTTAATTATTCATTAATTAATCATGAACATTCTTTGAGCATGGGGAAATTGGGTGATGGTACATTAATGGGTAGAATTTATTTATACATTCACACTTTATTTCTGGTTTTATTGTTTAACATATAAACCCCCACTTTGAGAAGAAAATTTAAAACAACAATTCATACCTACCTTAATCATTATAGTAATTTGAACTATAAAGAAAAATCAACATGATTTTATATGTTTTTTTATTAAAAAGTGGAGTAAACATTCTTTTACAAGAATATGTATTAGTATCTAGATATCATGATATGAGCATAACTCTACTTAAATTACATCATGAGAGATGAATAAAAATATTATATAGAGGTAGATCATTTTTTTAGTAGATAACAATAATGAAATAAAAATATTTAACAGATGAAAGAAAAATCCCATCTTTTTCAAGATGGAAAAAGTAAAAAGCTTTATTTAATATCTTCTTTGAAAATTGAGAATCTAGATTACTAATTTTGGTGGAATTTTGAAATTTTAATTTAACATTTATAAATGTTTTATTTTTTTTTGGTATTTAAAAAATGGTTAACTTGGTTCCCTATGATTTTTAATGTTGATATTTTATGGTTAAGGAAAATCATGATTTATGTGTCAGCATATTTGAAAAACTCATTTACAATGCATATTTGTTTCAATTTTCAATGTTTTTAAATTAATTTAATCAGATAATTCCACTGACTTATAATGTTTTATTTAAATTTTGTAAATTAGGAATGTGGAATCACAATGATTGAAAAATATTAATTTTTTTTATATTAATGAATTTTAGTATTTATGTTCTTATTATTTGATACATTATTCTTTATTTGGTTGATTTTCAGGTTTTTACATTACCCGAAACATGGGTCCAATCATTGAAATTCGTAAACCACATCCACAAAAGACACTAAACCAACCCCTAGGAATTGGCTATCCATGTAGGAATGAAGGATATCATTCACATGGTAGCACCATAGTTGAATAAAGACTATGAAGAGGTGGCATGAGGGTGATCAATCTCAAGGGGAGAATAGTGTGATTAATGGCCCGTGTAAGATGAACAGTGTTTCTCAGCCATAATGTGTTTGTCCAAGTGTATCAGGACCCCATACATGGAGAATTATTCTGATCCAGTGATGATAAGAATTTTATTTTTAAATTCTCACAAATCCATGGATTCATTCTGTTGTGGGATAATTTCTCCTGGTTACTTTTCATCCCCATTTACAATTTATCAACCCCACATGGAGAAACTTGAGCTCTGATGTCTCTGATTGACCACACTACACTGTGCTGACCAACCACAACTACAAATACATGGAAACACCATGGGTGATTTAAAAAATCTTGAGCTCAGTCTCAATCTCCATATCAAGGATTTGTATCACAATGTATTATTTTTTGAAAACTCGAAAGACTCCATCGATATCATTTAGATCCACTTTGATGGGTGGCGGGGTTGAGGGACCATAGTCCTCTAGTACCATGCATGATCACCACTGATGACACACATCAACGAACACACAAATGTTATTAGGCTATCAAAAAACTCCACATATTCTATTCAGATCCGCCATCATTTTCCAAGACATTAATGAATTGTGAGAGACCATTAAGACAACAATGAACTGTGGAACCCATTTATCCAATAGTGAATCTTGATCCAATATATATACAATAGAGATTCATGAGATATGGTAGATATAATAACATCTCCGGATCAACCATTGATAAAATGGTGCTTCATGATCTATCATTGAGACACTGATTCATTTTAGGCCACCATTGAGACAATGGTTCTTCAGGAGCTACTATTGAGTGCTTTCCATTGTTGGAGATCCATATCTACCATGGCTACTGAATAGAGGATCATCATCTATGACACATTGTATTCCTTCTTGAGTTGATATTCTTTTACAAGGCCTCCCACCACTACAGATCCCCTCCAATGATTTTTTGAACACCATGATGATGTGCTTGAATCGCCCGACCACTATAATGACCAAATGAGGATTGATTAAATCCAAAGAACGTTTCCATTTCCATACCACCAATCCAACATTAAAATTTCACCATTATCTTATTTATCACTATAACATTTTACATGAAAACCCCATTCACATAGAAGGAAGCCGCTACCATTCTATTTTTTCCCATGACAATGCTTAGTCCACATAGAAAAACTGTATCATGTGAGATTGTATGAGGTTTATAGATTGATATATTCAAAATATTTTTATTCAAACTTCAATCCAAATTTGAATATTTGGATATCTTTGACCAAGATATATGATGATTGTTGGGCCATATATAATTATAGGGGCCTTTGATTGAGATAAGGATTTGATCACCCAAAGGAGAAAACCCATGAAACTACTGTTGACACAATATTTTCATTTCCATAATTTACTTCTTCTTTTATTATTTCCTCTCTATTTTCATACCTCATTGTTTCCATTTTAATGGAGGTATGGACCATTTTTCTAATTTGGTAAAGGGGAGGTGGCCTGTTTTAATTCTCTAGTCCTTGTTTTACCAAAATTCTTCTCTCTATATTCAATTATTAAATGATTTTTTATTAAAGATTTCATAAATTTGAAGTGCGATTATGGTATTTTTATTTTAAATCTAAAAGTATTTAAAATTTCATTGATTAATATAATTATTCTCCATCATAGTTAAATTAAAAGACACTGATTAGGTGATTTTTGGTCAAGAATATTAGTATTTAGTTATTTCAAAGCATGTGGGAAGGCATAGTGGGATAATCATTGAACATAGTGTTCTTAGTTAATGATATGGAATTTCCTATGTGATGTAGGGGAGATCCACTCTTACTTTCACACAATGTAAGGATAATAGTCTAAACATGGAAATTGGGTAGATTATTCTAACTATCAATAAATTATAATAATGTGTGGACATGGTTAAATTATTGGTAATCAATTAAGTAAACAAAATAATTAAAAAATAATCAATTTCAAAAGTGACATGACATAATTAAAAAATGGATCCCAAACCTAAAATATAGTCACTTATCTCCAATATAATCTTCACAAAACAAGTTCACTTCTACCAAGTTATTTAATTATTGTTATTTATATTAATTTTCCAATTGTGACATCTTGATTGATAAAATTACTCTTGGGATATGTCTTAGGTTATTACTACTACAACACCATTAGGGGGAACAATTGCATTTTTCCACACCCCATGACTTGGTGATTTAATTTTCCTCATAGTTTTGCAACGTCATAGAAAAATAAATGGATTCCCAATTGATACTGATTATGACCATACATCCAGAGACCTATAGGAAATTAGAGGGAAATATCCATATATTGTATGATTTTCTTCAAGCTTTTATACTAGATTTTTAATGATCCTTGGATAATCATATCGATCCAATGGAGATCACCAATAATAATGTATTCCAATATTTGATTCAAATGACTCTATTTGAGGTTTCATAATGTATTCCATGCCATTCACCTCACTATTAGCAAGATATAAGTGATTCTTCAATTAGTTAACTGAGTAGAGTACTTTAAACTATAGATTATGTTCAATTGACTCAAAAAATAGATTGTTATGTCTAAAAAAATGATGCTCCCTTATGCATACCAATGGGGATATCCCTTAGAGTTCACTTTTAGAGATATGATTTTTATGGAAGTCCCCTTAGTTGGGTCATGGAAATTTCATGGGGAAAGAGAAATTTGGAACTTTAGTACATTGATACATTACAAAAACATTGAGAATATCAGGATAGGGGACTATTAGTGAAAACAATATCAAAGGTATCAATTTATAAATTATGTTTCAATGTTACTCAGCATCAAAAATCTGAGTTCATTCCTTCACATATTCTGTATAGAGAGGATGTTGATATACAGAAAGATACATATTTTGTAAGTATACATGTTTGTGTAGAAGTCATACATGAGAATATACATTGAGTATTGACTATTCCATTTTTAAGGGACCCATTATAGAATATGGTTTTTAGGAAGAGATATGAGAGTGTGAGATATAAATTTTGGTGCAATGGACTGAGTTGTTTCTATAGGCACTTGGAGATTATTCTCGAGGAAAAAGATTCATTAGATGTAGATATTTGTAACATTCACAATATCATGTTAAATTAATTTTTATCTTTTTTATATTAGTTAAATGAGTAGAATAATTTCAAGATTGTTCAGATATATATATATAGCCTAAAATGATAAATTTTGGTTGCATGAGTGGTTTATTCCATGAATGGATATTCAAAATGTGATTGTTTTCTTCGCAGGTACCACAATCATGAAATCAGAATGTGAAATCCCTTCATAATAAAAATAGAAATTAAAAATGTCCATGTTGTTTTTGAGATTTTATGTCAACATAAATTGTTTTTTGGTTTATCATCTTTCCATAATGTTCATAATGAGAATCCATAATTCATATCATGTATATATATATATATATCTAGCTGATTAAATTCATCAAATATTTTTTCATTTATTTTCACCTTATTTACTACTACACTAAACCCTAAGCTATCTCCATGAGTTTTTGGATCTATAAGATCCTCCTATTACTTTATATGGGAATCTAGATATTGTTTGATCATACATGTAGAATCTAATATGTTCATCATATATCATTATTAATAAGATCCTACTATCCATGATCATACTAAATTAGATATTTTATTTATTAAATAGATATGAGGGTTAGGGAAAGACCATAATAGTGTTTTATTGCTCATTAAAAGAATCAGGTTTTTCTTTCTAGGATTTATATTTTTTATAGTTCATAGACCAAGACTATTTCCTATAGTAGATAATATTTTTTATTCTGATCATATATATATTTTAAAAAAATCCCCTTCCAACTCAATACTATAATTATAATAATTCAAAATATAGATTTATTCTATAATCTGGTGGATTTTATAGGCTTGGATGGTGACCATTTCTTATATCATTATTTTTATTCTTAGTTTGAGTGGGCGTGAAATTAAATAATATGTTATAAAAAATTCTTGAATGATTGTTAACAAGTGTGTGTATCCAGAAATGAAAATTCAAAATGCTTTTTAATATCCCTTTATGAGGGATATTATAGTTATTTGTTTGGATGATCCAATCATGTTTTAGGTGGGTAATTGTTATTACTATTTTAATACTTTTGAAGAATGTTTATCTGGTCTCTAACAACATTACTTATGATGTTATTTTTTGAAATATTTTTTTGTAATATCTGTAACATTTTTCATTTCATAATTTGAACCTTTATCACTTAGTCACTATTGTTAACAGTTATTTTTTTCCCTACAAATACTTATACTCACACCTTATTTAATTGTTACAGTGTGATTATAAATTTTAGAATATGAGATCCCTCGATGGGAAAGGTCATTATGGTATATGATTTAGAAGGATAAAATGAGGATTCATATAATTCTAGATATACCTTTGGGTGGATGCTACTACTCATATTATTGTATTACACATACATTAGATCCTTTTGTTTTTTTGTATTGTTTACCTGACATTCCACATTGATACCAAATAGTAAATTTTTATTGTAAATTTTTACTATAATCATTTTTTTGGGTATTTCATATTTAACGATCTATTGTTTTTCATTGTTTTTATATAAATTTATGCTGACCTGATACTAAATTAATAGCCTCCACACATCATTACTTAACCTCAGACACTAGTTAGAAACCACTAAAGTACAGGGAGGTGGGGATAAGGTCACACCCTATCCATATCACAGTCCATGTGGTTTGGGTCAGTGTATAAAATATATATAATAATATATTTTTAGTATTATTTTATTATACATGAGAACTATTTATCAAAATAAAATTATATATAAAAGAAAACCACATAAAAAATATGGCTTGTTCCGAAGACAATGTCTTTTTTTATCAAGTTTGATTTTATTACCACATGATTTAGTAAAATCTCTGATTTATTATTATTTAGTTTTATTATAGTGTCTAAGAGTCACCTGAGCTACTTTATGGTTATGTTGTTTTTTGGAATCATTTTTTGGTGTGTATGGTTTGAACATAGTTATGTTAAACCGTGAATATTTATAAGTAATCATTGTAATAATGTCATGAAGTCCCAAATTAGGTTCTCAATTGGCATATGGTTTAGCCAAACTATATAGAAAATATTTTTAATTCATAATTTTTTATATAGTGGCATTTCACACAATTGGAACACAATATTACATTTAATGTAGCAAAAAAAATGTTACCCTTTGAAGTCCTCCACTAGCATTAACATGGTTGGTTCGCTATTTGTTAAACTATGCATACTAATGATAAAATGACATTGTTGACATAAATATATTGTATTTTTATTCCATTTTCCTTATAAAATCATCAGTATTGTCTTATTGAATTAGTCTCTTAAATTAAAGGATTTAGATAGATAATTTTTTATTTCCTCACCCATTGAAAATATAGGAAAACTATTTTTTTAAAATTTCCAATAACTTTTGTTATATGATGATATATATTTTATTGGTTGAGTTATATTAGCTTATTGTTGGGTTTTCGTTTTTTGGATGTGTTTGTGGGGGGTCCAAATTTTGAGTATGGTTAGTGGAAATTATGCTGATTCCCTAGAAAACCATGAAAGATAATCTAGATGTTACTAGGTACGATTATGGTTAGTGCATTGTTTAAATAAAAATTACAAATAACATGATTTGGTTATTTTATGGATATATTCTTTCTACAGGTTTGGGGAATGGTTATCCAAATTATTTGGCTGAACAATGTGGAAATGGGTACTACTTATTGGCACTCATAATGTTGGTTCATGATTTATTAAAAATTAAAAATATTATTATACCATTAAAAAACTTTACTCTTATAAAATTTTAATACTGCAAAAATTTATTCATCTCTCGTAGAGATAAGCTCAATTGCCAAAGGACTCATTTGGGTGATTCTGGTAAGTTTTATACCTATGGAACCAATTTTAATCAGATCAAAATGAGTTGGATATAAAATATTAATTGAATTCTAAAATAGATATCTCATTGAATCTACAACATCTTAATATTACTCATTCCTCATTACCCATCATGAGGTAGGTGTATTTTCCATTTTCTTTAAATAATGAAAAACTCGATGTCTTAGTTTATTGGAATGATTTTACTAGATGTATGATGGAAATAATGGATTATATAGATAAGGAAAAACATTATTTTTTTATGATATGTAAACATTGTTTTTTCCCTGGAATTTGAAAAACCCCTTGGATCTATTTTTAAAATTGTGATTTCTATGAAATACATGAAATATATATTAAAAGAATGAAATAATTTATAATAAATAGATGTATTTTTAGAACATGTTACATATTGAATGCGGTTTTTTTCATTAGACGAGGACATTAAAAGGTTTATGGTTCAAGACTATAGGGATGACACTTATTTTTAACAATAGTTATATTTATGGATAGATAATTTATAGAGCATGATTATTATGAATATCTTTTCATTATTGTGAGTATTTGTGTGTGTGAAGGTGGGATTTGTATACCAATTATATGAAATTTAGAAAATATTTCTTTTTTATGTTAGGTTTTTTTAATTGATAAAATTTTAATAAAGTTCCTCTATTTAGATTTAGATTATATATTCAATTGGGTGTTATTTTTTCATACTATTGGTGTGATTTGGGAGGTCTCCTAGGGATATCTTTATAGTTGTTATTACTCAACCACAGCATATTCACATTGGTTAGTATGCATATGTTGTTCTTGAAGGAAAAGTTATTGTAAAATTCATTTATTTATATAGAATTTCATTGTGACGTTACATTAATTGGATGGTTGTTGGTGCTAGGAGTTCTCTTTAAGATTAGACAGAGTGATTCCACATAATTATTTAAACATTATAATAGATTTTATTTTTTGGATGGATTTGTTTTTTCACATTGTACTACTACACGGGATTTCTTGTTTTTGGTATTTTAATTAATTTTCATTGTTTACACAACATGCATCAAATATTTCAGTTTTTATGGTTATATTTTTTTCTGAGATATGTTGTGTTTTTAATGGGAAATCATCCCCCCAATTTTTTAACAATACATTTTCATTTTTTATCCCTTTATTTCTATGGTAATATTATTATTATTAGTGTAACCTCAGATCAATCAAATAAAAGAGTTGGGGTTGGGATGATATAAAAAAATTAGTTTTGGTTAGTCAATCATATTGGGATGATGTCAACGATATATAATATATTTAACATGAATAAAATAGTATATAACTTTGTGGATAATAATATTATGATATATTTAATTTTACCAAGGTTTTATGGCTGTAATATGTGTTTTCATAGAGACATGAGAGTTAATTCATCTCATAACCAAGACAATTTATAATTAGAATATCATATAATTCATCAATAATGGGATTTTCCACTACAAATATATTGTTCATATTTTATTTTCTTATCATTTTATATTTTTTATAATTATTTTTTTGATGATTTTTAATATTTTAAAGAAGTACATTACTTTTATTTTATGAATATGTTTTGTTTTTTCTTACAATAGGGAAATTTCATTGGATTGGTACTAAGAAAATCACAAGAAGTGTCCATAGAGAATGTGGTTTCACAAGAACCTTCGACGAACCAACAACATGGTCATAGTATTATGCATGATTTTAGTGGTTTTATAGAGGTACTAGAAATTAAAAATCCTTAACATTAATATTATTATATATATATATTCATAAATAGAATGAATCAATCTTTTGAGGTGATTTGGACGCTAAAATGGAAGATCATTGAATTAACACAATGAATCAGATTATTTGTATCCTTGAATCTCTAGCTGATATAATGGATATGTTATCATTTTATATATTTTAAGTTCATTAATAATAATGGTGGGTGTTAAATAACCAATAAAATTTCTTACAACTATTTATATGGGAGGGATTTGATGATTTTTTCATCAAAACATTCTTCTATAATACCATTATGTTTCTAAAAACGATGGTTGTATATTGTCTTAACTATGGAAATATATTAGTGATGGAATATATTGGCGTGTTTATAAACTATGTTTTTATTTAAACATATTTGGATTATAGGATGCCCGTTTTCGAATGAATATTCGAGTATATAATATAATATAAAATATTTCATAGTATTGTAATGCACTATATTGCTTACAATTTTGACATGGTTATTAATGATATCATCTATGAATGAGATATTATTGGTAATTCCAATAGAGAAATTACAATATTCTACATTGTTACAACTATTGACTCTAATGATGGGAACACATATAATAAAGACACCTACTTCATAAGAGGTAGATAATTAAAGACTCAAGACACTATATAGGTTAATATTCATCCAAATATAAGTAACAATATTGGATGTTTCCAATTTAGTTACTTAGAGAATAATATATAAGATTTTAGGGGACCACCAAAATCATATCACAACTATAGTTGTATGGGAAAAAATTAATGTTATTCCCATAATGTTACAATGTTGGATATTGTAAATACATCTCCTGTGTCATAGAAATATTATGACATGATAGGATGATCATGAAATAATATTCCGAGTTCTCAAAACCATGTTAATGATGTTTATTCTGAGAACAACTAATAGGAGCCCATGGTTTCTATAAAATTGATATATGGTCTGTATATCATCAATTTTATTTATAAAAGAGGATATTCTTATGAAAACATTCAAAATATATTATAGTAATTATAAATTTCAAGACATACCCCTTGGTATTATTAATTCACCGTTATTTTCACTACATTGAAGAAATTTTTTTTTCAACAATACCTAGTATTCATTAATGTGTAATTTGTTGATGAAATTCTTTTTTATTTGTAAACTATGTATGATCAGGAAGAACATTTCGATATAGTGTTGAGAATTTTTTGAGATTAGTGGTTATATGATATTTAAATTATAGTGATTTATGGAAAAATGAGGTTCAATTCCTCAATTATGTCATTTTCGGTAAGGTTTTTCTGTATACCATAGATATATAGAAGATATTCACACTTATAATCCTATGAGGAGTGTCTTTGAGAAACACCCTTTACTATGAATAGTATGATTATATCACAACTTACTTAAGTATTTCTGAAATCATTCCTCTCACATGAATGTGATAATAAGAAAGGAATATACATTCCACTTTAGAGATGTTTGTAATAAAAAACATTGAATCATATGTCCCAAATTACATCAACACCCATTCATGTCTTTCTAGATAATGTAAAAATTTGTATGGAATATTCTAAATCATATGGATTTGCAATCGGTTTTCAAATAATAAAAGTATATCATGTTATATACTATAGATGAAAATAATTTTTAATTAATAAAATTAATTATATGAACCATAAATTAGAATTGGATATTTTTTTACATTGAAAAAAAAATGAATTATTAAATATATGTATAGAAGGTTAATATGTTCATAAAACCTAAAGGAATGAAAAAATCTTCTAAAAAATGTATTTAAATTTCATATAATTAAAATATATAGAATATCTATTATATTTTGATTCTTTCTTGGTCTATAAATCAGTTAAATAAAATTTCATTTTTGATTCCTTAAGTAGAATGTAATATAATGATCTATATAGAGATTCTTGTGATCAGTTTCAATTGAATATTATGATTATTGATAGGAATTTTATTTTCACTGTGGAGAATAAAGTCACAATTTTATTTCCAATTAACCTCATACTTGATTCTGTTCACCGAGATATGTATTCCAAAAGGTTTGATCCATATTTTCATAACATTACAAAAAAACATACCATTAGTGAAATCATTAAGAGGTGGAAATAATATATAGACATGTTGTGGAATTATTTTGATCAAACATACTTT